>CAJRST010006668.1:2765671-2793053 GCA_907169785.1 Menidia menidia | reverse complement strand
AACATCTGCAGAAAGTGATAGGAATTGATTTGGAAGAGAGCGTGTTTCAGTTCTTTTGCCACTGATGGGTGGTTGGGGGTGTGGTTCTCGTTGCAGGGAAGCAGCGTGGCCCTGGCCCAGAGCGTCCTGGCCGAGCTTCCGGATCAACTGGCCTCATTCTTCAATTCCTACAAGCTAAAACCCCCGAACGCCGTCAACGTGCCCGAGTCCTTCAAGTAAAACAGATTCCTTCAACCAGACTTACCTCTCCGTGTTCCACCTGTCCTCAACTCCTGCACCCTCTTTCTGTAATCAGTGCATGGAGCAATGTAAATTATAGCTCTGGTGTTGTTTGGGAAAGAAAAGAGAAAGCATCAAACCTCAGACCTCCGAGAGGAATTTGCAAAAATGTGTCAAATGCGATTCGAAATCATGTAAAAAGCAAAAATGGTGCCTTTTTCTCTCTGTGTAATGCATCACATCAGCAAATACTCACTTAAAGAAGTCATGAAATGCATCAGCGGATATGCACGTGCATAAAAGTTCTTTTTTTGCCTTATTTAGACAAGTCATGACCTTCGGTGCATCTTTTGTGGGTTGGATGTCAGAATTATTTTCTTACTTGCGCGTAAATAATGGATCAGTTGTACATATGGTCCCTGGGTCTTTCAGTTTTACATGATTTTTTAAAAACATTTTTATCCTTGAGTTGAGGGATCTCGGGGTGAAACCAAAGTAATTGGAGGCATGACAGCTAAGAATACAGAGCTCAAATGGCTGTGTCTTTCTTTTATTCACAATTCTTATGTCCATAACAAGTCAGTTAAAGGGATAATTCAACATTTCATATTTATATTTGTATATCAAGCCTGCTTGTTGTGTGTATTGGATTGTTTCACCATCAGAACGCCGTTATATTCTCCCTCAGCGAGACATTTGTTGAATAAAAGATTGCGCAAGGGCTCAATTTTTCATTGCTAAGGTTTCACTTTTGTCCAGTAGTGAAGAGCACGTGTCTTTTTACTTGTTTATTTAAGTGTTTATGTTGCAGCAATATGTAAACACAATCTAAATCTGGAGCTGAAAGCAAAACACGAGGGAACGGACAGATCTGCAACACTGTTGGAAAACTTAAGTGAGTATAACCATTATGTTTACAAATCCGCTAGCACCACGAAAAAGAAAAAAAAAACTCCGGTTAAAAAAAAGGTGAGAATTTCCTCTTCATGGAAAATAAACAGTGACACCACCGTTAACAGGAAACGTAACTGAAGGGGCTCCGCCCATCGCGGACCGTGCTAGTTTGTCTGTTTCGGCTGCTTAATTTGTGGGAGAGGCAGACAGCTAGCACGGTAAGATTAAGACGGGACTCAAAACTTCCTATGACGTTCTGAATTTTGGGGGGGCAAAATAAAAACAGACTATTAATCTATCAGTTACTCCTACGTCGCGTATATTTGAACAGACTTCTACATACTTCGTATATTTTAGCTGTTAAGAAGGCAAACTTCAGGTTTACAGATGTATATACATGTGTACATGTCAGCTAACCCAAAGTGTCGGTATCTTTTGGCATATTGTTAGTTTTTCGGTTATTGACGGCCACCGTAGAGAGGAACGTTTTAACGTGAGGAACGTTACGCTAATGGTTTGTCACTAGACGACGGAGCTAATTCCGCAACGCCGATTTTTAAATTTGTTAACATTTTTTTATAGCTATGACGGGCCTACTTGGTGGTTTTTATGAAGGAATAGGCTCGTCTTTAAACTCCCGGACGGGATAAAACCATTTCAAATAAATTTGACTGCGTTAAATGAGAGAAATTGAAAACACAACCTAAACCAGGCAGACAAATAAAAAAACTAACGATTTTTGTTTAAAATTAATTTAGTTAGAATGAATAACAACCATAACTAACATATAATATAAGAAATAAATACCTGTAGCTTTTTAAAAAACAAAATAATGTACCGTAAATTACACCTCATTAACATTAATAACCCTGTGCCATTCCTGAGATACAAAGCTGCTGAGCAGCATGGATGGAAGCCAGCAGCTGCATCCATTTAGAAATGCTCTTTCACATCCTTTGGCTGCTCACAAGTGGCCAGGGTTAGGAAATAATCTTTATTCTCAATATTGCATGCTTATTTAAAAAAAAAAAACTTTTTTCCATCCAATTACTAAGTCAAAACTTTACCTGTCTCACCTCCTGAGAGCCTGCGTCCTCGTATGAGGACATTGCATTTTTACTTACCATGATACTTCTTATTTTGTTTGGACTTTGACTTCTTGGCCTCATAGTAGATGCTATCAGACATTACTATTTGCAATCTAAAGTAAAATGGTTTTAGTACATTTTCAACCAATCATGTTCTTATTGTGTAATTACAATTTTGTCATTCTCAATTCTCAAGTCTCAATCTCAAGTGGAGCAAATTCCACAGAGAGCATGTAATTGAAAATATAAACACACATTTTAAATATAAAGATAAACTGATTGAGCCTATATGAAGAAAAACTACCTGTACTAGGACAAAGTCTAGTTATTAAACTTATTAGGTCCTACTAATCCCAGATTTGTTGAAAAAGGCAAAAATGCACACCAAATAAAAGCTCGGGTCTCAGGAGGTTAATGGAATATCCCCCGTTTTCTCTATGTTTCTCTTGGATATGCAGTGTTACCCCTCAAATTGCGATGGCAGCGTCCAGAGCCCAGGGGCCTGGGGCCACAGACTGTGTGACCAAGGTGGCCCTGAGCATCTCGTGTGAGAATCTGCTGGACATGGACACATTCTCAAAGTCTGACCCTCTATGTGTGCTCCTCATGAATCCCACAGGGCAGCACTGGTGTGAGGTGAGTGAGGCTCCGGCAACTTCGAGTGCTGTGTGGAATTGTTTTTTAGTGAAAATGGCTCGCTTTGAAAGTTGTATTTGCTCTAGATCGGCCGAACGGAGAAAATCCAGAACTGCCTCAATCCTACATTTTCCAAGAGCCTTATCCTGGACTACTACTTTGAGATGGTGCAGAAGCTGAGGTTTGAGGTGTACGATATCGACTCTGAAAACTGTAGCCTGGAAGAGGCGGACTTCCTTGGACAACTGGAGTGCACCCTTGGACAGGTTAGCCTTCTTTTGCTCTCCACTAAAGGACATTTATCATCTCATACACAGTACTTGCAGAGCACCTGGAAAGTACTGCTATTATTTCAGTGTTTTTGTATTTTGTTATGCAAAACACTTTCATTTTTTAAATGGATTTAATAGATTTTCCCCAGAAAACTTAGATGTCTGTATATGGTACAATAGTTGACAGTGCACATTAGAACACAAGCCAATGGGGATTGGAGTGGAGTTTCCCAAAAAGCACCCGAAGGACTCTCAAACCATGAGGAATATTACGTTTGGGTATAATGATACAAAGCTTGTATTTGTATCCAATTGGGCATCTCTGTAATGATCTGGAAATGATCTAACCTATAAAGAGGAATTAGACTTTGACATTTTTAGAAGGAAAAAATTAACTTACGCCATTTTGGAATAACTAACAGAACAAAATGTGGAATGATGTAAATAATTTCCAGAAGATCTAAGACTTCTTTCCAGTAATATGTCATTAACAGGTCTGTATAAATGCTTTCCGATGATGTATTTTTCTAAAGATTGTCTCCTCAAGTAAACTGACCAAGCCACTTGTTATGAAAGACCAGAGGCCTGCGGGGAGAGGAACCATCACTGTGAGTTACCTTCTTTCAAAAGGGAATGCTGTTTGTAACCGTGTTGACATTTTCTAAAGAAACCAACTCTCTCTAGATAAGTGCAGAAGAGAGGACAGACAACAGAGTTGTAACATTTGATGTTTCTGCAAGAAAACTGGACAAAAAGGTACTTGGTGATGTTACTCAGACAAAGATCATGTTATATTAAGCTGTAGTCTTTCCAATGAAATGAGATTTCAAAAGACATAGACATAGACAACTTTACTGTCATTTTGTGTGTACGGAGTGCACACTAAACAAAATTTCATTGCATACAGCTTAAGACAAGAACAGGATTCAATAATTTAGCAGTCTAATGGCAACAGGGAAAAAGCTGTTGTCAGCAAACATTTGGAGGTTGTTTTTGGAGTGGGGGAATTGTCATCGAGATTTTTAAGCAGGATGGGACTGAGGTGTAGATGATTTATACATTCAAAAACACCTGAAACATTTCATTTAAGAGAAATATAAATAAAGAGTTATAAAGAGTTATGAACTGACTAAAGACTATGGAATAACCATTTTTTCAGGATGTAAAAGAGTACTTATTTAGTAAAATTAATACATTTAGATATGAATATCTATTATATCAATTTAATAAATGTATTTGATAAAAAAAGATAATTTAATAATAAAATATTTGATAAAATATTAAAAAATATTTAATCTTTAATTAAATTTAATAAAATGCCATTTTGACTTTCAGGCCCTGTAATACATAACAATCATATATATATATATATATATATATATATATATATATCGTATTTATTTATATATACTTTTGTTTACACATATCAAATCATTCATGATGTATTTTTTATCAAGGTCTATAATCTAACACAAAGCCATAACATTGGTACTGTACCTCTTAATAATTTACCTTTTCCAACTACAAAACTTTTTATTTTATTTTATTTTTTTCAGAATGTTGTGCATGTTTACTTCAGCATCGTCTTTCTATATTCGCAGGATTTTTTCGGCAAGTCCGACCCTTTCCTGGAGTTTTACAGGCAGACAGACACTGGATGGCAGCTGGCTCACAGGACAGAGGTGCTGCTCCCATCAGTCTCTGCGTAGGCTTGTCAAATTGCGTCTGAAATGTCTCTAAAGTTTGTATTCGCGCAGCACCGAAACACTAAAGGGGTTCACGAGGTTTTGGCTTGCAGGTGGTGAAAAACAACCTCAACCCGATATGGAAGCCATTCCGAATCCCCATGCAGGCACTCTGTGGAGGTGACGTGGAAAAGTCTGTAAAGGTACACGCATCGTAACAAAAGTAAAAACACCAACTAAACCAAAGGGAAAAAAAACTTTTATGACAAATGCAGTTTTTCTCTGTTTGTGTAAGTCATGGTGGATATGAGTTTTAGCCACATCTGGAGCTGTGTGTGTGCCATCACTTCTTATCGCCTTGCTACTAATAAATTAACATGTTAGTTTATGTTTATTTTTGTTTTTTTTGTTTCCACCCTCTAATGAAAGCAAACTTATCAGGAACAGATGCTGTGAAGGCAGCAGCACAAGTGAGTTAACCGTTAACAGAGTGAGTGTTCTTCATGTGAGAGATGCGGTGTCCTGGATGCATCCAAACATCTGTCTTTCAAAGGAATGGATACCCTCAATTCTGAGGAGATCGGCCCTTTGGTGACCCTACCTATAATATAATATCCTAATATTTACCGACTGATCCTCTTTACCTTTTTTTTTTAACCTATTTAACCCTTAGGAGTCCGCACGGACATCACACTTTTTATTTATTTGTTTTTTCTCAGCAATGGAATCGTGCATCAAATATTAGTTTTCATTCATTTACAGACTTTAGTTCTCGTGGAAAACACTACTCCCATGTATGCAATATGCTTTGCCAAACCTTTTCTGGCCCCGGGTCATTGGTCGTGTCCACAGATGACAATTTATTGTTGATTTTGTTCTTTAGGAATACAATTGAACTGAAATTTAATACTTCATTTAATTTTTAATTGCATAAATCTTTAATAATTTCAGCGTGATAGTTGAGGTTATTCAGCCCTTTTTGATAAGCAACCCAAAAACGTATTACTTTTTAAGAAGAATATAAGCAGATCTAGCAGTAAGAGCCATTCATATTCCAGACTCCTAAGGGTTAATAATTAAAAGAAGTCTATTCTTACTAAATGCAACAAAGGTATTGTTTTGATTTTTTAAAAACTTTTTTTAGGCTTTATGGCTACAGATTTGGTGGAATGTTCATGTTCATGTTCATGCATTTGGCAGACGCTTTTATCCAAAGCGACTTACAGGATGGGGAGGAGCTGTTTTTGGCCGGGAATCGAACCCAGGTCAACTGCTTGGAAGGCAGCTATGCTAACCACTACACCACCACTCCTCATGCATGCATTACATTTTGCAGCATCACCTATTGAGTTAGATTTTTTTGTAACCATAAAAAAGCTTCTCTTTGTGTCAAAGTTTTCTGTCTGCTGATATTCAGCAAACTGATATTTCAAGATACCAAACGGATCTTTGATTTTGTGAAACAAGTAAGCGAACCATCGGGCCGATCTCCACATAGGTAGATGTTTCCCATTTAGAGTGATCACCTGTAGCTGTAGCTCCATGCCATCTTCCGCTGATTCTCTGACAACTACACAAACGTTTAGTCTGTGTATGAGTGAGTGTGCGTTCTTTTTTTTTAATGATAGATGTTTCAGAGACAAGGAAGCTTTTCTCTCTCTCTCCATCTCTCTCTCTCTCCCTATCTCTCCAGACTTCCGAACGCATTTGAAAATCGGTTCATGTTTCTCTCTGTGCAGGTGGAGTGCTTCGACTACAACAACAGCGGCTCCCACGACTTTATCGGATCCTTTCACACCACGCTCTGCCAGATCCAGCAGGCCACGCAAACTTCCCAAGTGAGTCCTCCGTATAAAACCCGCTCTTCTCGTCCAAAAATGGCGATTCGATCTGGTGTGTCTCCCACCTTCCCAGGCGGAATTCGAATGCATGAACAGCAAGAAGAAGCAGAAGAAGAAAGGATACAAAAACTCAGGAATCATCGTCATCAAACAATGCAAGGTAAAAGATGAAAAGGATGCTTTTGCTTTGTTTGCTGTTTTTTTTTAATCATTCATAAAATGAGATAGACTTCAGACATATATTGAGATTAATCAGAAGACATGTTATTTAAAATAAAGTTTAAATCAGACTCTTTGAAAAGTTAACTTTTTTTGTCTTGCAAAGAGCTTTTATAATTTATTTTTCTGAATAACGTTACCTGTTTTAGCTTAAATTAAACAAAACCACTTTTTTTTCTGTACGTTTACTTTCAGATAGTGAAGGAGTACACTTTTCTGGATTACATAATGGGCGGTTGCCAGATTAACTTCACAGTGAGTTCAGCATACAGTCATTATATTTACTACAAATCCACATGGAAAGTATGTAGTCATTAGTGAATAATTCCTAGTACAGTGTTAAAGGTTTGTTGGCCCGTGTCGGGGCCAGATTGCTATTGATTTCACAGGTTCCAATGGAGATCCCCAGACACCCAGGTCCCTCCACTACATCAGCCCTCACGGATACAATGAGTACCTCTCAGCTATCTGGGCTGTGGGTAATGTCATCCAGGACTACGACAGGTAAATATGGTGATAGACATTCAGTGCTATTACCAAAGAAAATTAAAGCGTTCTCCTACCTGGGTATTTTTCCCATTTCCCATTTCCCTACCTTTAATTTAAATGCACTGTGTTTTGGATTTTCTTGTAACGGACCAATGCAGAACACTCAGAATTACTCAAGCAAATTTAAAATATGAAAATATTGTAAAAAATGTGTGGACTTATTTGTATTATCTTTTATTTCAAAGCAAAATGACAACATCTCAGGGTAATGAGCGCTGCTGCTTCATTTCAGAAGTCACATCACTGGTTGAGAAAAGTCCACTTATATTGTAAAATGCTGATGTTTTTGTTTTGTTACTGTTTACCTTATTAATATCCTCTCCTTTCCTTTCCCTCTCTGTGTTTAGTTTATTGCTAAACCTTAGTTGTCCTCTAATTTATCTAGTTATATTTGATTAGTTTAATTTATCTGTCTATTTGTATTGGAAATGATAAGGTCCAAAGTTATTTGTTCCTTCTTAGATGCCAGCACCTACAAAAATCAGGCCCTGTAAGAAGATTTTGGACAGTCCTTTTAAACACAACCTGTGCTACCCTCTAATGGAAATATAATTTTAATTACACTTAGAGAGGTGCTTTTTCCCATTGTCCAAAAACATACACGTTAGGTAAATTGAACACCAGATTACCCCTAAGAGTGAATGTGAGTGTGTGATTTGTTTCTGGGTGGACTCTCCGGGGTGTACCCCGCCTTTTGCTCAGTCAGCTGGGATAGACTCCAGCTGGATTGCAAAACTCAATCCATAATGGACTGAGTTCCAACTCCAAAGCTACTGCAGTCTGATTAAGAAAAAGCCTTAACTCTAAATCATGATTCTGTTATTTATTTCTCGTCTGAAAAACTCTGCTGAGCTGTAACTCCTGCTGCGTTTCACTCCCCCCCCCCCCCCCCACCGTGACAAGATGTTCCCTGCCTTTGGTTTCGGAGCTAAGATCCCTCCCACGTGGCAGGTGAGGGTTTGATATTGGTGTAAATCCTTTTTCTACGGCTCGGAAAAGGTTGTCCTGCATCCCCGTAGCTCCTGTTGAGAAGGAAGATAGAACTTCAGGTTAATGATTGCTTTTGTTTGTAGGTCAGCCACGAGTTTCCCATCAATTTCAACCCATCTAATCCATTTTGTGCAGGTCAGTCTGAAGCAAATACTGCACTTTATTTGACAAACAGTAGAATTTATATCGCTGTGAAACTTAGTTTCATGGCTCGTTTCCCATTTCCAGATGCATATTTCTTTTTTTTCCCATGTTTCATAGGCATAGAGGGTGTGGCTCTTGCCTACCAGCAGTGTCTGCCTCAGGTGAAGCTTTATGGGCCAACAAACTTTTCCCCGATCATCAACCACGTCGCCCATTTTGGCAGACAGGCCTTGCAGCAGCAAACTGCCTCTGTGAGTAGCCAGAAGAAAAAGAATGAAAAAGAAAGTGTGTTTTTTTTAAGCTCATTGATTTAATGTATTGTGTAAGTGACTCTACTGGCATTTGTTGTGGTGTCAAACGTTGGGTTGCAGGAAAAAGTTTCCTCCCTCTAAGAAGAACTGGCTTCTGTTTTCAACAACAGAGCGAAAAATTGTTTTCAAACCACATCTGAACAAACCATAAAACTACTGGGCAAAAAGATTTTATTAGAGCAGAGCTAAATCCTGAAACTTCCCCTACTCCAAGTGGACAGGCCATCTTCATGGATAGATTTCCAGTCACAGCTTCTTGTGATTTTTCATCTGACCAAAGAAACTGAAAATAAACAGTGTGAGCAGCTTCATTTGAAAATTGGCTGCATCTATATGTTTTTCTCTTACAATTGCTCACCCTTTTTTCCTTCTGTTTACTGGAAACAGGACCATGTTCTCTTCTCTCTAAATGAGTGAAAATGAATGTGAAAGTTCTGAGACATTATTTGATCTGTTGGTCTGATTTTAGTAGTAGTTTCTTCATTTGTGGTTTATTCTGTTTTCTGAGATTATCATTCTTAAACTCTTTGATATAGGCGAGGTACTAATAACCACTTTTCTGGCATGTGGAGGAAAAGTAAAAGATTTCTCATCTACAGCAATAGTTATTGGAATTGGCCTCTAACTGCCTTTCACTTAAATTTGTTTGTCGAAATTTACATTGATACAATTAGTAGTAGTAGAAGCTTAGACCTGAAAGAGATTTTTTTTCACAAATCTTGAGTAAATCTTATCTTTTAAGTTTGGATTTTTGGTAACAGTCTCTTTTTTTTCCCAGCAATACTTTGTCCTGCTGATCATCACCGACGGGGTGATCACCGACATGGACCAGACGCGCACCGCCATCGTCCACGCCTCCCGGCTGCCCATGTCCATCATCATCGTCGGCGTGGGGGGGGCGGACTTCAGCGCCATGGAGTTCCTGGACGGCGACGACGGGAACCTGCGCTCGGCGACGGGCGAGGCCGCCATGAGGGACATCGTGCAGTTCGTCCCGTTCAGGCAGTTCCAGAATGTACGTGCCCCCGCCCCCCCCCCCCACCCCCGAGTTTAAGCAGCTCTCTGCAGGCCGGCTCCTAACTGACTTTCAAATGTCACACGTCTTGTTTCAGGCAGGCACTGTGGCCCTAGCACAAAGCGTTCTGGCAGAATTGCCTGACCAAGTGGCCTCCTTCTTCAATTTATTTGACCTGAAGCCCCCCAGTGACCCCTGTCCTTCCTAGACATGTATGAGCACCCCGCCCACCTACCTCATCCACCCCTTTTCCTTTTTTTTTCAATGCACTGGATGCACAGTAGCATGATAAAAGCACTCTTAGCCCACTAAGGAAGTCAGGGTTTGGCCATAGTCTACATAACGACATGGTCCTCCAGCTTTCAGCTTTGGCCTCCATATCAATGTCACAGAGGAAAGGCTGGCTGTATTTAAACAGCTCTCCCTCATTTGTTTTTAAGCTTCTCTTCTGTATTTGTGATATCATTGTCTTTCTCTGCCTCCTCTTCTTTAGAGTCCTCAGGAGATGCTGGCTCAGAGTGTGTTGGCAGAGGTCCCAGAGCAACTTACGGGCTTCTTCAACGTCATGGGTCTGAAGCCTGCTCACAGCCTGCCCGCCCCCGCTGACCCTCCTGCTTCAGCTTCAGCTCCCCCCCCGTGACACGTTCTGGAAACCCAGACTTTGTCCTCCATTTCAATTCAATTCACTTTATTTACAAAGCACCTTTCGTACAGAAAGTAACACAAGGTGCTTTACATGGAAACACATTTGAAATCATAACCAATCATAACCTCCTCTCATGTATACACACACACAATATGCCCCCCCCCATCCCACTGCCACCCTACCATCCCATCTAAACTCAAGTTACCACCTTTTTAAAACCAGTTTGACACTAGAGAGAGGAAACAGTATCCTGGGGATGCCAGGATCCAACACCCTTAACCACAGAAGCCGTCGCCACTGGAAACCAGCCCCATCAGGGCAGGCCAGGGTCCACACTCCAGCCACATTGCACTGATGGACCCCAGGTTACCGAGATGAGGATGATCACCATGACAACGACCCTGCAGACGGCGCAGAAAGAACCCCCAGGATGGAGGATCCCCATGAAGTTAAAAATCTTGGACAGTAAGACCAATCAAAAGCAACAGTTTGAAATGTCAATCAAATTGCCAGATAAATTAGTCTATAAAAATGATAAGTATATAATAAAAATAAACAAATAGATAAAAATGAGATATATAAGAGGCCAGGCTTCAGCCCACTTTACCTCTGAACTTTTGGCATGTGGGACTTAGTATGATAGACATGTCAAAAGACAGATAGACAAGTCAAAGTGTAAAATCCTAAGAACAAAGTCACCATCTTAGGGTGTCCCCTAATGTTTTAAAATGTAACCGTAATCCGTCTACAGGAAAGGACAGCAGTGCTCACTTATTCATTATTTCCTGAATATCTCCTTTCCTATCCCCCTGTCCAGTACAACTGCCATTTCATCCTTCATCACCCTCGACAACTCATGTAGGCACGAAAAAATCTAAGATATTCAATTAAAACCTCTGAGCTGAGCTTGTTTCCGGGGAAAAACTTTCAAAATGCCTCTTTAATGTTTACAGGATCAATCCAAACAGTCATATGTTTCAAGTACTGTTTTTTAAAATATATTTGAATTTAAAAAAATGTTTTTTTGTTGTTGTTAGAGTTGCTCACTTTGTCTTATAAATCATGCATTTTATTTGTTTTACTGGCTGCTAGGTGCTTCTGTGTATGTTTTTAATGAAAATAATCGCTATCAAAGTATAAGTTATCAGGTCTAGATTTTCTATCATAAAATTTTTATACAGCATCTCAAAAAAGTCTAAATGAAATGTATTAAACATGTGTTAGTATATGTGTAATATTAATTATTCTTTACACTTAAGTCTTTGGCACTTTCCTAATGATTGTCCTTTTTTATGCTTAACTCATGTTATACGAGGACAAAATATCACCTGCCTCATAACCCAGAATTATTTTAATCATGTAAAGTTTGAGAACTTTTACTCAGAAGGGCATTTGTATTTACTTTTCATTTTAGTGTGTATTTGTACAATTTGTACATGCCCAGACCAGATATTAGACTTGTTCTAAAATCTGTTGATCAATTAAAAAAAGAAATATGAAAGTAAACACTAATAGCAGACTAATATGAGATTTGTCTTTTTTCTTTCTATTTTTTTACATATTTCCCTAAGCTAATATATAATATGTTCAGTAGAAATATACTGACACATATTCTAACTTCTGTGTGAGACGATAATGGAAAAAAAAAGTAAACGAGAAGACTCAGCTAAGTGGATGTGGATTTGGACATTTGACCATGTCATCCAACCCAGTGCTTGGCTGGTATGCACAATGCAGAAGGGTCCCCAGGGGTCTTTGTTACTACCACAACAACACATTTTCCGACTCGAACCATTGGATCTCAGTCAGTTTCTTTAACTGATGTATCCCTGTCAGTTTATTACCTCATACACCCAGGAATCAGAAAGTATAAACCTCAACCGTAATGGATTTGGAAAAGCAACCTAATAAAAAGCAGGAAGTACTTGACATTGTCGGTGGTTAATTTCTGTCTGATTCCATCCCTTCTTGTTAACATAGAGACAGTTTTCCTCTCAGATGATGGAGGAATAACAGGGACTTGCAGGCAGTCTTGTCATTTACGTGTCCATTCATCTGTTTAGAGCAGGGTTACTAAATATGGTCAGACAAGACAAAAAGTTAAAATCATCATACAAATCGTTTAATTAATGTTAACCTGCTAATGGGAACCAGCTTATTTACAGCCCCTACTGACTTGTAGTAAAATACACTAGACAGATTTCTAGATGTTTCAAATATCAAAAAGCATTGTGTAATATTGAACGTAAAACCGAGTTGAGTGCATAGACACTCACCTAATCATCCACATACACATCAGGCATTTAATCAGTTTTTTTGTTCCGTATGTTTGAAGCTCTTCTGCATTTTCTTTATTTAGAGGCTAAACTTTTAGTTGGATATTCAAAAGGACAAATTCTAACAAAGGGAAACCCCAAAGGATACCAAGACAAAGCGGAACCTATTTCATGGGTTTTTATTTGACACATTGTTGACAGAAGCCAGTGTTTGGACAGGAGTGCTTGGTTTCTATGGATTGGAACACTGTCTATTCTAACGAGCCATTGTGTTTTCCTATCTTGTGTTTATCTACATAATCAGGAGAGTCAGGAGGTGTACATTTCTTTGCGCGTACATGTGTACGTTTACAAGTGTATGGTGATGGGACTTCTTTATACTGGTTAACTTTTCGAATGAATGTGTGTCGAGTTGGACGGCTGTCTGCTTGGTTATTTAGCTTCTTGCTTTCAAAGTCCACCTCATTAAGAGTGACCTTTAACAAATGCCGTCAGAAGTTATCCGTGTGACTTGGTTGCATAAATACTGATTGACAGAGACTGACACATCGCGATAGCTTGATAGCCCATACATTGCTACAAGCTTTGATGGATACCAAAGCTTGTATCAATGTAAATTTGGACAAACAAATTAAAGTTAAAGGCAGTTAGAGGCCAATACCAATAACTATTGCTGTAGATGAGAAATCCTTTACTCTTCCTCCACATGGCAGAAAAGTGGTTATTAGTACCTTGCCTATATCAAAGAATTTAAGAATGATAATCTCAGAAAACAGGATAAACAATAAATGAAGAACAGGCTGAAGAAAACATGCAACTTCCAATTAAGAGTGTGACTGTACTCTGGGGGAATGTTCCGTTACACTTTCCTATAAAAACTTTTATTTGGTATTTTGGATATACTGTAGAACACTTCACAAAGTATCTGTACAGCAATATACTCTAGGTTAATCTACATCCATTTATAAGAGTTTGTGGGGAAAGGCAGCGAAAAAACCCAGAAGTAAAACGATTGCAACAAAAAAAAAAAAAGCTGACATCCAGTGAATACTCCCCAAATCTAGCATTTGAATCAGAATTTGAAACGGAATCAGACTCAGCTGCACAAATAAAGGGTCAATGGTTTCATGAGAGCAAGTTTTGACAAAGAAAATTACACAGAATGTTCTGGAGCACAAAAAAGGTAGATAGAGGTATTTCTGGGGCCCAGGGGAAGTTTTCAGGTGGTGCTGTAGGCATTTAGGCTTTACTTATATTATTTCCCAGTCCTTATTAACTCATAGTGATCTCTCATAATAATTAATAGTTTTAAATAATAAAAACGTTGACGTCAACACTGGGGAATCCTGTTATCTGATTTTTTTTAACATACTGGCTGCCAAATTCGCTGGCTATCGTTCCCTGCTACTTCAAACGGTAAACAAAACTGAGTGTGGCTTGTTATATGCAAGTTTTTGACACCACTTAGAAGAAGATGACCTCCTCCACTGTGTTATTAATTTAAATATATTTTTAATTCGTTCTCTTCAAATTTGAGCACTGCGGATAAAACACTTGGGTCGAAAGTGCCCCTGCTAGTTGCCTCCTTATCGTCATTTGCAGTGTTTGCTTAGTGCTAAGCTTTGGCTTAAGATGTCTTTCTGTGTGTCTGGGCACAGTCCTAAGCTTGCGGATATCTATTTGCCATGACAACATTTTGGTCTCCACCTTCTTCTGTCCTCTCTACTTTTCAGGAAACGCCGACGACGTTCTTCTCGACCGGGGGTAGCTAAACCTAGGTTAGGTGCTCTGTGGGCGTAGCTTTTGCTCGGCGAAGGAAAAACTACATATTTTTACAACTTTTTTTTTTTTTTTTTTTACCTCAGTATCACAACACCGAGCTAAAGTACAACGCGGAATCAAAGTGAATCGTTTTTTCTCCACCTGAGTTACCCGAGACTTGTCTGACACTTTCGACGGTAAGTCTAAAATATTAATTTGACTTAATTTTCGGATAGACCAGATAAGTTGTCAATTTGTCGCCCCGTTAGCCTGTTAGCGTGACGTTAGCT
The DNA here is from genome assembly GCA_907169785.1 of Menidia menidia. Taxonomy (NCBI): domain Eukaryota; kingdom Metazoa; phylum Chordata; class Actinopteri; order Atheriniformes; family Atherinopsidae; genus Menidia; species Menidia menidia. Next base: position 2,778,217 of record CAJRST010006668.1, on the reverse strand, counting down.
ATAGCCTTTTTCTCACAAACTACCTATTAACGTAGCATGCTCCACGCCCACGAGAGGATTTCTGCTGTTAATTATTGTGTCATATTTTCCATGTGCTTGTACCACACGCTTAGACAAAGTACTACTATATTGCTGTGCCTCTCTAAGCCAACTTAGGGCTACTACAGTTAACTACAACCGAGCAAAACTGGACCTGAAAGCTACGCGAATACTAGATCGAAAAGGTAACGTTAGCTTGGTGCCGACATTCTGCACACTCGGTGTTAGTCTCGTTAATTAATATTAAGTACTGAGACAACATTTTGAAGCTATAATCTCAAAGGGAAAAAAAATCCTATCCTGTTTAAAAAAAAAAAAAAAAAAAAAAAAGTTAATCAAATTTTCCACCATATTTGGCTCTACGTTCAAACTGACGCAGTTTACAGATGTACAGAAAAAATACGTAAACGGGCAGAACCTAACCGTACCTCCCTGTATATTGCACAACATGCCACTTTAGACATTTTGGAGGGGTTGGTCCGCGTATTGGCTCACAGTAATTGTGTATGCGTGTTTGTGTGTGTTTTGTTCACATCTTGTCCCCAGTCAGTCATGGCTGCCCAGTGTGTGACCAAGGTGGAGCTCACCGTGTCCTGTGAGAACCTGCTGGACAAAGACATCGGCTCCAAGTCTGACCCCCTGTGTGTCCTTTTGATGAGCAGCTCAGACTCCAAGTGGTATGAGGTTGGTAAGATGAGCAGACATGAATCTAAAGGCAGCTGGGAGTACCTATCAAGTGCTTCCAATGAATTACCTTGTTTTGTGAAGCACGTTTCTAACCTCTAAGTAGCAGGAAAGGCAAGACGTATATGTTGGTTGTGTTCATTTACGTTACTGTATCTAATGCAAGACAAAACTGCAGTGTTAATGGTTTTAAACCCCCTTCCAGATGATACAATTTCCACTTCCTGTTTCACGGCTGCCATGCACTAATACCCGTTGCCTTTGGTCAGTTACTTAAGAGCCACTGCATCCGATCTTTCCCAACAGGTCGGTCGAACAGAGAAAGTCCAGAACTGCCTCTGCCCCAAGTTTGCCAAAAAGTTTGTCATCGACTACTACTTTGAAATAGTTCAGAAGTTGAAGTTTGGCATCTATGACATCGACAACAAGACCGTTGACCTGAGTGACGACGACTTCCTGGGGGAACTGGAGTGCACCCTGGGTCAGGTAAAGGTTTGCCTCTTTCGGGTTATAGGGAAGGGTCTGTAAGGAACTGGAAGTGTTTTTACATTTTTTTCAATATGGTGTCGTTCAAAATATTCCTCTTTCGTTTCATAGTGTTTCACATCTGTGGTAAACACTGATTGATAAGACTGTATAATGTCACCGCACATGTGTTTACTCCTCCATGTTGACTCAGTCTGTGGATTCTGTTCAGTTACCTTTTTCTTTTCTCCTGAAAGTGCTTGTCTTTATCAGCATGCTCACTCTTTTTCTCAAACCTTTCATTTAGGTTGTGTCCAGCAAGAAGCTGACTAGGCCGCTTGTGCTGAAGAACAAGACGCCGGCAGGAAAGGGGACGATCACTGTGCGTAACAGAGGGAGCCTGGGAAGCTGCAATGCACTCGTTTAGCCGTCTCTGTAATCAATTGCCCCCCCCCCCCCCTTTGTGTTGCAGATATCTGCAGAGGAAATAAAAGACAACAGGGTTGTGAATTTTGAGGTGGAGGCAAGGAAGCTGGACAACAAGGTAAAGGAGGTTCTCGTTTGAAGCCTTTTAATTTTTGCAATTTGTTGTAAGTTATCGATATCTTTATCGATTTTCACTCGCAGGATTTCTTTGGGAAGTCGGACCCATATTTGGAATTCTACAAGCTGGCAGATGGTGGCGCCTGGCAGCTGGCTCACAGGACGGAGGTGAGCAGGGGCATAGCTTAATCAGCAGAATATTGTTAAAAACTTCAGCTGCCCTCGCTTAACTGTTCGGCTGCCAAATTAGTCAGTGTCCCTTTGCAGCTTTTTCTTGGATCATCTTGAACTCATTTATTCCCATGTTGGTGTGAAAAGCTTCTCGATTGGACCCCTGATGTAAATCGGATAATGAAGTTGTGACGTCATGACCTCTGATTTACAGATTTTTTTATTTTTTTTTAAAGATCTTTTTTCACTTCTCCTTTTAAGCTTTAGACTTCTTTTTTTGTCGGTTCTCACGCCTGTCTTTGCGAAAGTGAGAACAACAAAACTATCTTCTTAGTTGGCGTGTTATGACCAGCTCGTCTCTAATCACTCCAGCCTCCCTTTAACGCTGAACCAGGTTCTGATGGTTTCATTAAAGGGCCAGAACAACTGAGGCCCATTTGGTTTCAGGAAGTTTCCAGTAACCTGCGATTCAGTTTTGAGATATCATCGCATGTGTGGCTGTGACTCAGCTGTATATACTGTATTGTATTACTGCTTTAGCATAGATTTAATCAGTGTGACTCGTTGGCAATTAAGTTTATAACTTCTTAATTTGAAATTCATATTTCCATATAGCGTGATGTGATGTTAGTGGTTTATTATATTCTAAATTACGACTCCAGAGTTTATCCAGGTGAATTTAGTCTCACATATAATCTCATCTAATATCAGATAAAAAAAGACCAGAGATGGGATCTCAGATCTTTTTTTTAGGCTGCTTTCTTGTTCGAACACAACACAGTTATAAAACAAAAATCCATAACATCTATGGTGATACGTCCCCCCAACATGTAACAACCTGCCACGTTTCTTCTAAGTTCAAGATGCAAACTTTTTTTGCTTTTCAGAGAAGACACAATGAGTACCCAACACATGATACCTTTCAGTGTGGTGGCAGTTCAGCTGGTTTGTTGTTTACAGCGTGGGTTGCCCTGCATCTCCTGGAAGTGAACATTATTCTCTTAATGGATTTCCATCCTCTGTGTCCTCAGGTGGTGAAGAACAACCTGAATCCAACCTGGAGACCCTTTCGAATCCCCCTGCAGTCGCTGTGCGGAGGCGACATGGAGAAGTCCATAAAAGTAAACCTCTGTCACATCAGTTTAGCTTTTTTTACATTTAAAAAATGTTTTCAGCTGCTCAAGTTTTTCTCCAAAGCAAATCTTTAATGACAATAAAGGGAAGGAAAGCCCATTTTTGCTCTCAGGGACTAAACATGTGACCACATGAGTGTTTTTAGCTGTAGGGTGACGATTTATATTTCTTTAACCTCTAAAGCCAACATGACAGGAAGGAAGCACTTTCCCAGCATGCAGGACATGTGAGTTCCCCCCCCCATGACACAGTGTTCTGTCCTCTTTTCATCCTACCATCACTGACTGGCTGATGGCTGTGTGAATGGAGCAGATATGGCACGCTGTGTTCGGGAGTTCCTCCAAAGTTTCCTCCATCCACACTAATCTTTTCATAGAAAGCTTTGTTTGAAACTGTCTGAAGTTCTTTGGATGTTCTGTTTTAACACGTTTGCATGTTTGTTTCATCTGTTCGCGTCCAGACAGGCACTTAATTTAAACCACAAAAATTGACCAACCAGGGGAACTAAGTAGTGCTCAAAGCTGAGCCCAGATTTGTGGTTATCTTCCTGGGTTCTGCCTGTAGTTTTGGACAATCTCATTCCGAAACTTTTCCAGTTTCTTTCTTCCTCACCTTTTTGTTTGTAGTTTGAGTGAAGTGACACATTTGGTGTTTTTTTTTATTTTGAATTTGATTAGATTTTTTTGTTCTATCCCAGCTGAGCCGCTGCCTGACACTGTTGATCGCTTTCAGGTGGAGTGCTACGACTATGACGACGACGGCTCCCACGATCTCATCGGAACCTTCGAGACCACGATGAAGCGGCTGCAGGACGCGTCTCGGACCTCTCCGGTATGACCGCCGGTCACTGAAAGGCCAGCCGGCCGCTTTGTGCTGCCTTGATGTTGTTGCAATACTTTCGGGTTTTATTTTTACCTTTACCTGGTAGGATATCCATTCTTTCCTCCTCGATTTCTGACTTTTTTTTGTATTCCGCAGGCGGAGTTCGAATGCATCAACAGTAAAAAGAAACAGAAGAAGAAAGGCTACAAGAATTCCGGTGTTGTGTGTGTGAAGCTGTGCCAGGTGTGGACCTTTTTTTTTTCTTTTTCTTCTTGTTTTTATTCCCCCTGTGTGAATTTGACCTCAGAAGGTGGCGGATTAACAAAATGCCCTCTTTTAAAGGTAGTGAAGGAGTACACCTTCCTGGATTACATAATGGGAGGCTGCCAGATCAACTTCACCGTGAGCTCCAGCTCTTCTGCAGATGGTCAGTCACTCCTTGTCGGTCAGTCCTTAAAACGCGTGTCCCCCCGCAGGTGGCCATCGACTTCACAGGCTCCAACGGGGACCCCAAGTCCCCTCAGTCCCTGCACTACATCAGTCCTCAGGGGGTGAATGAGTACCTCTCTGCCATCTGGTCTGTGGGCAATGTCATCCAGGACTATGACAGGTGGGAATTTCTTCTCTTTAAAAAAAGAAAAAGAAAGATGTCTTAACGGTAAACCTAACTTGCGTTTCTCGTCTTTTGTGTAGTGACAAGATGTTTCCCGCCTTTGGCTTTGGAGCCCAGATTCCACCCACGTGGCAGGTGAAGTTCAGATTTGAAACGCGACACCACTAATGGCCACCGGCGCTCGAGGCCGCGCCGCCTTATCTGATCGGAGCGCCTCGAGGCAGAACCCGTCTGACGCTCATGTTTCTGCCTTGCAGGTTTCCCACCAGTTTGCTCTCAATTTCAACCCCTCCAATCCGTTCTGCGCAGGTGGGTGGAGCAGCCGCGCCCCCCACGCGGGGGCGACAGGTCTCCGTTTTCGCCCCTCAAAGTTTGACCCCTGCTCTGTGTTTGGTGTGAAGGTGTCGAAGGTGTGGTGGAGGCCTACAGGGCGTGCCTGCCTCAGGTCAAGCTCTACGGCCCCACCAACTTCTCCCCCATCATCGACCACGTGGCCTGTTTTGCCAAACAGGCCCTCCAGCAGACCACCGCTTCAGTGAGGACGCGTCTGCTTTGCAAAGCCCTGAAAAGAAATTCTTTGTAGTCGGTTCAGAGTAGACTTGTCCCGATCCGATATTTGGATTGGATCGGCCGCCGATATCTGCAAAAAAATGCGTATCGACCGGCATGAGAAAATGCCGATCCAGACTCCGGATCCAGTTTTTTTTTTAAAGTCCGATTCCACACAAGCATTAGCATCTCCTAACCCACAGGTCTGTGTCCTAACCATTAAGTTGTTATAAGATTAAATCCCTGTTCAACACGAGTCTGACAACTAAGTAAGTAGGCTAAATAACTTTAATACATGCTCTGATAGGCGAGGATCGGTATCAGATCGGAAGTTCAAAAAGCTGGATCGGGACGTCCCTACTCAGAGCATCTCTCCTCCCACAGCAATACTTTGTCCTGTTGATCATCACCGACGGGGTGATCACCGACATGGACCAGACACGCAGCGCCATCGTCAACGCCTCCCGGCTGCCCATGTCCATCATCATCGTCGGCGTGGGGGAGGCGGACTTCAGCGCCATGGAGTTCCTGGACGGCGACGACGGCCGCCTTCGGTCTCTAAGCGGCGAATCCGCCACGCGAGACATTGTCCAGTTCGTGCCCTTCAGGCAGTTCCAGAATGTAAGTGACGTCTGAAACACTCGGGACTTAAAACGGTCAAAACGGCTGATTCATTTACACATTCCCTGCGTTCCACAAAGCTGCCTAACCTGTCGCTGGTTAATCCGCATGCACAGCAAAGCATCCCCACATCTCCACCTAACGCTGCCCACGTTTAATCCCTGAGCCCAAGGACTCTAGCCCCTTAAGCTTAGACCATCTCTCCAATGGTGGCTCATGCTTTTGCCTTATTTATCCCCTTTTTGTTTTTCCAGGCACCCAGCCAGGCCCTAGCCCAAAGCGTATTGGCCGAGTTACCTCAGCAAGTGGCCTCCTTCTTCAGTCTATTCAAACTGAAGCCTCCCCACGATCCCAATCCTTCCTAGGGGGTACCATGAAGTATTCTAAGTCATAAACCCCTCCTACCCTAACCCATTTTCCTTTCTTTTTTTATCTTTTTTTGCTTTACATGTATAAATAACAGTCTAATAGAATCCTCGCATGAGCCATCATTGTAATAGTTTTTTCATTTTCATTCACTAAAAACGTCCACTCAGCTTTTTCTCGCTCTAGTATAGTTGGATGTTGACTTATGTAGGTGCCATTTACAACAATGATTCATTACAATTGAAAGTTTGTTGAAGCCAGAGCCGCTCTTGTGACTCATCCAGTCATGTGACTCCCTGGCCAATCAGCGGCTGGCCTGACTGCTCGATTTGAATCCCAAATGAGTAGGTGCTGAAACTCTACCTGTCAGAGGGAGCCAGCCTTTTCCCTTTAATTGTCCTCACCCGCACGGCTTCACGCTTGTGGTTCCTGACCCTCTCGTTTGTCTCTGCTTGACCGTCTCACATCCAGCTTCGTCTAGTTTGTTTGTCGTTATCTTTATTGTCTTGGCTGTAATTGTCTTGCCCGTCTGGCCTCCCCCCCAGGCTCCCCGTGAGGCTCTGGCAAAGACCGTGTTAGCCGAGGTTCCCACCCAGCTGGTGGACTTCTTCAACCTCATGAAGCTCAGTCCGCCCAACTCTAACCCAGCCCCAGACCCGGCGGGAGCCGTGTGAAGGCCTGAGGAACCAAAGCCACTACCTTCTTCCCCCGTATGTACTCTGCTCAGCGTCACAGCTATCTACACCGCAAAGCTGTTTAAAAAGTTATTTTTTAAAGTTTGTGCACTTAATAATCACTGATAGGAAAAAAGCCAAGAATTTTAAAGCTTAATCATTATATTGTAATAATAACTGAAATGTAGCCTCTATAGAAAATATTCTAATCTTCCCTTTTGCCCACCGATTAACTATAAAAGGAGTTTGAAACTGAAGGAGTTTCCTGACTAGAGAATCTGATTACGAACACTATTAAGCCTCTTGTTAGCAAACTAGCAAGTTCTTTGCGTAGCTCTTCCTTCGTGTAAAGCTTAGCGTTCATGTGCCAGCTCAAGGCCCGGCAGATTTTCAGATACAGTAAATTCCCCCAGCTGGGTGTCCCAAAAATTCTGTCATGACTCTGAAATCTGCTCCACAGATTTGTTTGCCTATGCATTGTCACCACTGAAATCTGGGGCCGTCCTTTTTTTTACATCCTAAGAGAATGAATTACAGTTGTTTTTTGCCACATAGCCTTTTTCATAGTTATTTTGGCACATGGAATATATAAATGTATATTTTTTTTATTGATGGTATATTGTTTACGTCTCTCTATGCACGGATATAATAACCAAACTTATTTATAACCGATATTGTTCAGTTATTTTAACTAAAACAATTGCCAAACCCATAAAATGGAATAATATAACTGGAAGGCCATCTGATTATAGGTATGTATTACTTTGTATTATACAGATCGGGCTGCATTGTGGTGTGGTGGTTAGCAAGAGGGTTCCCGGTTCAGATTCATGGGGGACCGGGGGTCTTTCTGTGTGGAGTTTGTGTGTTTTCCCCTGTACATGGACTAGTCGATCAGATAATCTTTTTAATTATTGTATGGTAAAACAGAAACATTCAGTATTAAAATAACTAGCTCTTTCAAATCTAAATCAGGTGTTTTTATTGTGTTTTTCCATCGGTGTAACGTTTTTTTTATTCATATTAAATGTTTGACACATTCCAGTTTCTGTGTACTGCTCTCTGCATTAAGGCTGCAAATAAAACTTCTGATTCTACGCCACTTATTGAAAGTTTTTTTCTTTTTAAGGAGAGCATCAGACCTGATTGTGTGTTAAATGCTGTCTGACACCTAGTGGAGAGCAAGTTAAAAACACCAGCAGAATGAACCCTTAAAGTCTGTATGTATTGTTTTTGATTGACAAACTCTAGGAGACATCATCATACACTCCGAACTGTTTTATAGAATATTTCCTTTTTATCATTTTAGTTTAATGTAAAAAAGTAGAGAAAAATATGCATTAAATGGTTAAAAGCATCTTATCGTTACAAAGAGCCATATATATATATATATATATATAAATAAATAAAATGAATACTTTTATGACCACTGGGATAGGCTCCAGTTCCCCCCGCGACCCCATCAGGGAATAAGCGGCAATGATAATGGATGGATGGATGGAATACTTTTATGGTCAGTTCTTAGACCAAATCAGGTTCATTTGGTCAATGTGAGCATTGACTTGATATCTGTATAATTATTTCAACATTTAGTTACAAATTCTAATTTACTTAAAAAAAAAAAAGAAAAGGTTTTACCACCATGAAGGCACAGACTTTTCAAAAGTAGTTTCTCATTGACTTTAGTGCTTCTTTCCCATTTTTTCTAGTTTTCTTAATCCTGTGGGAGGGGAAATACTTGTGTAAAGTGTGTGTAACAGTTTGTGTAAAAAATTTAAAGACGAGCTTTCATTGCAGAACGTGAAACAGCATCTCAACTGGAGGAAATAACATAACTTTATTCATTTATTTATACAAAAATACCACTGTGAATCCGTGGAGCTGTCAACACTTTTCCCCATCTACTAAATCCGAAGGCTAAAAAGCCCTCAGAATCCTGGGTGAGCCTGTCCACGTGCCGGACTTCACACAGGCACCACGACTGAGACACCCCCTGCTTTCTGATCTCCAAACCAAACCGAAAGGCAGGAGCGGGTGCTCGTTGGGTCTCTGGCGATCAGAGCCTTCCTCTTTTTCTGTGATCGGAGAGCGGACGGCGGCTACATGCGGTGGATGTGGGCGTGGTCCATGAACTGCTTCAGGTTGTGGAGGTTGTCCCACCACTGGAAGAGGAAGGTGTCTGCGATGAGGCTGAACCAGGGCGTGACCTCCAGCTCTTTGCGCTTGGCCTTCTGCAGCATGGCTTTCAGCTCCTCTTTGCTCACGTAGCAGTGGCTTTTGATCTCATTGGGGTCTGGACTCAGGTCCACGTCCTGTAGAGAGGCAGGAAAAATGCAGGTTGTAGCCACATATCCCACATGAAAACCACAGAAAAAAAAAGAAAGTCCGGAGCTACCTTCTGCATGAAGAGGATGTAGTCGATCTCGTGTTCTCCCCAAACGCCGTCCGATTGGGCCTTGTAGTGGATTCGTGTCAGGTAGGTCATCTCCTCTGGAGTCACCTGATGGGCCAGAGGAAGACAGCAGATCACAGCCAAGAAAACTCTATCCCCCATAATCCTCTTCCACTTCCACTGAGCACCTGACGCACACACAGTGGGATCACGAAAAAATAATACCCACTTTAAGAAATGTTCTTTCATCTTTTGTTATTTTCAAATGAGCAAAAGCGGAAACAAAAATGCAAATGGACACAAAACACTTAATTTTGATAACTAAACAATCTCTAAAACTGTTTTTTCATTGTGATTTTCAGATTTCTCAAAAGTAGAAGAAACACTTTGTTTTTAGATCTTCTCAATTTAAAAAAGAGGAAAAAAAGGATGAAATCCTTCACCTGCTTCTTATACTTTGTTCACAAACACTGACTCCTCTTAATTAATTTGATTTTCTTTATCTTTTCCCCTTTTCTTATTGTAGAAGAGGCATACTATTTCTTTTGACTCTTTCGCCCTGACATTTTATCTGGTCAACCTGTAGGTTTCCCCATTACAACCATACATGTATTGTTATGTCCCTGTCCAAATGATCAACATAACCAAAAAATGAAAAGAAAAAAAAAACATAATTTGCCACATTACATGTTCAGTTACATTAGATCTCCTTCTCTCTTCAGACCGATTCGCATACACAGATTAGCTTTTTTGCGTCATATTGGAGTGTGTGCATGTTTGAATGAACTTGATCCAAATCCGGTCATTCCAGCGGGGCCCTGGGTTTTCGTACCTGCTCCATTGGGATCCCCAGTTCAGCTTTGAGTCTTCTCTGAGCGGCCCTCCTCACGCCTATGGCCTCCTTCTCCTCCAGCTCGCTGTCTGTGTGTAGAGGGTGACTGCAGCATGTGTTGGTGTAACAACCTGCGCAACAGATAAAAAACAAGAAGAAGAAAATGGCAGTGAATGCTGTTTGACATGCTGCCACTCGCAGTCATCTGCTTGACCTCTGACCTGGGAAGGTGATTTTGGCATCGGACCTCTGTTGGAGAAGCAGCTTCTCTTCGCTGTTGAAGATGAAGACGCTGAAGGCTCGGTGCAATAGACCTGTGGGGACAGAGAGGGGTCAGAGGGGGCCGCCGGAGCCCGTCCACAGCTCCCCCGCCAGGGGCCCGTACCTTTGTCGATGTTGGAGTTGAGGTGGCAGTTTTTTTTGGTGTCCGCTCCGATCTTCTGGTCGTTGTCGTCGATGAGGATGCACATCTCGGACAGCAGCTGCACCTGCTTCTCGTCCAGGTGATCCGTGGTTATCTCCGGCATTCTGGCGGCGGACTGCAGGTGTCGAACTCCACTGAGAGGAACGCCACATGGCAATGAACTTGTAACCTCAAAACCAGATAAGCGAACTCCCTTATTGGTTCAAACTACTTCTAAGCTGACCTCTGACCTTTTTGTGTAATTATTTAACACATAAAACTAGCAACACAAAAGAGATAAACATCTTCAACTGTCCACTGGCACGTGTGTTTTGTTCTATATTTGACATTTTGCTGGCGTAAAGACGATGAAGTACCCAATTTTGATTCAGTACTTGTGCTAAAACGTTATCTTAGATTATGAGACGGACAGATATTTAACAAAATAAAAGTCTGAAAACGTCCAGCTAATTTGCAAGGTCATACGGACGAGAAAACTCTTTTGAGACTCGGAGGTAAAGATTAAGTGGCTAACTGTATTTAACAGAGAAATAAATTCTGCAAGCAGAGCTTGGAAGGATTATTTACTCTTTGGAATGGCTTTCAGAGCACAAACCACATATACAAACACGTTTCTCTATACAGGGCATGTACACATCACTTAAGCACTTCCTACTTATGGGCTACCGTTCTTGCTAGCTTTGTAGTCTTTGAGCTCGAGACACTGGTCTCGGACTCCCTCGCGGGGCTAGCTTACCTGGGTGTTGCTCTGCCGTAGATATTGGAAGCAGTGCACAAGAAGCGGGTCCCGGGAGGTGCTGCGGGTGCGTTTGATTTTAGGACGGCGGCTCCTCCACGGGATAGCACACGGAGCACCGCCCACATTGCTAGGACCATGGCCTGACCAAAACAGAAAACCAATCACAGGGACGGAAGACGAGGCTGTGGGGAAAAAACGGAGAGGGGAACGTCACGAAGGAATAGGCCGATAGCGCCACCGATGGAGGGCAGAGGGCTCGATGGAGAATGAAAACGAACACCAAGCTTTTGGACTTCAGTCGTTGGTACTCCACCAGAACAATACACATCACCCCAATTTCTCTGCTGTTCTTTCCTTAATTACCTTTTTCACATTAATGAAATGTCATAGGGGAACCCAATAAATAAATAATTTAAAAAAGATTCTGATACATTTAAGTTCCCGAGTGCTAAAAGCGGAAAGCTACAACTTGCTTTTTTAAAAATTAGCATACAATTAGCAACATTTCAGACACAAGGTCAAGTCAATTCAGAATGTTTTTTAATTTGTGACATAGTCATCAAATTAACCAGGCTTTTTTTTGTTTTGTTCAAGGACAAACCTAGATACATTCAAAAATATTTCGACTGAAGAGCTTATCACTGTATTTCTTAGGAATCCTCGTGCTACTTTCTGAGGGTTTAATGTATCCAAAAGCAAATTTGTCATAGTGTTAATAAAAAGACGCTTTTGGAAACCTTTGCTTTTATTTGTCATAAAGTAACAAAGACAACATTCTTGTTCTGCCATTGGTTTAGTTAGTATTAGGACAGAAGAAGCAAAGAAGAGTTTCTCTTTTCATTTGTTTGGGCTGATAAGTTAAATGAAACTTCTCGAAAAAGAACATAGAGACCCTGTTGGTAAAGGCCATCAGGGACACACACACACACGCGCACACACACGCACACACACACGCACACACACAGTCTGAAATATTGTCCTTTCTTTTCTTATTTAACTCATTTATCACTCGAACATTTGCATATATTATTTTTATACCAGATTCCTAACTATTTTTGCACATTAAATAAATCTAATTTTGGTCCTATCATTTCAAACACAGAATAACGGATTTGCTTTTCTTATCAAATCTCAGCCTGAAGGGGGAAAAGGATTAAGCTTTTATTTTAGATGAAATCAGTCTTCTCCTGGTGTTTTGCCAGTGTAAATGTTCACCTTTTCCTATAAACGTGGAGGATGAGCAAAGGGGGAATTTTTAGTTGGTTACACTAGATGTCATTAGAAATAAAGGATATGTACTATGGGTATGTATTATGGGTATCATATCACTGTGGATTTAAAAAAAAGTGGTGCATTGCTTTAGTTGTGATGAAATGTTAGTAATTAAGTTTTCATTTAATAGACATATTGTATATCCTGATTAAATTTAGGGTTGGCAAAACCCAAAGGTGTTATTTCGGACTAGTGACCTATCAAAA
>CAJRST010006668.1:2746584-2765661 GCA_907169785.1 Menidia menidia | reverse complement strand
GTATGGCAGATTACAGGCAATCAAACTTATTCTAGGCAATTATAAAGAAATACACTGCATAAAATATTAAGAGAAATCTCAGAAAAGCCTAAAATTGTGGGTCAGACTGAAAATTTGGGTAGCACCAAACAATTAATTCTCTGGGAACTCTTAATTCTCTGTAGTCATCTCTTCACAGTATTGATGTAAATTGCAATAAACTACGTCCAGTGCACGGTGGGGCGGAATTACTTCTCAAAGCTTAAGAATGTCTTGTTCGCTTTTTAAAAAGTTGATCATTCCAAAAGTGGCCCTTTCGTCTTCCCGTTGAATCCACTCCGTGTTTTACTGTCATCACTGAGCGTCAACACGCCATCAGGCCACTGCAAAGGGCAGCACGGACCACTCATTTAGCAACCAAACCTAAGTATGCGTTGTCCGTCACCCACACACCATGCACAGAGACTCATAAAATCTTCTCTTACTTACATAATATGTACTGGTGGTGGCTAGTGCACCAAACACGTCCTTAAACGTATTTTTTATTTAAATACGACGACATTACAGAGTGGAATCCGGTGGTCGAAGCTTCGTCCCTCCGCATATGACACAGCACATTTCCATTCGCTGCTTTATCTGCAGCGTAATCACCGATTGGTTTAGAGGGCGCAAACACATACGACGTCATGCGGAAGTAGGTGCAAATGCGTGATGTGTCAAAATTTTGACTAAAAAAATTTGACACTTTGGGCCCTTTCACCATCAATTTCTAAAACCAGACACCTTTGCGATGGGGTTAAATTGAATGGTTTGCATGTTAAAACTGTAGAAAGGAGAAGTTCCACCTAACTCTGATAGCGGCTGTTTGAGTCGTGAACGTCAGATGCCGCTGTAGAGGGTAATGTGTTAGCTAGCCGTGCTAGCTTGTAGCCAATTACGTTTCCAGAATTCCCCGAGAGCAAGACATGCATTCAGCGAGGCAGTGACATTGGTAGGTCAAAGTCTTGTTTATAGTAGAGCAGATATACAAAACAAATGTGCACTTACGATTCTAATTTGCACAGAATAAACGAATGTGCGTAAAATTAAACGGTGTGATGCGTTTTCTTGCGCGACCTACATTCGCTTTCTGTTGTTGTGGTTCTAACTACATTATTTTTATCAGTTATGGTTTCGTTGCAAATACAGTATAGATAAAACATTTGCATCATAAACCCGAATGACCCCAATCCCACCCCGTGTTGTGTAGAAAATAGACAGGCTTTGATTGGCGTAACACCAGATTCTGTGACATTGTGAGGACCTCAAACATGCATTCAAAGATTTGAAACCAGGCAAACGTTTAAGTTGCTCCCTGTCGTCTTTACTTTTTGCAACCACTGACCCAAACTAACACAAACTATCCTCCTTGATCATTTTTATAACACCTTTTACATCTAATAGTGTTGTCAACATAGTTGGCTTACTGTTTTTATAGAAATATTTGAGGGCAATTTAAGTAAACAGTGTATGAATACACAAGACTTACCTAGAATTTTAGAATATTTATGTGTTGGCCATGCAATTGAAAATCCTATCTTAGAAATATAAAGGTAAAATCAGAGTATATTTGCTTTAGCAAGAAATCCATCTTTATTTAGGAAATAGATGGGAATTTTTGCTTTCTTTAAAAGGAGTTTTTAATAAAGCTCCCTCAATTTTAAAGTGCATTACCCTGTGCAGAGAAATATACCCTCTTCTGTTTCCAGCAGTTTCTGCTCCAGTTGTAAACATTCTCTCCACTTCCTTTTTATTTTTTTCCCTCTCTTATCAGCAGGCTGGCGGTGAGAACTCACAGGCCCAACCCACACACCTGCCAACCAGCCCGCGTGGCCTTTGCTTACCTGCCTCGCAGGTAGGTTGTCAGCGAGCGGAGGGTGGGCGGGGTCACGCGCGAGGACAGGAGGAATGCCTGTGGAGGGCGGGAGCAGCGGCGGCCCCGCTTCGGCCGCGCGCCACCCCAAGCAGAAGCGCAAGGCTCACAGTTTGTCCATCCGGCGCACAAACAGCACAGAGGAGCGGCCACCGGGCATCCTGAGAGGAGACATGCTGGAGGGACAGGTTAGCACTCGTATCCCTACAGTTGTATGTCTGTCTATCCTATACTAAACAGAATATACTCTTTCCTGTTTGGGAATACGTGTAAATACAGATTTTTAGAGACATTGAGGTTAGACATTGTGGTTCAAAGTACGACTGCTGATTAATTTGAATGAAATATGATGGTCGTTCACCCTGGCCTCAAAGCAAGAGGGTTCCTTGTTCACATCCCCGGGGGACCAGGAGTCTTTCTCTGCGGAATTCTCCCTGTGTCTGCGTGAGTTCCCTCAGGATACTTCGGCTGCCTCCCACTGTCCAAAAATATAAACCAAACATGCAAGTTAGGTTAATTGGACACTCTAAATTGCCCTGAAGAGTGATTGTGTGAATGCGTGTGGTTGTTTGTCTCTGTGTGGCCCTGTGATGGAATGGTGACCAGTCCGGTGTGCGCCTCTCACCCGTTGTCATAGGCTCCAGCCCACCCCCTCCCTTCCCATGACCCCTCTGGTAATAAAAAATGGATGGATGGATGATGGTCAATCTGCTATGAACCTCTTTTGTCAGCCATAACAGCACAGAGCCAGCCGGTTCGACAGCATTGCTCTAATTTTCTGCCTGGTTATGCAACATCCAGCACTCTTTTCAGCAATCTGTTTATGAGATGGAGTTTCAGCCCCCCCCCCTAGAGACTTAGCTGTGTTTTTTCTATGTTCCTGAGGGATCTCAGTCGGGAAGACAGTGGTACTAGCTGAAGTATCGGTCTGTGTTCTCTCTCATTTAGATGGGGACATTCACTCGGGTTAACCTTTGATTGAAAATAAAGGAATTCTCACATCCCTCTGCCGCCACAGAGTTGGTGATTAACTTGCACTAAACTAGGTTATCTGTGTTCCGGCTACAATCGATTTACAGATTTCCATACTGGGAGGACTGTGAGCTTATTCTTTTTACGGTGACTTTGTGCTTCCCGGCTGCTGAGATAATAAAGAGCGTCTCTGTTTGATCAGGAGCCGTTGACTTTTGGGGAGTTGGCTGCAGGGTGAGCCTGTTTCGAGCCATCTTACAACTCAGATAAGAGGCTCGTGAGTGTTTTAGATGGTATCTTCCTGTTTATTCTGCTGGCAAGAGATCATAACCGGTGTGCAAAGATTGACGGTGGTTATCTGCCACGCTGCATTGTTATCGTTTTCATTGAGGACAGAAATATGTTTCTTTCGCTTCTACTCTCTCTGCTCGACCTTGAACGATCACGCACTAAAACGCGGAGCTCAACTTGCACCAACGGGTCGTCTCATCAAGTTTTAATGTGGGCTGCTTGTCCAGGTCTGATTAGTCTTTTCAACAGTCCTTTTCGTCCATCGCCAACACACGCCGGCTCTGTTTATGTAGTGCGTCTAAACCCCTCCCCGGAGCCCGAGTTCCACATACACAGACAGCTTTATGAGCCCATATAGAACAGAGCGCATTTTATCCGGCCCTTTAAAAGCTTTCCTTAATGAGCAGAGCTTGCCACCGGTTTAAAGGCCCTAACTAAGGAGCTTTGAATTCATAAGGCCCGCCTGTTATTTCCTAATTGACCCACTTATTTTCTTTCTTTCTTTCTTTCTTTCTTTCTTTCTTTTTTTTTTTTTTTTCGTGGCGCGGCTGTTGACATATGCTGCCCGCTGAATGGTCGAACAGTCGGACCGCCAACGTCGTCGTGTTAAACTGTTCGAATACGCGTCCAAGAAAAGAAAAAAACAACAAAATACGGAGCTCCCTTCTCTGGAGTTTGGTTCGGTTGGGTGGCAGAGCGGCACCTCTAATGACACAGCTGTCAGATTTGTTTCCATGGAGCCTCCCAGGCTGTTAGGCCGGTGGAGGCTGCTGGTCGGTTGATAACGGGGGAACCGGTTGGGGGTTCACCATGGAGGTGAGGATTGTTTGCAGGTTGCAGTCGAATGGCTGGAAATGTAATTGCTGTTGTGTCAGCTGGTTGGTGAGCGCAGGCTGTTTTACAGCAGATTAACATTTTGCCAAAGTAGTGTGTGTATTTTTGTCTTTTTTTCCTCAGTCAGGCATGCTCCCGTTCGCCAATCTAAAACTCTGTTATTTGAACATATTAAGAACAAAAATGGATGTAAAATGCAATGATATTTAATCTCTTGCTCACTGTGTGACGTCTGTTTTTTCTGTCCAGGACTCCAAGCTGCCCATTGCATTGCGGACCAATCTCCTGGACCTGTTCGGCCAGATCGAGCGGGAGTTTGAAAATCTCTACATTGAAAACCTTGAGTGTGAGTAAAAAAAAGTAAGAGAAAGAAAAAGCCACACGGGGAGCAGTCGATGGCTGATGGTGTATCGCTGTGCTAACCCTGCAGTGCGCCGGGAGATCGATTCTCTGAACGAGCGTCTAACCGGTGATGGACAGGTGGTCGAAGGAGGAGATCCCACCAAGGGAGCCCTGAAAGCAAAAGGTTCAGTTTTTCCTCCACAGTCCCTTGCTTTTTCTTAATTCTAAAGTCTCTGGTGCCTCTCGGTGTGTTCAACAGACTTCGTTGGCAGCCAGAGGGGATTATCACACACAAATTTAGTTTAGCAGCTGGTACAGCTCAGAATATTTACAAGGGGCTGATGAAGTTTAAAAAATCTTTTGTAATTTTCTTGTTTTGTCTCTATTGAAGGATATTTGCAGGTTAAATGGATATTTCCATGATTAAAAATGTGTTAAATCACCAGAGTGGCTTTTCATATGAGATTGATACATCAGATAACAGAAGCAACAACAACAGAGAAAAAAGTGTTTGAAAATAGATAGAACCAGCAATAAAAAAATATATGCTTCTTTTTAAAGTAAAATAGTAATAATATATATATATTTTTTAATTTAATTTAATTTATTAATTAATTTATTTATTTTTTTACAATATCAAACATTTATTGAGAAATATCAGCCCCTTATGAATTCGATAGCAGCAACACACCTCAAAAAAAGTAGGAGCAAAAGTAAGTTATAACAGCATTATTAAAAAGAATCAGGTGGAGAAATATTTTGCATTTAGATGCATTTAGATTAAAGGTTAATGACATGATTTGAGATTAAAAGGGCACCTTAGGGAGGCTGAGTCTCTCAACTTGCTAAGAACTGTGTGTAGAAATTGTCAATCAGTTTTTCACTCATCCTTGTCAATGTAAAACTGGAAGATGTGCTCTGTATTTAAAAGATGATGCTAAACCACAGGCTGCACACATTTTGCGAAACTTGCTTTGTTTTTTCGTTTTGGAAAAGCAGTTTCGATTTTGAGATTTGCAAATAATTTTATTTAGTTGCCTTTTGATCTGATTTATTCTTTACATGTAGATGGGAGCAACACTTTCTTACAACTTACTTGCTTCCAGTAGGGCAGTTTAAGCATTTTCAAAATACCAACAGTTAACTGGTTAGGGTTAGGGACCCTGGACTCCAAAATCGCCTCTGGTCGTGTAGCCGTGTTGAATTGTAGTGTACTAAAAAGGTCCTGGTTTCTGCTTTTTATTCTTGAGCTGCCAACCTGTCTTTCCTTTAACTTTAGCATTTTATCGTTTCAATTCCTAGACTTTAAAGATCCGTGGTCGGTGATAACCAGAAATGTTGTTTTTTTTGTCCTAGAGGTTTTGTGCAGCGTTGAAAGCAACCGCAGAAATAGTGAATTTGGAATTTGTCTCTGTCACACAGCCAGCCACAGCACCAGCCAGCTGTCACAGAAGCTGAAGACCACCTACAAAGCCTCAACCAGCAAGGTACTTCCTTATCCCATCAGGCTCAGAGGAGCCTTCTCGTGTGTGTGAATGTGAGAGGTGTGTGGGCTGCTGAAAAAGGGGAAAAATTAATTTGCGATCTTAAAAAACATAACAGTGTAATCCAAGGGGCAAATGAAGTGCCATGTGACTGTGAGCGTTCACCACAAAATGACGTCTTCCTCTTGAATCCTTTGCCGAGGCAGCGCTCGCACACTTTCCAGGACAAATTAGGTGGAGCTCGCAACTTCGGCGTGGCCACGTGGGAGTTGTGGGGCGGAGATTCATGGGTAACGTCCTGAATGCTCTGTTTGTCTCTAAGCATCGTCGGGGTCCTGCTGCGGGGGCTAAACCTCTTCCTAACCGCGGTCTCACCTTGACTCCTGGTCTCGTCTTCTCTCTGCACCCATGCGTGAAAGGAGGAGGGAGAGAGGGAGAAAAAGGATATAATAAGGCTGTGGATAAATCGTGAAAACAAAATTTTGGTTACTTGATTCCACCTTTTACTAACCTTTTTACAATTCATTCGGCTGGCAATGTGGTCCCCAAATATACCTTCGGTTTTAGGTATACGCAGAGGTAGACCAAGAGGAGAGCAGGCTCATGTTTGCATTGAACCTTACACCTTGTTCGTTTAGCTGCTTAGCTGAGTGACAAGACTTTGAATGAGAGGAAACGACAAGGTAAAAATCCACTATCTGGCTGCTGTTAAGCAGGAGGTCCTGTGCCGATCCTTTTCTGTGCCGGCTGGTCATGTGATTTTTATGTAACAGAAATAAGCACATCCCATTTGGAATCCAACTTCTATATTTTAACTGTTGGAGGTTTTCCTCCTGGAACGACTGACTTTGTCAGGATGAGCAAATTGACATTCCTTAAAAAGAACTTTGCATATTTGTCGTTAAACTGGAACTCATCCTTTCAAATTGTGCTTCATATCTTTGTCACTTTTTTAAGACTCAAAGGCTCTACTTTTTTAAAAACCATTCTATAGGTGTTACATATCTATTTAGATCGTATTTCGAAGAAAGTTCCACATGTCAGAGGGTCAAAGAGCATATTTTTCTATATACTTTTGCAACTTTTTTAAGGGCTTATATCAGATTCAAATTACACAAATTGAAGAAAAATATGCAAATCTTTACATTAATAAAAAATAGGCTAGTATGTGACTCTCCCTCTACCCATAAAGGCGTTTTTAAAAAAGACATCTTTAAAAAAAAGATATCAATATTTATAACCTTTAGTTGCATGTAAATGTAACACTAGGCTGTTTTAGTTTTTTAGTTTTTTAAGAATCTGGAGTTTGTCTCTACGCCATGCTAAATTAACCTCCCAGCTTAAGCTAACCTCCCACTTCAAGTGTTATGTGGATTTTTATATGCATACAATTATGCATATTTATTGCATACCCACAATGACTAACTATGTCTTCTTACATTATGAAACGTGAAATGTTGCTTTTCAACATTTATTGGGTATCTTGAAACACCCTCTTATTCCTAAGCCTCCTTAAAACGTACTACTTAGCATTAGCAAATAAGCTATCTGGATGCAAACACAGCCCAATTCTGCTTTCAGAGCATTAGAAGAGGACACACAGGATCAAGGGTGGACCATGTGTATTAACCTCTTGACAGCTGCCAACTAGTGCCCGGCTAACCTACCAGCTAGCTAAAGCTGAGAAACAGGCTAATGCCATTAAGACCGATGAGCACTGGCTGTGGTCAGCGTGCTCTGGATGGGCCACTTTTCCCTATTGTCAGCACAAAGACCGCTGGACGCTTTTGATGCAGACGCCCTGTGGCTGTACCTCATAACCAGCACTGATCTGAACTGAGCGCTGTGGTCATCCGGTCAGCTTGTGGCAGCATGCGCAGTGCGGCGCAGGCTGTGTGAGACAAACAACCCCGCTTCACTCTTCATTTTGGCCGCGTGGAAGCCGACAGAACCAGAGGCCACAAGGTATTTTTTAGAGGGCCCGGCCGCAGACCGAAGCTTGACCGAGCATGTGGGCAGGGCTTTTTTGCTCCGGCAACATGCAGTTTGGTGCGGCGTGACATGCCAAACACCTGGTTTACTTGTGAACCGAGTGCTTGTGCACACTTTGCTGGAATGGGTTTATACATTTTGGAGCCTGTGTCATAAAACTGGTGGTTTCACTTGGGTTTCAATGGGTTTACGGTTCATGTTGTACACATGTAAAATATTATATGACAATTGGTAGACTAATGTCCCACGTTATTTGCAATCCAAAGGCTATCAACAAATGTCAGACGTACTCTAGTTCAGGGCAAAGTTTAGCACTCTGTTGGGAACTATGAATAAATCCTTTAAAGAATGAGTTTGGACAGGGCCATGGTCACCACTGCGTAGCTTCCCATCTTTTTGGATTTCTTAGTCTGGAAACATCTTGGAACTCAGGAGGTTGTCGGACTTCTGTCTGATGGGAGATCCTGACTGCTGAACCGTCCTGGATCTTCTTTGTTTTATTTGATCCTAACACAGTGTAATCGAGCCAGTCGAGCGTATCGGGATTCTTCTTCTTATGAAGTATGCCCTTTGACATTTTCTTGCAAAAAAATGCGGGGCTTCTTTTGAAAAATCCATCTGAATGGGAGCATGGTTTGATCTGAACCTTCCTCGTATCTTTCAGCATTGATGGTTCCTTTCCAGATGCACAAACTTGTACATCTTTCCAGATTAGTGCCAACCCATTCCATTGGCCCTAATTTTCCACAAAATTTGAGATGGAGGCTTCTAAAGCGCATGCTTGTAAGATGAATTTACCTCTATTCCTATGTTTGTTTTAGATCTGATGTGGCCTAAAGAGTGCAGATTATGAATGTTGTCCACGTTTGGTTATCACAATTTTATGTTAAGGAACATCAGTTTGAAAGTTTTTCAAAATTTGTTGACAAGTTCTTTCTAAATTTGTGCTCTTTATTTAAGAGTCTTTCCCCCTCAGAGGTGCTCTTTAATACCCAGCCATGTTAGCATAATGGTGCCAATTCGGCTAATTAGCAACTTGTCCCTCCAGATTTTTTTTTTTTTTTGTGCTTTTTACTTTTCCCTTGTTTACTTTTATCCCAAAGTGCTGCTGGCAAAATTCAACAGCTAATGTTTTAATGAAACTGTCAAATTTGTAACTTTCAACGATTTTCATTCTCACATCTGTTGTGGAAATCGGTTTATGCGATTTGCAAGTCACGGTTTTGTTTACATTCTTGGTGTTTTCTGGAATTTGCATTGCTATTCGGTAAATCGTGTTTATGTTTTTCTAAATCGTGCCAAGAAATGTGGCCGCATTGCGAAGCGCCAGATTCTTGCCATAACTTTTCAGTCGTTTCTCACTTCGTTTTTTCCTTCGAACTTGTACTTTTCTGCTGGCATCTTGCCGCCCAGAATTCCAGAGACTCGTGGAGTCTGTCTGCAGGCTCGTGATCGGATCTTTTTCAGCTAACATTCTGCGAAGGCGTTTAGCCGTGCTGCACAGATAGTAGCTGCTGAGTTGACCTGTCACCAATGGGGGAGATTTACCCAGTAATCTGGCTTTGTGACACAGGCCCTACATCCAATATACCGAGCTGCTTCTTATCTGTTATTCTTATCTGGCAACAAACTGTGTGATTCCTTGAAAAACATTGTGTAAATAAAAGTATTATGAGCATGTTTTTGTTTAGTTTTTTTGTGGCCAGCTCTCAGCCTAATCAGCTTTTTATGGTTATAAATATATAGCGGTTGTTAAGTATGAGTACTAATTATTAACTTGTACACATTCTTTTGTTAAATAAAAAAAACATGACTTTTCCTTTGGTTCACCTACTGCTCATGTAAACAGTTTTAATTTAGTAAATGCAGCCAGGGCTTTTCCTTCCTTTCTTCCTTCCTTTTCGGTTCCCTCACACCCGCCTCCGTCTTTTCCCACCTGCAGATCGTGTCCAGCTTCAAAGCCACCGCCGGCTCCCGGGCTCTGTGTCAGCTCCTCCGGGAGTATGTGGGCCACCGGGACGGGATCTGGGACCTCAGCGTCACGCGGACGCAGCCGGTGGTGCTCGGCACCGCCTCTGCCGGTAGGTCCCAGCCCTTCCTTAGACCGCCACCAACAAAATGAGAAACAGAATCAAACCTGGAAGCGGCTGCGTTATTTACATTGCGGTTCGTTTCGGTATTGAGGAAGAACACCAGCAGAAGACAGAAGGCACATTCACATCGTTATCTCCTCGTCTGATTAACTTTGGAGCAATTAGCAAAAAAATGAGAGCAGACTGCCGATGATGGATGGCAGCTGCTGTGTGCTGGAAGTGTTTTAGTGCTAGTGCTTGACTCGCATTTAACATTGTCGTTACTTCAGATAGATCGTTATGTATTTAAAGAAAAATCTAAACTTGTGTGAACCTGTTTCTAGATGCGTCTTACCTCATCTGATCATATTAGTCGTTCTCCTTTGCGTGTCCACTCCATTATTCTCACAAATTATTGGCTGGTTACTATCAATAAAACACACAAACAAACATGACCGAACAGGACTGACCTCTGACCTCTGCTCTCTACTCGCAGACCACTCGGCTCTGTTATGGAGCATAGAAACCGGGAAATGTTTGCTGAGGTACGCTGGCCACGTCGGATCAGGTAACGAACCTCAGAACCGTTAAGTCTTTTACTTTAAACTGCCATAAGCCAAAGAACCGCTTTATGGCAAGATGATGGTTTTGACTCTGAGCCTCTCTGTAGTTTATTCCAAAAAGCAGTATTGGTGATGTCTTATCGGACAACATGAATGTTTGATGGAACTTTAATACATCACTCTGTCTTTTCTACAGTCAACTCCATCAAATTCCACCCCACGGAGCAGATGGCCCTCACAGGTAACAGTTTGAATGGGCCGAGCGAATGTATGCAGCATCTGTGTCAACAGGTTTGATTGTCCCATGCCCCCCCCCCCCCCCCCCCCGCCCCTCTTTGTTTTTTCTTTCCGCGCCTCATCTGTTCTTTCCTGCAGCATGTAGGGCGTGAGCGCGTTGCAAATGTGTGCGTTAACGTGGGCTTCCATGTGTCTGTTTTCATTTTTCTTCCCCTTTTCCCCTCCCGCCCCACAGCCTCTGGGGACCAGACGGCTCACATCTGGCGCTACATGGTGCAGCTTCCTGCTCCTATGCCGCCACCAGATGTCAGTGTGAGTAGCATCTTCCCCGGGCTTGCCGTCAACGGCAAAGCAAATTCTCCCATTCCACCGAACCAAAATGAGACGTTGTGCATTCCACAGGCTCTGTGTGACGACGACCAGGACTCGTCGGACAGGGAGGAGGGCGAGGTGGACGCCGACGGCCCCTGCGAGGTGCCCACAGTCAGGGTTGCCACAGCAACCCTGAAGAGCCACCAGGGGGTAGTGATTGCAGCCGACTGGTTGGTGGGAGGCCGACAGGTGGTGACGGCTTCCTGGGACCGTGCTGCCAACCTGTATGAGGTGGAGACGTCTGAGCTGGTCCACACACTCACTGGTAACGCCATTTTTTCTTCGTCTGCGCACACACCCGAAACTCTTAACTTAAGGATAATGTTCTGCGCTCAAACTGTTGCTCTTGTCGATATTAAATACATTCGTAAGTGTCCTCTCTAGAATGAAGCTCTTTTCTCCTGGCAGTTCCTGAATGAACCATATAGGGACATCAGTTGCGTGGGTGTGCACTTGTATATATCTATATCTAGAATTGTGACTCCAAAAGGAATCTGTGGTAAAAAAAAATGTGTGGAAGATGTGATTGTGAGTCTCACATGAAATTCAGAGGTTGCTTTTACACACACAATTTTCCTAAATATATGTCTACATTTAAATACTTTCCAGCCACTTTATCAGGTACACCTGCTCACTTGCTTGTTCACTCAAAAAGCTGATCAGCCAATCACAATGCAACAACTTAATATATTTAGGCATGTAGAGGTGGTCAAGACAACTTGCTGAAGCTCAAACCGAACATCAGAACGAGGAAGAAAAGAGATTTAGATGGTTTTAGATGACAGAAACACAACAGTAACTCAAAAAACCACACATTACAGCTAAGTAATGCAGAACACCATCTCTGAACACAACAAATTGACTGCTGCACGGGCCACTCCACTACAGTTCTCACAGGCTCACCTAAATTGGACAAAAGAAGGCTGGAAAAACATTTCCTGGTTTTGATTTCAGTGCTGACCATCAGTTGTCAGGTTTAGAATTTGGCGTAGACGACATGAGAGCATGGATCCATCCTGCCTGGTCTCAACATTTCAGGCTGGGACTGGTGGTTTGGCAGTGTGAGAAATAGCTTCTTGGCTTCTTTAAGCCCTCAGTACCAGTTTAGCAGAATATTGTGGCTGACCACGTCTATCCCTTTACGACCACGTGGTACCCCAGCCTCTGATCTCTACTTCCAGCAGGATAACGCACCGTGTCTCAAAGCTAATCTCATCTCAAACTGCTTTCTTGATCACGATGATGAGTTCACTGCACTCCAGTGGAAGCCATAGTCTCCAGATCCCAATCCAACAGAGCCCTTTGGGATGCATAACGGGAAATGTGCATGACACAACTGCGGCTTTTACGTGACGCTCTCATGTCAATATGGACCAAAAACCTGAGAGTAATGTATCCTTGTTGAAAGCATGCCATGTCATTCAGAGGGAAAAAGAGGGTCCAACATTCTGTGAACAAGGTGAACCTAATAAAGTGGCCAGCGAGTGTATAATTGCCTCTGAGCTTCTCCATTCTTTACTGGATGCCGGCAGATGCTTACCAATTAGCTCTCATTGTAAATCAACAACCTCCACACTGAATGGGAGACTCACGATCCCGTTTTAAACACTTTCTTGCCACAAATTCCTTTTTTTTCTTCAGGGTGAAAAACATATCCAAAACATTTTGAAGAATTAGCGACACAACCAGCTTATTCTGATTAAGAGGCGATAAACGTGAACGATACGATCTGACGGCCGTTGTAATCCGCTGGCTTTACGGTTGGAAATTTGACAACAGATGAGGGAATCGATAACGAACCAGACGGAAACGATGTGTCGTTAGTGGGGAGTTTATCATCAACGCGATCTCATCGGTTCCCAGGCGCGTGTAGCTCGTATGTTCCTGCACCGCATAATCAGACCAGAGGGGCCTGTCCTAGAAAGAGGGAATAGTGGATTAAGTATGCAACTTTAGGTTAAACTCCAATTGGTTTGTAAACTCGTGTGTTGCATCCGCATATGAGCGAATAGCGTGCCCTGTGATTGATTGGGATCATTCTCTTGTTTCTTCTATTTGATCTGAAATTTTTATGAAACATATGACTAATAATCTGCGTTTTTGTACCCCTTAATCAAGAGCTTAATATTTCTGGTTATTTGGGTCGGGAAAGAGTGTCCCTTTGGACATTGAATTAGCCGGGTTAACAACTGTCCCTCTTGCTTTGTTTGAAACCACAAAAAGGAGTAAATCCTATCCAGCAGACTGTTGTTTGTTCTGTTTATTCACTTCCTATAAGTGTTAAAAAAAACAACACAATGTTAAGTGGTGAGGTGAAAGGACTTCACTCCTTAATTGACTTATTATTTGATAATTTTATTCTAATTTGTATGGTTAAACACCTGTATGTGTGTGTGTCGTCAGGCCATGATCAGGAGCTGACTCACTGCTGTACCCACCCCACTCAGCGGTTGGTGGTCACCTCCTCCAGAGACACCACCTTTAGGCTGTGGGACTTCAGAGACCCATCCATCCACTCGGTCAACGTCTTCCAGGGACACACTGAGTGAGTCACACACACACACACAGACACACACACTGAGTGAGTCACGCACACACACACACACGTACGTTTCCCCGTTGCTCTGTTTGTACAGCTGTCGTTGCTGAGCCCCAGCCCCTGGTATTGAAGCTCATTTGTGTGTGTCTGTGTGTGTGTGTGTGTGTGTGTGTGTGTGAACGGGTGATTACGAGACCTCTTTCTAGGACACAGATGTGGTTAAAAGACGCAGACTTTTAATCATCTTGGTTAAATTAAGGCATCAATGATCCATTTCAGAAGGAGTTTTTGCAGTTCTTCTTTTGCCCACCGGGTGGTGCTGCAGCCTCTTCACAGGCTTGGACTCTGTCCACTTCATTCTCTCGTTCTACTGTTCCATTAATCTACAGGCCATGCTGCTCTACGGCAAATCCTCCATTTGCCGCCATTACTAAGCTACTTGGACAGTTTTGCTCCCCTTTTCTCTTCCTCACAGCTACCTTCCTCCCTCTTATCTTCCACCCCCCCCCACTCCTCTCTTCATTTATCTGTCCATTTCTGCCTTAATCCCTCACTTTTCGTAATTTAGCACTTTGCTTTGCTGTTAACACTCAATTGCAGCCTCGTTTCAGAGCGACAACTGTCAGGCCCGTCTGCATTGCTCAATGGAGGCACTCTTTAAAAAGTGTAAGAGTAGTGTGTGTGTGTGCGTGTGTGTGTGTCACTGCTGGCTGGTTCTCTCTGGCAGCCTTTGATTGCAAGTGGGAGGATTACGTAGAGCTCATTATGTACAACCCCAACATGTCTAATTCCCGCAGATCCCACTCTAATGCTCTCCCATAGACAATCGCTGTAATGAGATTAAGCAACAATGTTTCACAGTGAACAACAGTCCTCCTCCTTTCCCCTGCTTTCCCCTCCTTCCCTCCATCGTTACGTCCTTCCCAATCCGCCTCTTTCTCCTCCCCGTCTGTGACGCCGGGGGAAAAAAAGCAAAAAAAAAAGCAGAAGAGCTACCCAGTGCATCAGATGTCTGGGAATATTCCCCATGTTTCTGCCATCTCCAGAGAAAGTATTTAGCTGTTTTTTCATTTTTAAAAAACCCAAAGAAGCTTTTTAAGGAACCAGGCTCTTTCGGAGACGCTAGGCAGGAATAGTGGATCCTTTTGGTAAACTCTGTGTTCAGAAGACTTGAATGCAACATCAGAGAGCTCAGAGGAGAAAAAATAGAGAGGAAGTCTGAATCTGAAGTATGTTATAAGAGACAAACATACTACGTTGAGAAATTTATAACTTCTACAGATTGTTAGTGAAAATAACTCAGGAGCTGCTCCCGATTTGTTGGAATGTGTCTTTAAAAGACTTCATTTTTTTTGGTTTGCTCTTTTCCGTAAACCTCAAAGGAACACCCAGCTCCTGTTTCAACCCTCCAAAAACATGCCACAACATTTATTTAGGATTTAGTAATTCAGGACAAAAATCTTAAATGAAATCTAAAATAAAATAAAACAAGGTCTACAAATTATTTCTAAATGACTTGTTTGATTTTTTCCTTTCTTTTCTTTTTAATTTTTTTTATTAGTCCTATCAAAATCATAAAAATCTTTAGTGTTTTTTTTGTCTAGGCCCAGGTTGCTTTATAAAGTGCATTTCATGCAGAAAAGCCATATAAAGTGTAAATCTTAAGAGGAGTGGGCAGCAGTTATCAGAAATGATGCTGCAAACCGCTGGTAAAATGAGAAATAAAAAGGGTTAAACAAAAACAACAACAAAAACCGTAGGAAAACTGTGAACATTTTGTACCCAAACTTAAAACTATGTCTTCTTTTGTGAATGTTACAGGTCCATTTTTAGCTTTAGAAGATAAGAATAGCCACTAGACATGTGTATTCTAAACCAAAGGAACTTTTAAGATACTTTTGGTGGTGTGGTTATTATTTGTTGAACTATGTTTTTATTTATTGTTTATTTATTACAAGTCAGAATTCCATACAGGACAAAAGGAAAGGAGCTCTTGTTGGTTAAGTCTGAGTCTCTAAAGGTCACATCAACCCTCACCTGAACACACACCATCCTCCTCCCTCTCCTCCACTACTTCACAGCTGGTGCGCCGCCATTTTTGTCTCTTTGATTTCCATGACGACCAGAAACTATTGGGGAAACAAGAGTGAGCGCGGTGTAACAGGCACACGCCGCTGGAGGGAACGAAAGCCTCTCATTTCCTCTGTCTTCACTGGCAGTTACAGCTAACGCTCCCTGACAGCAAACCTCAGCAGCTAAAAGTGCAGCAGCCCCCCCCCCCTCCCCCCCCCCCTCGCCGTAATTACAGTGTAATGACAACTGCGCGCAAGCGACCAAAACGGGCCGAGAGCAAACGAGAAATGACAGCAGGCTTGCTCTACAAACAGGATGCCATGTCACGTTTGTCTCCGCTGCCATCGGCGGCTCTTTTGATTTCACTTGATAGAAATGCAAGCGTGTGTGTGTCTGTGTGTGTGTGTGTGTGTGTGTGTGTGTCTGCGCACAGATTGGCCTCTGGGGAATACACCAGCTCTTACCAGGTTCTCAGCGACTGTCAGGTTTACTGCAGCTCAGCAGGAATAAACAGGAACTCCGGAAACTCCCGTTATCTGTGGCCGACCGGTTTTTGTTTGCTTCTTACTTTTTAAGATAGCATTTATTTATTCTGCGTTCGTAAAAAAACGATAAAAAAAACTAAATAACTGTCAGAATTTCGGTCATTGCCTACTTTTTCCTTCAAGCTCTGCGTTGCTGTTGCTCGACTAGTTTTTTCTTGATTAATTATGCTGACTTTCTCTTTTAAAAGAATCCACAAAAAAATAATTTGCCCTGAAGTTTCTATTTCTATTTTATTTGCTCGAGTAAACAATGTATTCTTACATGTTTTACCAACACTTTGCCAGAGTAGCTCTAATCCACCGCTAGCAGCTTACAGTCCAGACACTTGTAGTTTATGAGCGCAAAGCCTAATATGATTTTGTAAATATGAACTTTGAGCTTTATTTTTTATGAATAATTAGTGGCTGCCTAGAATCTTTTTTTTTGTTAGTTGTAAACGTGGAAACAGAGAAAAAGTGTTGGATGTCTGTTGTCACCATTTTAACCTGTGGGTTAAAGTTCAGCGAGCATTCAAAGGGTTTTTCAAAGGATCTTGTCTCGGCATCTTACTTCCAACTAGTTAACAGAAGAAGGAAAAACAAAGGAGCTTTTATTTTAAGCTAAATTATCAGTTACAAAAAAAGCAAAGAGATTACATGGGAAATGACACCAATTCCTAAAAAATCTGAATTAATGTTGGAGACTCTGTGGATCTAATGGAGCCAACCACTTCCATATTTTTAGGACTGCCAAGCAATAAAACCCTACTGGGAAGAGATCCACAGACGTGTAAAAAATAGATTTAACGTGAATATTCCATTCAAATGGGAAACTATGTTTTTGGGTGATATAATGTTTGAAACATGGAACTTAAAAGACAAAAAAATGCTGACCATATTTTTAGCAGTTAGTCAGAAATCCGTCAGCAGGAAATGGTTAAAAGTGGAACCTCCCACCATCGATGAATAGATCGAAATTGTAGATTTGTGTTATGGAGAAGATTTCTTTTTCCATCAAAGTTAACAAAGAAAATTTGGACCAAATGGACTGAGTAGCCTATGTAAAAGCAATCAGATCGGATTTTACCTGAAAGCCTCAGATGGGCAATATGGACACACTGTGTCCTTAACAGACTGAGTTCATTTAAATTTGTAAATGTTATATGTGATGGAGATGTGTCTTTCTGAGTAAAAAGAAAAATAAAGAAAAGGGAAAGAATTTGAATTAAGATTAAGACTCTGACTCCAGCTTCAGAGAGGTCCTCCCAACACTGTCTGCGTCCTCTCCGGTCCTCCTTTCCCCGGTCCCCCCCCCCCCGACGGAGGCTTGACCTTGTCTGCGGGAGACACTGCAGAGCGTTAAGCACCACCGAACCCTCCTCCCCCTCTCCACACCATTCCAAAAACCTTTTAACCTTAATCAACCTTTTAATCAATTACCTTGTCTGATTATGCTCCCCGTGCACATCCCACCTAGCAACACCCCCCCTCTCTCTCTCTGTCTCCGTGGTGCTCCCAGGTGGGCCGTTCCCGGCCTGTTAGCACACTGGAGCTCCTCTAAAGCCTCTGCCCCTCGAACGGGGCAAAGTTTGGCCGGCTAATTAGCCGCTAACGCCACGTCGGTTCGAATTAAGAGGGGCTGGACGGTTTTATCTGGATGGGCTGGAAGCAGGAGCCGAGGATTTAATCAGCCCCATTGAGAAACGCAGTCAAAATTTTTAACCTTCTAAAAAAAAAAAAAGAGAGAGAGAGACAGAGAGCGAGTGGAAACTTTAAAGGCTGGTTAATTGTGTGGCCAGGCCTCTGTGTTTAGTGCTAACTTAGCGTTGATATGATGCCAGATAATGACAATTTGAATGAATTATGATATATGTTTCTAAAAGTTTGTTCAGACATATTTTGATAATTGCTTTTGTAATTCGAACCACTGGGGAGGGGGGGCACTTCTTTCTTTTTTGTTTTTTTTATAGAAAACTTTGTAATGCGTTTCTTTTTTTTCATGGAATGTGGAAATATCAGACGAGAGATAAAGGCGCGTAAGAAAAAGCCGTGTTTTTTTTTCTCTCCAGAGTAGTCCTAATCACTTTCTGCCAGCTGCTCACGGCGCATCATACTAAAGAGACAAAAGCGGAAATTGGCTTTCACAGCCTCTCGACGGCTCAGACGCGTTTGAGAGTGCGAGCGCTTTCAACTCGTCACGTTGTCCTGACAACTACATCTGTGTGACAAGAGCCGCCCGAGTGAGATGGTGCCAGCGTTCATTTCCTCGAACGGGAGGGTGATACCTTGTAATGTTTTAAAAGGGAGAAAAGCCGCGTGTTATCTCTCAGATGTTGTGCCTGATGAAGGCTGTGTGGCTTCAGTCGTATTGACAATAGCACTTTGACGCCTGTGTGGATGTGTCTCAGCCCTCAGGTGTGTGCCGCGCTGTCTGTAGGAGGGAGATGCTAAAAATAAGTGTGGGCTCGCAAAACTTTTTTCCGCCGCTTTCCTCGTAAAGTGCGGAAACTTGTAGAAAAACATAAAAGTCCTGCTGCTAGAGCAGTCAACAGAGACCCGCTTTTCTGTATTTGCTCTGAAAAAATCCACTGAAACTGGATGCGAACTGGAAAGCAGTATACATACATACATATATATACATATATATATATATATATACAGTAAAGAAAACTGAATACAATATATGAGATATTAAATTATACCTGTGAGGCATGAGTCTCATTTTTCCCAAGGGACATCCCCCGTTTCCTTATGGAATCTGAAATTAAAAGTGCTGATGTTCAGCCATTTGTTTGTCTTTCAGACATGCAAATATTGTTGAAAATGACCATCCACTGACTTGACATGTATGTATGTATGTATGTATGTATGTATGTATGTATGTATGTATG
>CAJRST010006668.1:2718963-2736394 GCA_907169785.1 Menidia menidia | reverse complement strand
ACTCAAAGGTATTATGAGTGAATGCAAAAGAATTGCGAGAGCTCGTATAAGTTTTTCAAGGGAAGGCAAAGAAGGGAACGTAAAGGTATTGCGAGGGAACGCAAGAGAATTGCAAGGGCATGCAGAAGTATTGCGAGGGAACTCAAAGGTATTGTGAGTGAACCAAAAAGAATTGCGAGACCTCGTAAAAGTATTGCGAGGGAACGCAAAAGGTATTGCGAAGGAATGCAATAGAATTGCAAGAGCTTGCAAAAGAATTGCAAGGGAATGCAAAAGTTATTGCGAGGGCACGCAAAGGTATTGTGAGGAAATCCAAAAGTATTGCGAGGGAACACAATAGCATGCAAGGGCATGCAAAAGTATTGCGAGGGAACTCAAAGGTATTATGAGTGAATGCAAAAGAATTGCGAGAGCTCGTATACGTTTTTCAAGGGAAGGAAAAGAAAAGAATGCAAAGGTATTGCGAGGGGAACGCAATAGAATTGCAAGGGCATGCAGAAGTATTGCAAGGGAACTCAAAGGTATTGTGAGTGAACGCAAAAGAACTGCGAGAGCTCCTAAAAGTATTGTGAGGGAACGCAAAAGGTATAGCGAAGGAACGCTATAGAATTGCAAGAGCTTGCAAAAGAATTGCAAGGGAATGCAAAAGTTATTGCGAGGGCACGCAAAAGTATTGCGAGGACATCCAAAAGTATTGCGAGGGAACGCAAAAGTAAAAAGTATTGCCACGTTACCTGGGGGGCTCCATGAAAATGGAAGGTTGTCTCAAATGAACTTTTAAATTTATGATATTTGCTCATGTCATAACAGATAGGAGAAGAGCCTGAACCATAGAGAACCGTGCTCCATGTGACCGGCCTGCTCTCTGGTCGATGCACTCTTTCAACGTCAATGTCACTGTTTATTACTTTAAATTCCCAGTGCCTTAATAAATACTTATGTGTAAAACAAACAAATAACTAAACAAATATATAAAGTGTCTATCATTTTCAAGGGCTCTCTTCAAAGCTAAGTATGACTTTGGTCCCAGTGCGAAAGAGCCAATGACTGTACCAGAGTTCTAGTTTCCTCTGGAGGGAAGCGTGTCCTCACCTTGCGGTAGAGTCTGTTCCAGCGGGTGAACAGAGCGTGCTTGCAGAGCCGCGAGGGCGTGGCCGTGTCCCTTCTCCGTCCGGTCGCAGTGTTGACCAGCTCCAGTTGCTGGTCGCCCTGCGTCCAGTTGAGGCTAACACACGTGGCCTTCCCTGGCTGCTGATACTCAGTGCTGCTCAGCCCTGTGGGGAAAGAAAACGGTGGCTTCATGGAGGGTAAAATTTCAGTAACATTCGAGGGATTGCCCTACAAGGAGGTTCACCGAAAGCAAAAAAAGTTTAATTGAAGGCCTTGTAAGGTGAATTTAGCGACTTTGGGCTTTTCCTCTCAATCGCCCACTTTGTTATGTGGTTTCACCTTCGTCCACCCTTGCCTTGCCCTCTCCCTGAGGATCCCTGATGGCTCACGTAAAGTTTTGCAGCGCTGCAATAACCCACGTCAACGTGAGCCTGAAACCGCACGGCTGTTTATGTGAAGCTTTGATACGACCCCCCAGAGAGAGAGGGAAAGAGGTTGAAAAGGAAAAGCTATCAATGAAAAAAGCAATGTTGTCCCTGCCTTTGTGGGAGTGATTGTCCGCTCTTGCATCCCCGCAGTTAATGTTTGAGCTATATATGCTGTAAATATTATCTCTGTTCACAAAGATCTGGGCTGTCACCCCGTTTCGTCCTCTCTCTACTTTTCTGACGGAAATAATTTGCCTCACCAGCAAAGGACACAAAAGGGGATAGAGAAACAGGGTAGGCAGGAAGAGGGAGAGTGGCCATAGGAGGTTTCAAGGAGAGAATTAGCTGTCCGCATTCAGGACACAGGTATTGGCAATGGTGCTTGGCCAGTGGTGGAACAGAAGCGGACTGTGTGGTCAGAAGCAAATGAGGCCTCAGGGCCAGTGTGAGTTTTTCATAGGAACCGATTTTCCCAAGGTATTCACGTTAAGTAAAACACAAGTCTTGACTTCCACCTGATATTATATCCTGAAGCAAAATGTTAAAGGACAAAGCAAAACATACCTGCCCGAATTTTTTAGGCCGTATATCTTTATTGAATTTAAGCGGCTCTTATTTTCACAGAAACAATTAGTAATGGCCGAGTCTGCATTGAGTAGAAAGAAAATTTGACCAAAAACAAACAGAAAAAAGACAGAGAACTATATGAGAAAATCATGTTAGGGCCAAGAAAAAAGTTTTTGTCAAGTGGCATGAGAATATTCTGTCTGTTCTGTTGAAAATTCGGTGGGTGAAATAGACTAGCTAGCTAACAAACGGTTAGCCCCGTCCGCCCTGAAGGAAATAATGACTACAAAACTCACATGCGTATTTTCATAATAGAAATGTCAAAAGTAAACAAGACGATGAAATGTCCAATATTTTATTCCATTCAATTGAACAAATCAGCTCTTAATTCCCCGGCTGAGGTGAGCTATGATGCTATGCTAAATTAAGCTAACCGAGTAAGGAATGTGCTTTATTCCAGCAATAATTCATTTCTACAACGTTGACATTTTTGGTGACAAAAACTATGTGACTGTTACATTGTACAAATGTACTGAAAATGTGTAGTACATAGTCAGAATATTCAAATCAATAATAACAAGTTGTCGTTTGGCCAAAAGTTTCTTGTAGCATTGATAAGTTACATATCTCCACCTATTCAGAAAACTGGTTTTTGGTGTTAGTTTGACTCCCAACAGAGTTTTTTTGTAACGCCATGCAGTCTGTAAGGGGCCTTTTCAGCAGCAAATGCCTTTGATCTCATCATCTGGTAGACAGCTTGTTATAATATAAAACCTCATCAACAACGCCACAATAGATGCCTGCAGATCATTTCCACGTTCATTTTCCCATCTTCATTCTTCCATTCACCGGTCCCACCTCTTATTTTCCGTTGCTCCGTGAAGCTAGAATGAATCACCTGCCACAGTAACAATCCTCCAAGTCTCTTATTACCCATCCCTCCTCTCTTGTGCAGACGCACCTCTTTGAACAAAAGACCTTCCTATCCATCCTGCTTTTTTTTCCTTGCCTCTCGCTCCATTCATGGCTCATTTCATCCCTTCAATGGACTTGACTCCTGTGTTTCTGTAATAGCCAATTTGATTTTTCCTTCATTGAAGACTTGATCAATGCCTCCTCTGGGAAGAGCTTGGCAGACATGAAAGCGGCTGAATCGGAGCATTTGGTTATGGGATTCATCGCTGACTTTACATGCAGGGTTTTATATCTGAGCGTGCTGCTGTGTGTTTGACTGAAGGTGCCGCATCTATTTTTACGTGGCGATGAATCAGAGGAGGAGCCGTGAAGCAACAGCCACTTTTTGTGGCATAAACACACCTCAGCAGCGCCTTTGTACAGATTAGGATTGTGAATGAGGGTTACAAATCCCTGTCAAACCTGGGGAGCTTTTTGGTTAACCCCAGAAGAAATACATCTTTTTAACAACTTGATGACTACTAAAATCCTGCAATATGCAGGCTTGATGTTATATACAGCTTTTTCCTGAACTCAAATGTGAATTTTCAGCTATTTTAAGCGTCTATCTGTTCTCACAATGACACACTCGTTTGGCACCGTCCAAATTGTTTGAAGTTAAGTTAAGCTTATATTAAAAGGTCCGCTTTACAGCTACAGATGCTGACTGATGTGTTCTGGAGCTGTGGAGAATCAAAGGCAAATCAAAGAATTCCATGTGTTCATTTACTTTAAAAGGTCCTTTTGGGGACTTGGTTCTTCATTCTTTTCTGTTTTTCATCTATGTATAGCACACTTGTTGCAATGCATTTGAATGAAATGTGCTTTATAAATAAAGATTGATTGATTGATAATTGACTAAAGCAATTAAAAAAAAAATTCCCTTTGGTGAGAAATCAATCAGTATCTATATTTACATTTAAACCCCAATCAAAGTTATCCTGATTAGATCATTCTTTAAACACACACACAGACACACACGGACACACACACAGAAGATTGAATCACTGCTTCAAACAGGAGAAGCTGAAAAAAAGAAAAACGAATGGGCCTTATTAATGTTCTCCTTTCTCTGAGTCCTTTTATCCAAAAATAAACTAGACAGTCACAGTCTCTGTTAGCTGAACAGCAGGACAAGAGTGAAGGACAGGTCGGTCCATCGATGTGTTTGGCCCTCGGGGTTCAGGTGGCGCTGCTTTGGCTGCCTGTGATAAGACCGGGCCCTGCGCTCCCCGGGAAGATCCTCTGGGGACGTTTAAAAAAAACAAAACAAAACAAAAAAAACACCCCGGACTCACAATAGCCAGGGAGCTCATCAGAGTCAATGAAAGGACGTCGGAGGATGTGGGATGAAGTGTCATACGTGTGTAGAAATCTGAATGGAAGTGAGGGCCCTGTCCTTTTTTTTATCCCCCTCCTGCATTGCTGCTCCCCCCTCCCTCCTCTTTTTTTTCCCCGGCCTGGCCCTCTCTCCCTTTCCAGAGCTCCCTTCAGATTGAATGGCTGTCTGATAAGAGCTGTGATTACATTGATTTGGTGTAGGGCCATTTCCACTGTCTGTCCATCTCCCTTCTCAACTTTTACCCTTGTACCCTTCAATAAACTGTTTCTACTCAAAGCAATTCAGGTGCACAGATCTGACAGTCCAAAACACACACACACACACACATTCGCGTTTTCATTATATATAAGGACGTATGACGGAAATAGGACAAATGGGTATGTGCCTTTCCAATGGTTCTACAGGTCTTAGAATCCCAGAGTTTCCTATCCATGCATTCAGGAAAGCATTCATCTATTGAAATTTTAGCTAAAGCAACATTTTGAGAAATCCCAATTCAGGCACGCACAAACACACATGCACACATACACACATACAAAAGCATGCAGAATGTATAATAGTTACAAAACTTATTATCATAGGTGTGAAAGATAATTGAAAGCTTTTACCTGAGAATATTCTACAAGTGTCAAGTGCCGGTTGCAACATCTGCAAGCAAATTTAACATCTAGCAGGTTGATTTTATTGAACAAAATGTGAGAAATCGTATGTAGCTGAAACCCGTATGGTTGCAATTACACGTGCTGAAAGCATTAGTATGTATTTTTTTCAATCCCTAGCATCATTGACAATGACATACCGCCTTTTGCTGTATGTGACGCTGTTATCATGAAGGATCCCCGGCAACCAAACGTGTCCCACATCTCTGTCCTCGCCCCGCTTCTCCGACTGGCCTCGATCTAAAGTGATGGCTGACGCCGCTTCTACAAGCTGGATGTCATTCAGATTGTCTGCCAGCATTCATCTCCGCCACAAAGCGAAGGCCTCGGGGGTCTCGGAGGAGCCCCTGGAAGCCGACTTGCCAAATGGCTTCCGAGTTGTTGCCTGTCTGGATGGCACCGTGTGAGGGAAGCAGTGGAGCGGGAGCTTGTGAAGTGTGTGGGGTTAGTTACTTGTGATCTGTTGTTATGCATTTGGCCCGAAGCCGACACGTTTTTTCTTGAAGGAAGTCTCTTTAAAAATAGGCAGAGCACTGTACACACGCAGGCCCGGATCTCTGGGTATGACAGAATTCAAAGGCAAGGTAGGAACAGAGAACAGTGTTTCTGTGAAAAAGCTCAGATGAATCCTTAAAGTCACATATTTTTTTTCTTTTTTTGGAAAAAAAAGAGCCTTGGAAACTAAAACTAGCTAGTTTAGTCAGTGTCTGGACAAAGACAGAGGAAGAGTCACATAAAAAATGTGTCCAAAAAACGTAACTTTGCAAATGTAATAACTTGGGTGTTTTTTTTTAAAGGCTGTTTTATGCAGCTTTAAAGTGAGGAGTCGAAAACAACGCAGAAGGGAAACCTAAAATGTTTTTTCCAGGCCGACTGTTTCCTGTGGTATTAACGCAGTGGCTTTGATACGTCTGTCAAAACACAGCTGAAAGACAACACAGCAGCTAGTTTTTCCACCTTTGTTCGGGCTGACCCGTTTTAGGGTACAGAGTGACCCACTTATTCCATCCCCACCCTCTTCTCTGGGGTTTGCTCCTTTCCAGATCAGGGGTGCTAATTTACACTTGAAACAACATCGCAGGCTTATGACAGAGGATGCTCTCAAAAGCCTGAGAGCTCCCACAAACCCACATTGCAGTTTTTTTCTAACCTTTATCGCTTTTTAATTGACATTTTATCCTAAAACTGTATTTAGCCTGGACCATATAGGATATGTAAACCCTGGGCTTACTGTGTCAATTCTGCTAGTCCACCATCAATCAATCAATCACCATCATATTACGACTTATATTTTGATTTTTGTTTTAAATAGACAAAAGCAAACGGCAACAAACACCAACAAATGAAAGACGCCAGATGACCTGACAGTAGCAACAAAGACAAAACAGAGAGAGGAGCCCAGGGCAGTGTTGGTGTATCCAAAGTAAAACTTCAGACTAGATTCGAATAGTGACCATTGCACCATCGGCATATGAGGAATCCACCCTGGACAGTCCACCAGTCCATCGCAGGGCTACACAGAGACACACAAGGACCACCAACCACGCACATTCACACTCACTCCTAAGGGCAATTTGGAATGTCCAACCAACCTAATGCAGGTTTTTGGACGGTGGGAGGAAGCCGTAGAACCCGGAGAGAACCAACGCAGACACAGGGAAAACAGGCAGACTCCACCCAATAAGGTCCTGGTTCCCCTAGGGACTCGAACCCAGAACCCTTCCGCTGTGGGGGCGGCACGTTGGTAAGGTGGTTAGCACCTCATAATCCTTAAAAACGGCATCCTTATTATACTGTCCCCATTACTACTGAGGCACCCTCACCACCTTCATCCTACCTCTATAGAAAGAAAATAAATAAAAAGTTAAAAAAGAAGAGAAAAGAAAAAGTAACGGGTATAGAAGATAAGAAGATTAAAATGAAATAGTAAACTTTCATATATACACACAAGCAGTCACATATGGATAAACATATATTGCTTATACAAATCAGAGGTGAGGTGGGTGAAACAGAACCGAAGAGTCTGGGAACGCTTAAGTTCAGTCGCACGCAATGAGTGAAATTGCCAAAACTTTCCCCACATTTTCCCAAATGCCGCCACCTTACCCACTTCAAAGACCCATTACCCTGTTAGCGAATGTGATGGAGAAATGTAGGGTTCCCTAGTATGTAGCATTCAGGACGGAGTTTGAACTCGACATACTTGGGAATTAGTTTTCCTCAAACTCGCTTTTACACTTCCCAAACTGCTTCTGAGTGTCCTCTCCTGTGGAGACAGGTTCCAGTTTGGGTCCGGGAGGCAGACATCTTCTCTACATTTAAGAGTAGGCATAAGACTTTCCTTTATGATAGAGCTTATAGTTAGGGTGAGTCCACCCTTAGTTATGCTGCTATAGGCCTAGACTGCCGGGGGATTTCCCATGATGCACCGAGGTTTCTGCCTCTTAAAAGGCAGTTTTTCCTTGCCTGTGTCGCCTAGTGCTTGCTGTTGGTGGGAATTGCTGGACTTCTGTAAATAACTCACTGCCTCGCTGTTACGTTTCCGCTTCCTTCCAACCCCCCCATCCCTCCCTCCCTATTTGTCCTTGATGTTGTGATTTGACTGTATCTGTGCTTAAGTGAACTGAGGTGTTTTAAAAAAAATCACTGTTACGTTCCCTGTAGGGGGCGTGGCACTGGGCCTTTTTTTACCCCTCTTCCCGCAACAACTTTCTTGATGTATCTTTGTTCCGAAGAAAAACGGTGCGCCCCCTTGAGTGGCTGCCCACGGTTTTCCCGAACTGATGTGTCTATGTGTTGTGTTTCTTTGCATGATCTTGGTACGGGCTGGAAGTTAATTTCTTCTTGTGAGATCAATAAAGTATTCATCAATCAATCAATCAATCATCAATCAATCAATCAATCAATCAATCAATCAAACTTCAGAGTCTGACCTGCTCTGTTTTTAAAACCTGGGAGATAACTGTTGTCGTGATGTGGCGCTATAGAAATAGAATGGAATTGAAATTAATTCAATTGGCCCTGCGATGGACTGGCGGACTGTCCAGGATGACCCTGCCTCTCGCCCATTGACCACTGGGATAGGCTCCAGTTGTCCCCGCGACCTTATTAGGGCATAATTGGTAACGATAATGTATGGATGGATGGATTGAACTGATTCTGGATCACCCGGAGGTGGGGGGCGACTGACCGCTCAGCAGGGGCTGGTTGCGGCGGAAGGCGGCGGGCAGCGAGCCCAGGCGCTCCTGCCGCTGGTGCAGAACCCGGCCCAGGTGGCCCGTGTGGCGCAGGCTGCCCACCGTCACGCTGTGCAGGTAGACCGGCTCGACAAAGTGGCTCAGCAGCGCCCCCTGCAGCCCCAGGACGTTCCACCTGAGAGGGGGGAGGAGGAGGAAAAGGGACAATAAGTGGCTTTGATGGAAGAAAGGGACAAACAGAGATGAAGGAGGAGAGACAGAACCGGGCGTTAGACACAGAGGGGAAGACAGATGCCAGAGCCTTGATGACAGGTCGAGACAATTTGATCGTTATCTTGATGGGGGACGTGATGGATAACGGCCTTTGGACGGACAAGCGCGCGCACGGTCGCACGTCCTCCCACCTGAGAGACACAAACCCATCACCGGCAACATCAGCACAGCCAGAGGTCAGCGCATCGACAGTCGTTACACGGAGCAACGCGTTTCCAACCGTGCATTCATCAGCTCCCAGTCACCCACAAGGGGCCGGGGGAAAGCCTCCTTCAATGGCTCGGTTTATTTTGGGAGATCCACAAGTGTGCTGCGAAAAGCCCTGCCGGGTTAATCCTGCCGGCTGCCCCCGATTCCTGACAACACAGTCAGCTGGAAAACCACCCACCTTCTACTTAACAAGCAGATGCTAATTTTAACTCATTGACTGCCAGAGTTTTTTGAGCATTTTGACTGATTTTTCAAGAGCCACAGAATAGTTTGTGCTATGACTATGTAAACACCGAACACACCAAAAGAAAGAGTAGACTCTCTTCTTTCATCAGGAAAAAAAATGTCTTTCAACCTTATTCCGTTCTCCCTCGACTTGCGTCTCACCGGCGACATGTTCTCTCATAGCGAACGGTTACCTTTTTCTTATTTGCCTACAGTCTCTGCTCATCTCCCATCAAAAGTGGCACTGCCACCTAGAGGGTCAATTTGTTACTACATACTCTGTCTGATATTTACGGACAAGCTTTAGCAGATCGTCCCCCAGCCACTCTCGTTGAAAAACATAAAAGACGTCTATAGACGTCTTTGGCAGCTAATGAGTTAAGATAGTGTTTATTACCATTTTTACATTTTTCCTTTTTGTTCATCGCTGACTCTTCATCATGGATGCGATTACAGTGGCCGCTTGTGTTTTTTATCCTTTTTCTCCCCCTCCCCCTCCCCAGGCCAACTTAATAATCACTCATTACAGCTCCTTTTTTTTTTTTCTTGCTTCCCGAGCAGTCAATTAACATCAGCAGCTATCTGGGAATCGCTAAATCTGCTTTACCTGCAATCTGTCGGCCACATCTGCAAGCGCCTCTCAAACAGAAAGCGGGAGGAGCCCTGTTTGAAAAGCCCCCCACCACCACCCTCTGAAAAAAAAAAAAAAACGCTCCACCCAAACTGGAAGAGTTTGAGCTGAAATATTAATTTACTCCAAAGGCAACGCCGTGAATCGGAGGCATCTTCTAATCTCATGCAAGAAAAGGCAGCCATCTGGCTTGGGAGCGGGAATCTAAAACGAGGAGAGGGGAGAGGCCTCCTCCGTCTCACCCTGCGTCTTTCCCTTCCTCCAGTAAATGCCGACCATTAAAGTAATGCGTTCATCTGCATAAAACCGCGATGGAATGGAGAACATCATCGTTATATGACGGCCATTTAGGCCCCTCAATTAAATCCAGCTGTCGACTTCCAATCAAATATTAGCATAGGAGCTTTGGCTGGGCAGGGTTTAAGAAAACAAAATTATGATCACGGGATAATGCGATGATAACTGTGATCGGGGATGTTTACGATAAGAGTAAAGACCCCTAATGTCCCCTCTGGGCAGAGCTGAACTAACCGTAATAAAGTGCAGGGAGTGATGGAGGAGTGGGGAGAAAAAAAAAAGGAATGAGGGGTTGCAAAATGAGTGTGACAGAGGAGGAAAAGAGGTTTTCCAGGGGATCGCTCCAAGTGTCTGTGGCTCTGAGCTTTTTTCGTTTCCACCCACCTCTCCTGACCTTGATAAACTGGCCCTCGGTGACCCACTCACTTTAACGACGGCCACTGATCACTAGCTGTGATAAAAAAAAAAGGTAGAGGAAGCCACTTAGGAGGAGCAGGATGTCCCTCCTCTCTGCTCCGTCACTCCATTTTTTTTTTGGTGGAGTAATTGCTTTCACCTCTCCAGGTGACCTGGGCAGATTTAATCACACCGTCTCCATCCCCCGGCCGGCTCAATCAAATCGGGCAAATGAACGATGGCGGCACAGGAGAAGCCCCCCCCCCACACGTTTCTCTGCCAGGCCTTCCACGCACAGACACAATGGGGCCCAGCTGTGGTCCCGCGCCACTCGTTTTGCAAAGTGCTGACTCAGCTGAATTCACGCTTTGGGCTCCCCCCCCCCTTAGAGGACAAGCGTTGGCAGAAAATCTGAAGCCGTGTCATAAAGCGATTTCAGATCATTCCAAAAAAAAAGAAAAAAAAGAAGCAATGTCAAGGATTGAGCTGTTAAAACTGCTGAGTTTGAACGAGCCAAACCTTAATGGACGTCATTCAGATCACTGGTCAAAACAGCGATCCAGACGGGGAAAGTCCAGGAGGATAGATTGGACGGGATTTCTTAATGACATTTTTCGAAATCTCTTCAAAGCCGATGTGCTTTCGCTTTTAAGATTAGTGTCACTTAGCAAATTACAGCGCCCGAACAAATAAAGCTCCTATAATGGGCAAAATATGGCTGTTAGCTTAAGTGTTGCAAAGATTTTAGGAGCGTGTTGACATTTCAATACAGAACTAATGCGTCTGTATGCTTCCACACATAAAAAACAGACATTTTTGTACCAAGTTTAAACATCTGTTGTTCGTGACGCTCTAAAAATGTGAATTTCTTGTCCCCTCTGCTAAAACATTTGAATCGAGTTAAATAAATAATTTCCCTCTGGGATTATTAAAGTATTTCTGATTCTGATTCTGATTCTGATTCATCACTATTTACTGCTGGAACAGGCAGTACGTTTTTCCTCCCATTTGTTCTAACTGATTTTTTTCTGAGCTCTGGCCCATTCTAATAAATAGTGTGAAGTTTCTGTGAAAGTTCAAATAAAATGTATCAGGGTTGTCTGGTTGTGTTGACCTATATGGGCTAATATTTGAAAGATATGAGAAAAATAGTATGTAACCATTTAAATCGATACACTTCAGAGTTTTCAACTAGTAGCCTATGATCTAAACTCAGAGAACTCGTTCTGCATTCCTTATATTATATTTAATTCCTAAATGCACTCTCCAGGAGGTAGAGCTGGGCCATCGTTTTACATAAATAGGTATGTTAGCAGCAAATATTAGCAGCAAATGGAACACGTTGTGTTGGAAGATCATTAAATCATTCAGCATTTGCTCTGTCTTTCTGTAGGCCTTAAATCCCTTAATAAATATGAATATATCGAACGTTGGAGTGTTTTTTTGTGCGCCGGCTTTGCTAAATGCAGAGCGATTATTGCTAAAAGGAACAATCTATTATCATTGCTGGTATTCCCTTTTACCTCATTCATCTTACAACCTAACTGGCAAATGCAGTGTGTTCAGGCTTAAACCTCAATAGATATTTCTGATGGGTTTTTTTGTGCTGTTATTAAAACTATTAAAGAGGTTGGCTCCACAATAAAAGAACAAGAAAGTTTCAATGTTGTGATTTTTCAAGATATCATATATGGGATTAACAAACAAACACTGGAACATGCTACTACTTTGGTTTTACACCTTTTCCCTCACAATGTTGTGGTTAGTTACAGTAATTGCAGTACAGTTTTACTTTTATCATCATCATTATGTTTATTATTCTGATTAAATGCTTAAGAGGGTAGTCAACTTAGCTTACCGAGTCCACCCCTAAATATCAGTATTGAATCACTTTTACACTATTTTCAAAATATGAATCTCGGCAAATGTTTGAATGGACTGCTACCAGCTTTAATTTTTATAGTTTTCTTTCAGTGTGAACAGTTTGAATCATTCTATATGTCAGTCTATACAAATAATTAGTGTAATAATCTGTAACAACGTGCTTCACCCATTAAGATTTAATATATCCATGTGAGAAAAGGAAAAAGAAAGACAGAAAGAGGTGGGAGAAAGTTGTCTTGGTTGTGTGCACGTGGGTGTGTAGATGTAAACAAGCCTCGGTTAGCACAAACTTAGGCCTCCTCTCCTAACACACAGAGACGGTGTGAAAATGGAGGCGGAATAGCAAAGCCATCCTGATTTAACTTCACCATCTGTCTTTCGCTGGACTGCCAACATGTGGACGATTTGTTAGCAGTTAAAGAGAAACACGGGTTCCAT
Organism: Menidia menidia; assembly: GCA_907169785.1. Classification (NCBI taxonomy): domain Eukaryota; kingdom Metazoa; phylum Chordata; class Actinopteri; order Atheriniformes; family Atherinopsidae; genus Menidia; species Menidia menidia. Next base: position 2,723,783 of record CAJRST010006668.1, on the reverse strand, counting down.
TTAATCCCCCCCTCCAATTTTAAAACCATCTTCACATTTATTTGCTTCGCTGAGTCTGACTCGAACTAATAGCAACACCGGAACAAAAAACGGAAATGAATTAAAAAGAGATAACACACACTTATGACTTGATTAAAAAATTCTTGTGTCAACTCCTAGTCTTTGTTGTGTAGACAGACAAAGCAAAGCAAATCAATAAAAACCACACCAGGTAAAGGGTTGTTTGGCTAAAACGTTAGCAGGTGCAAAGTCACCTTTCTGATCTAGAGATTACAACAAAGCTGTGATCAAGAACTAATTCATTAGAATGGAATTATCAAGTCGAGTCACATATGGGTAATCAATATTCACTACTTGGATCACAAAAGATCTCACACAAGCCATAGCTCCTGGGAACACACACCCACATGCAGATGCGCTAGGTAAATATCACAAAAGCCTCTGTCTGGCTCAAATAGCCCGTTTTGAAATACTATACTCAAACAAACCTATCCACTTCATAAGGAAGGGAACCTTCTCCTAAGTTAACCTTTCCACCAATCAGTTTGCAGTCCTTTTTTTAGCTTGTTTTTTTGACAGGAACAGAGATTTCTTTATTGATGGAGAGCGCGTTTGTGTGTGGTTTCTGAAAAAAAGAAATGTCAACCTAATCCATGCAGAACTAACAGCAAGTCTCTCTCTCAGGATATTGGATGTGTGCTTTTATATATGTTCCTCCTGGAGAAGAACATGGCAGAAAATGAAGGGAGAGGTGTTTGTTGTGTTTGGAGCATATAGGGGTACAAAAAATGTCTTCTTAAAGACAGAAAATGTAGCTTAGGACTGACATGGAGCGATGCTAATGGGCCGACCTGGTGATTTTGTCGGTGCAGGACATGGTGATGAGCTGTTCCCCCTGTAGCACGCCATCCCAGGTCTGGACCGGTCCCCGGCACCGCACCGGCACCGTGCCTTCTCCGGATTCTATTTTGGTCCGCAGGTGGCTTCGGTGCTTCCTCATCAGGTGTCTGCTGCTGTGTACTGAAAACACGATGCCCATGGGGACATTTTTAGTGATTCGGGACAATATGGGAGCATAAAAAAAACGCTATTATTTCAATTATCATCCATCAGTGTGATCCTATACATTTTGGGGAATTCACAGCAATTGGTCATAATGTAACTAATTGCATGGGTGTTTTAATATATGACACAAGACAAAACAAACAGAACAGAACAGACAGAACAACCCGCATTTAGAACTTTCCTTACTTTCCTCTCGCCCCATCTTGATGAAACGGATCAACTCAAAAACTCTGCATTGGCGGACTAAAGAAAGCCCGTGGTCAGCATTATCGATGATCCTGGCTTTCTTAATATCTTTTTTTCTATGGAACCTCATTAACAAGCTAGAAAATGGAAAACTGTACTAAATCCATACATTTCACAGCAAAGTGAATAGAACAGAAAATAGTCACTGTTTTTGTTTTAATAACTAATCTTCAATCTATGTCTGACTTATTTGCTATCTATCTATCTATCTATCTATCTATCTATCTATCTATCTATCTATCTATCTATCTATCTATCTATCTATCTATCTATCTATCTATCTATCTATCTATCTATCTATCTATCTCAAAAGGTCACAAGGAAAATTCTGTGTGTAAACTATCTAAACAAATATACAATTTATTTTTAGTCTGTAAGCAAGAAAACTTCATCAAGTCAGAAAATTGTGGCTGAAAAAGTCCAAAAAACATGACTTAAAAAGGATTACAGGTCCTTGAAGGGAATAAAAAGCATTCCTTGAAACAATAACTTCTAGAGTTTGTAAAGATGACTCTTGTTTTGGCTGATAGAATAGAAAAAATTAAATAAATAAAACGCATTCATACGAATAGATGACATAAGACGGTGCATCTTGTAATATGTGACCGTGTTTAGTTGTGTAAGAAAGAAAGAAAGCGTGGTGTCTTACGGTCTGTGGTCATTTCGTAGGGCGAGTTGAGCCTTCCGTCTCCACACGGCGAGGTGCTGATGTACATGTGGAAATGGACATTGTCTCTCAATCTGTAGCTGCACTCTTTGTGGCGGACAAATATTGACTCCTCCCAGTCCTCTAGCCTTTTACTGTCAGTGAAAAAAAAGGAGAAAAAGGCAACAAGAAAGAGGGAGACTGATGAGAGAGGTAGCGCCATTCATCACAGCGCGGCGCATGGATTTCCTCTAGAATTAAACAATGATGGAGCGAGTCAGAAAAGCACCGGGATGGACACTGGTTTTGTCCCTGGCCAGGCACACTCCAAAACATTACTCAGATCTTTTTCCCCCAAATAACCCGGAGCTCTGACTTCAGCGCATACAACTTTGAGCAGTGTTTCTCCTCTGAAAAAAAAGAGGTAATCAGTCAGAAGAAGCTGGCTCCGTGATATAATTCACAGCTGCCGTGGAAGCAAACAGCAAGAAATAGAATCTCAATAAATGACGGGAATCTCAAATAGTCTGGAAAGATAGTCGAATATCATCTGCCTCAGATGGATCTCCTAAATTTGTTTGTGAGGTGTTTCTGTGAGTCTTTTCTTCCCACCGTCACCCCATACATGTTCAGGTTAGAAGACTGGATTAAAGATGTTTTGCTACATATTGTTGGTTTCCTTAACAAGGCATTCTACAAATAAATTTTAGTATCAAACTGATTTTATCTGAAAATGATAGAAAAAAAACTGTCTTGAAGTAGGCTGTACCTTAACCCTTTAAAGCCAGATACAAGAAAAAATAGAGATAAATTATTATTATTATTATTTTCAAGTTTTTTTTGGACCTTCAACAAAATAGGAAAAAAAAACAGATATAATTTCTGAATATCCATAATATATAACGGCGAGGTAAGTCAAAATGAGTCAAAATAGTCTTCTGCCCACTGTTATCAGGTACATCTGATTTTATAAAACAGGGTTTTGAACCTTTTTTCTACCAATAAATGATGCAAAAGGTATCAGATGTAAAACATTTCAGAAGCTGTATGTATGAAATATGATACATATGGCATTATAGGGTTAAAATAACATTTGTTGGAAGATGGCACTGTAGAAATAAAATCATAAAGCATGTCAACGAGGGGATTTGGGCAATATACTGGATTTTATTATAGCTATTTAGCTCACTTGATTTTATCATTGATATATCTAACTTTGTAATTACTTCAGATCTATAAAACATGTAATGTAACCAGGCATTGTGGTTTCAATACATTCAATTTATTTTAATGTTATTGGAATTATTAAAGATAAATGCACATTACTCAATAGGGTAATTGTGTAAAATGTGCATCTCTATCACTGACGCTTTGAAACATTTTATTTATGGCATGCCAAACTAGTAAAAGAGCCACTAAAATGTAATAATGATACGTTTAAAAACCATAAATTCCAAACTCTAAAGCTTGATTACCTTTTAACCATAAACTGAATACCTGAACACCAAGTCTGCATGATACAAAGAAAAACAAAAGAGAACGCATAATAATACCAGCAGCTGTTCTCCCTCTGAGCATGATATATAAATAACTGGACCCGTCATGCATAGCAAAACATCCTGATCAGCAAAGCTCAATGACATTAGAGTAGAATCCAGTTCTAATTAGCGATAGCATTAACTGGAAATCCGTTACTCTGTAAATCCATTGTATGACTTTTTAAATTGTTTCTCTTTACAATGCTGTTAATAAAGGTTCATGCTCTCGGCGTTGTATATCCAAAACAAGGCATCGAGATGCAGGGCACGATTTTTCTCTTTACATAACTTCTCCCGCGCCTCTGATGTCCTTTCACTCTGTGTAAATATGGCAGTTCTGGCATTTTCTTTGGCCATTTCATTATGAGTTATCTTCCCCATTAGCCATTTAACTCAGCTGCAAAGTCTCTGCACCTGCCACCGAGCATTGTCCAAAGGCAAAAAGTCAGAGCTGTATATGCAAATATGACATTCAACGATCTGGACTTTTTTTTTCCCACTAATCTGATATATCAGCCTTGCCACAGAGTTCTCTGGTGAGCACAAAAACATAATATATTCTTATGCACTGAAGGTAGGTAGAAGTCCAAATGAATCAAGACATTCTTTTGGTAATGGCACGGCTTAGTACATTTGTGTACCCCATGGGCCACTAAACGTTAAAAAAAGATGCTAATAAAGTAGGGATAAAAACAAAAAGGGCACCAAGAATTGGACTTTGAAGCAACTGAGAGAAGGACGCAGCAATTTCGATAAAGAAAAGATGACATGTGGCGTGTTAAAAGGTGCTGTTTCCATAAATGTATTATAGACTAGGGAGTAGAGAGTACAGAGTTGGTCGTAGCTATTAGAACAAGATATAATGTCATCAAGTAAAGTGTAACGCATTATCTAATGAGAATCCAAAGGAAGGAAACCCGATAAAGTACTGCTTTTCTTCTTATTACATCCACTTTAGAAAATCTTCAAATTTTTCATTTTAAATCGATCAACACTGTCAGGTTTTCCGCATTTGTAGTTTTCTGTAACTTATGTACATCCCTTAAAAACAAAAACACAGAAATTATTAAGTTCTTTGACAGTTTGTACAGCTCCAGATTTTCTGGATGAAGACAAAGCTGGTTTCAAGCTGGGACTGGTGCCACTCATTTGCCTTGTCGGTCTTAGTTTTGATTTGATTTCTGATCTTTTTAGGGTGGAATCATACAAAAATGGCCACAGTGATATAATCTAATCATCATAATTTGAATATATACAATTTCTCACTCTCTCTCTGTATGTATGTATGTATGTATGTATGTATGTATGTATGTATGTATGTATGT
>CAJRST010006668.1:2681348-2703101 GCA_907169785.1 Menidia menidia | reverse complement strand
CACACACACACACACACACACACACACACACACACACACACACACACTTCAACCCCCCTGCCCTCACCCCCTTATCACCTGCCTGCAGAGCGGCCCAGGCAGCATAAAAACGGGGCCATGTCTTATATTTCTTTATAGAGGTATTTAACAATTCATTCTCCGCAGTTTTAATAGCGTCTGCCCTCTGCCTAGAAAATCCCCCCACCTCCCAAACCCCCGCCGATTCCAACCCCCAGCCCTCCGTCTCCACATCTCTCGTCTGTCGCCGAGCGTGGGGCTTTTGAAAGTAGATATCTATTCATTTTGGAGGAAAAAGTCCCTCCGGGGGCTTTATATAAAAAAAAAAAAGCCGCACTCTTCGTGGCCAGACGGTTTGTTCTTCGTGTGACACTCGTCCTGCAGATCGGTATCATGCGAGGAAATCAAACATAAAGGAAAAAAAAACAGTCAGCGCTTGGATCTCCTGTCACTTGTCATTACGCCGTCTCGCCTTCTGTCAAAAGCAAAAGACGCCGGGGTGCCGTGTGACAGCAGTAAAACGCGACAAAGGAGATTTGTATTGTGTCGGAATGTGTAAAAGGGTGTGAAACACTCCAGAGTTTCAGCTCTAACCAGGTCCAACCTCTTCTGGGGCTGAGGCCTGTTGCCTCATTGAGCACTTTTGGCATCTTTACTTCAAACTTTTTTGCCCCACGCGGCCACCAGAAACCTTATCGTGAGGTTTTTTCTCCCATTTCAGAGCGTGTGCTTGATCTCAGAGAGTGAGAACAAAAGGTGAAAATGGAGCACAGGATGGAGGCAGAGTGACGGAGATCCCGCAATTGATCTGTCTTTGCCACGGCTCGCCCCTGACTCCCTCCCCCCCCCACGGCGTGGCGGCGAGAGGGGCGAGATGCGAGGCCGGCGGCACCACGGGTTTCCGGCACCAGAGCGGAGCTCAAGCAGGGGATTCCTTATTAGGCTCGGAAAAAGGTGGAAACAGGGACGATAAGAATGCTGCACGGGGGGGGGACGGATCAGAGTCGAGTGTGTGGAACCAGAGGAATGGCGGCTCGGTCAAAAAACAAAGGAGGATGTCTCCTGCTATTGCTGTTGAACGTAGGAGATTATTAGAGTATTATGAGGTCCAGCCCATTTGCACGTATACACATTTCACTGTCACCACAAACAGACGTTTAAAGGGCATTGGATCCATCTTGTAAAATGAAACTTTGAAACATATCATTAATATAAATCATATTTATCTGATCAAACTAAACCAACAACCAATAGCACCAGTACGGATGTTATGAGGGCTTGCTTCATTTGTAGCACTATGATTGGAGCGTTTGTGACCTTGGAACTGTGCTGGACATGTCTCAGAGTGACCCTAGCGAGCACGCTTCTGAACAGCTTTCTGTGGGCCTTTTCTGAGTTCTCCGCACTATTTATTCCGATGGCCTGGCGTGGAACAGGCTGTAGGCTTTTAAACCAAGGAGTGGGAGGCGAGTCGGTGGCTACTAACATCAGATTTCAGACACGTAATGCAATGACCACAGAGTTTTAGTGTTAGAGAGAAAGTCATGACTTCAGGTTTTCAAACAGTGATTTTACTTCCGAATTGATCAAATTCCACAATAGGCATAATCACCATCTGAGTGTAGGTACCTGACATAATCAGACCTGAGAAAGCAGTTTCAATCTCTTCCCTTAGTAACTGTCTGAACTCTACTCATAGATGGTAAAAAAAAAGGTAAATCTGTGTTAAAATGTCAGTTTTTGTATCAAATAGGAAGCCCAGTGGCACGTATAAGTAGCTATTTATGTAACTACTTATATTGATTCACAATGTAAGAGGACAGAGGGAAATCCAATAGAATTTCCCATTCATGTCCTAACAGAGAGGTGTGGTTAATTTGTAATATGTCTTTTCTTTCCACTCACTTTTAACCTAACCCTAACCCTGAGTCTGTTCCTGTCTGTGGGCACATACGGGAACTGATGAGAATCATTGAAATCTTTATTTTTGGAGTCATATCTTGTTAATGTCTATTTGGAATTTAGTTTTGATTCCTAACACCATTCATACGCCAATAAAGCATGGATTTGCCACTTTGCGTTTTAAGATGCACCCCCCAAACGTAAGGTCATTGTCTCTGCTGTGATTTCTTAGCTCGCCGAGTCCGTATCATCTTTGAACTAATACAGGTATGTAGTGAAGAAAGAAGCTCCTAACAGAAAGGAAAACTAAAGAGTAAACCGTTACAAATGCTGCTCGTCTAAAAAATAAGTCTTCATAAGTCTGACCAGAAGCTGTTTTCATGCTTTTACTATAAAAAAATCAAGATGTATGTTTGTTTAAATATTCTGAAAAAGCAATATGGTAAAATTATGAAACCAATCATTTGTATAAATACACTCGACGCAAAATTGTTATCGTTGATTTTTGCTCCTATGATCTCATTTTCAATAGGCAAAAAACACAACTTTAGTTTAAATCATGGTGACGATATTCTATAAAGCGTCTTTGTTATGTGAAAGTTTGAAGATGAGAAGCTGTCCCTGATTCTACCTCTCAAAATATGCAGAGGGGATCACAGGGTGAGGAGAAGTTTGGGCTGACGACGGATGGAGCGTGCCTAAGTCGTTTCCCTTTAAATCCCCTCCGATTAACCCCTGTGACAAAGATAAAAGCACCGATATGCCTGAAACAACTTAATAATGTCAGGCAGAGTGTAAAACACACACCGGCGGCTTTAAACATTATGCACCAAAGGCCAGCAGAGGGACTCCCGTGAAAAGATAACATGACCTACGCCTGAGAAAAGGATGGTGGTGGTGGTGGTGGGAGGGGGTAGAATTCAAGTAGGCAGACACTTAAAGAGAAAAATAGCCTGGATATAGAGACAGAGGAGAAAATGAGAGGGTCAACCGCGAGGATTTAACAAGAGTCTATCATCTACAGTACATAGTTGACTAAGGGAGGGTGGAGGAAGGGGGGGGGGAATCCACTCTAAAGGCCCCGGAGGGCTGTTCACTGAACTCCCATTAATTCACCAGTGATTCAGCAGAGACAGAGAGACGCTGAGAGAAATCGGCCTCCTTTTCGGATCGTTCCGGTAAGTTTTATAACGTGTGAGATAAGGAATAATTTAGGAGCCGAGGTGGCGGTGAACGTGCGGCTTGAGATATTTATTAGACTCTTTGAAATCCATAAAGATTTCACGTTTAAGTGGCTTCGGGGCTTGTTGCTGCTCTGATTTGACATTGTTACAGTTAAGGGAGGCCATGCTGAAGATCTATTTGGCAGCTAGATTTACATATATTGCAAACTGAGATGAAGAAATCTAGGTTTATAGAAGAAGACTTTAGCTTACAATAACAATTGCAGTTTTACTTAATGTCTCTTCATGGAAGACAGTTATATTTAAAAAAACAAAAACAAACAAACATCATATGTACACGTCATGGAAACGCATTTGGAAGAATTCCCCATTGTTGGCAAACTGAACCAAGTCCTATAAAGACAATTTTGGAGTTTAAATAGTCCAATGAATTAACAAAATAAACTCATAATAAATTCATTCGTGTACTCAGTCAAGGGATTGAGGAAAGATGGCCAACACACTTAGGAAGACACCGTGTTGCACAAGTTCTGCAGCACTGAAACTATAGATTTTTATAAAACGCCACACTAAAAGTTGTTTTACATACATAATATATGTATGTGTGTATATATATATATACACACACATATATTATGACTAAATTGTGTATATTTTAGCTGTATAATAAGTGAAAAAGTGTATTTTTATCATCAAGACTCATAATTAAGAATATTCAATATTAAACTGATTGCTCACACTCTCCCTTCTAAACTTTTTATTCTGAAAGAAATCTAAAAAAACGGACACTGAATATACTGTATGATTAGACCGAAAATCTAATCATGTAGACTAAAATTCAAAGCGCTATCACTCAAAGCATCCCCATACCATTGCCGTACTCCCAAAAAAATCCAGTGTATTTAGAACATTTGACCACTGAATCACCATTGAAATAAATTAAATACAACATCTGTGCAGTTGTGCATTCAATATTTAGCCCATCAGACCTACAATGTCTACTGTTGGCTCATGAACCACTAAAATAGCCAAATCCAGATAATCAGGCTCAAAATGATAATTAACTTTCTCTTTCAATCACATGGCCCCCAAAAGTGTGTTTCCTCACTCAAATACACCATTGTCATGTCCTCTTATTCAATTTCAATTATTCATTTCTCATTTTTTGCACTGTATACTCGGTAACCTCATGATGGATCCACATCCTTGGATTGAGAACCCAATGACAAGAAGCTCTTAGTGATCAGTAATTTTGAGCCGGCTTTTATTTGAACTTTTAAATAAAAAGAACATTTTAAAAGCAAGAAAGCATATTTACCTGCTTTGGCAGTAGCTTTCAGAGACTCTGTGGTAACAGAGAGATGGATCTTTGAGTTCTTAATAAATATCCCATATTGGGACATTATTTGTGACCAGGACCCTGGCAATCAAGCCAGACCTCAAACCCCAGTACCAACCTTTGAATGCTGCCCTGGAATGCCTGTTGCCAAGCGCCACTTTCCTCTCGTTGTGGAGTACAGTAGGGCTGTAATCAGCCAAAGAAATTCTTGGTCGACTCAAACCCTAAAATTTCAACTAAAAATCGACTTACTGGATCATTAAACAAGTGCAAACCAATTAAAACTGTGCATCCCTGAATAACAATAGCCCACAAACAGTGGGCATGTACCCTTTTAGCATTGGGCTACAAAAAAAGACATGGTTAGTCGAGGAGGACTCGCTGTAAATCAAACTTTAAAATAAAAATAAATACTCTGCAAACCTTTGGACGTTGACTAACCTGAACGTGCTTCAGTCTACCGGTCTCTAGCGTGTTGGGCTAATCCAGAATAGTGAAAACAAAGGGGGCTCTATTCTGAAGACAGGCTTTTACCTGTGAAATAGGGGTGCTATGAACACCCCCGTTAGCACTTGGTACTTTCCTCCTGATGAAATTAACCACAGACTGGATGAAACGAACAGGCACATTGGTCCGCCAATCAGAATTTTGGTGGACCCAGAACCTGTCGACCAATAAGTCCACCATTCGAGTAGGACTTTACAGCTCTAGAGATTGGGGACGCTGGTGTTTTTGCCGTACCCGTCACATAATGTGCCGTCAAGGGTACTTTCGCAGCACATATTTCCACTGGCTTAGTTTGTGAATGAAAAAAAAAAATAGGAAAAAGGGAGCTTCCTGAATAGGCACAAGATGTGTAATTTATTCAGCTTTGTTTTCTCCTGCAGTACAGTCAGTCCATTTCCTTCTGAAAGGGGTGATTTATCTAGGGGCCTTCCCTTTGCTGGTGACTAAGTGTGGAGCGGAGTCATGTCTGTGGGTGCTGCTGTGGCCAAAAGGCCCCGGAGCCAGCCATACATCATCAGATATTGATACGCTTCCACCCCAGCGCCACAGCTGACATTTGATTCATAGCCCTGGGTGCTCTTTTTGAATTCCTAACAGTCAACAAGGGATCATGGGTAAATGTCATTGTTGTGTTGGTTTGGGGCGCCTCGGTGACATGAGGGAGATTGGTGAAAATAACGGAAGTGATCGGGACAGGTAGCTAACTTTTCCAGGAGCTCACATGGCTGGAGAAGGATTTAAATGCTGGAATTAAACCATAAAGGTAAAAGTAAGTTAAATTGCTTTCAATCAAGAAATACTTTTGAAATACGTGTGCACCTTTGGTCATAATGCCAGAGTGCAGCTTTCCCTTTAAACCCTTTCCCTGACAACATTGTGTTGATATTTCACAGTCTGCTCCGTGAATAGAGCCAAACAATTTGTGGAGATCGGAACATGGACACTGACAAGCCAAAAGATAAAGTAAAAGTGCCTATATAGTTAGAATACAACATTTTGCAGGGATATTCTGTAACCTAGCGTCCTGTATTGAGTCTATCGTGTTCATCCAGCCTCAAAACCTTTGAAAAACAAAACATTTCAATCAATAAAAAATACATGTACAACTTTTGCTTGTAATCAATATCTAATTTACAGCATACCTAACCCCCCCTCCCAAATGTTTTACTTCTCCATTAATATGTCATAAAAATGAGTCAGTCTTGAATATGAGGATGGCAAAAATGAACACAAGTGAAAGGGTTTAACTACCAAATGGAAATGAAGCAAATGACCTGGATGGCTTAAAATAAGTCGGGGTCCTCCAGGCAAACCACGAGGCTTCCATAAATGGAAATCTAGCAAAATGCCTGCAAAGAGGGAGGCAGATCGTGAAGAGTCAGCTGAAACTGAAGAACAAAGTTTGATGCAGGCAGGCATGGCATGCACGGAACACCACAATCCAACAAAATCATTCCACATACGAGCTTTATCCCCAGAGATGAACCGGATGGGAAATATCGCCAAAGGTGGAGTAGAAGGACAAAGGGCAAGATCCTGTGGTCCATCCCCATAAACTGGTGACTAGCCAGCTGGTATTTGTGTTGGTTAACAGAATATAGAGTAATATAGTGCTGACAGATGGAGAATATGGTGACATCTGTTAAGGCCAATAATCAGGAATGGATTGAAGCTTTTAGATAGCACTGAATAAAAAAAAGGCACGATTCTGTCTTGGATGTCATGGCATGGTTTTGAAATTGAACCTTTGTGATGACATTTCCAATTCAATATGAGATAATACTCATGAGTGTGGTGGCTAGCACCATCGCCTCACAGCAAGAGGGTTCTGGGTTCAGGTCCTGGGGCAACCAGGACCTTTCTGTGCATCTTTCACTCCCTGTGTCTGTGGGTTCTCTCCGGCTTCCGGATGCCACAGGTGTCAATACAACATGTGTGTTGATAGGCGTTAGAAGATTCTAAAGATATTAAATTTGGGGATGGCACAGTGGTGTGGTGGTTAGCACCATCACAGCAAGAGGGTTCTTGGTTTGAGTCCCGGGGGAACCAGGACCTTTCTGGGTGGAGTCTGCATGTTCTCCTATGTCTGTGGGTTCTCTCCGGGTTCTCCGGCTTCCTCCCACCGCCCAAAAACATGCATTTTAGGTTGACGGGACATTCCAAATTGCCCTTAGGAGTGAGTGTGAGTGTGTGTGGTTGTTGGTCCTTGTGTGTCTCTGTATGTCTCTGCGATAGACTGGCAGACCGTACCCCGCCTCTTGCCCATGGACTACTGGGATAGGTTCTAGTCCCCCCGCCACCCCATTAGGGAACGAGTGGTTACGATAATGGATGGATGGTTTGAGTGTAACTGAAGTATATTCAAGTATAAGAGCATTTAGTTTTCCAGCTATTCCTTTCAGTCTTTTTGTAGTGTTTTACATCACCTCTCAGCTCTTTTGGAATTGCATTACTTAACATTTCTATATTTCCGCTAGGACCACAAGACTCTGTGGCGTCGGATCATCTCTTATGTCCCTATGGACTGTAAGCGATATGGTTAGACAGAAATGTTGTCACTTGACATTTTGGAAGTCTAGGGTTTTCAGCGTGTTTACCCAGCTCACAGTCGCCCGCTTCAACTTTACACCCGGCTCGTGGGGAAGGACTAACACTGCTCTCTTCCGCAGTGATGAACATGTCTTCAAAACATCCAGCCTTCTGACGGAGGAGGAGGCACACAGCTGGCGCGGCACAATATAACGGTCGCTTCAGAGCTGAAGAGATGAAACGAAGGCTCGAAACCGCACGAGAAAGCCTTCCGAGCGTGCCCGAGAAATCCGTCTGTGGCCCCCTGCTCTTTTAACATTTACGAAATAAATCCATCGGGCTTGCAGAGTAAGCAGGACGTCAGAGGGGCCGAGGAAAAATGCACATTTCATCTCGGAAAAATGTAAAAATGCTCTCTGTTGTCGCCTTTTTCTTCCTTCGCTTCAAACCCTCTGAGTCACGCGTGCACACGCGCTCTTAACAGTCTCCTGCAAAAGGCCCGGGCAGCAACAGTCAGGAAAGCAGGTGATTCAGTACTGAACTGAGCACCAGGAGCCCCGATATACACTGGCAACTTTCATCTGTACACCTGCTCAATTGCTAGTTAACACTATAGTTCATCAACCAATAGCATTGGCGCGTTTGGATTTTGGCAACACAGAGGTGGACGAGACAACTTGCTGAGTATTTAAGAGACTGACGATCAACTGGGATTTCCAAAAACAACCACTCCCAGGGTTTACAGAGGACTGTCCAGAGTTTACGGGGGCCGGCATGGTGGTGTGGTGGTTAGCACCATCGCCTCACAGCAAGAAGGTTATGGGTTCGAGTCCCAAAACCCATCTTAGGTTGATTGGACATTCCAAATTGGAGTGAATGTGAGTGTTCGTGGTTGTTGGTCCTTGTGTGTCTCTGTGTGGCCCATGTGATGGACTGGCGGACTGTCCAGGGTGTACCCCGCCTCTCGCCCATTGACTACTTGGATAGGCTACAGTTCTCCCCGCAACCCCATTAGGGAATAAGCGGTAACGATAATGGATGGATGGATGGATGGATGGATGGGCTGAAAAAGAGGGGTTCCGTGGAAGAAAATGCCTTGTTGATGTGAGAGGGTAGAGGAGGACGGGACTGACTGGTTAGACATGACTGAAAGGCAACAGTTACTTAAATAACCTTTTGTTACAACCAAGGAACGCAGATCCTTTTCATGGGGGGGCTTAGAAAGTTTTTTGTAATGATTACATTAATAATTTTTTTAAAATAGTTTTAGGAAATTTTAGGAATTTGATTTAATTCCATGAACCCTTGATATGCTTTTACAGAAATGATTTATGTTTCAAGTCAGATTTACTGGATGTATCCGTTGAAATAAAATATACCTTACATTACACCCTAACTGGAATCTTATGGGCTGAGTTGCTCTCATGCTGTATTTCCATCAAAAAGCTGTTAGTTAGAATGTGGCACAGTAGCGTCTCTCTGGATTTAACAGTTAAGTCCATTTTCTCTATGTTAAACGGGTGTCCCCAAAGCCAGTCTTCTCTGAGATTTGCTACAAGGAAAAATCAACATTTTGCGTAGATGTTTTTGTGTAAACCTGTCACATTTGTTTTTTGTTTTTTTTTTTTCCCAGTGTTGCTTTGTGGCCAATCAACGATGTTGCATCACACACCATGGGTAAACCTTAACCCAACCTCTACGTCTAGATTTCATTCCGAAACCTTCCCTTGTCTGACCGCGTGCCTCAGCCTGTGACGGTGGCTCTCATTTCTCCATCAGCAGGGGCTCATCATTCTGCATGGAGGAGTGCAACATGGTCCTGAAATCCAGCCAGGATGGAGGGACGGAAAAAAACGGGGCAGCGGGAATGGATTTGTCATGTACCAGCTGACGTTCAACCAGGTGTTAAAGCAACGATAGGAGTGCCTTAAAAGCCGAGCCGTCCGCATTCGGCACTGGTTTTTAAAAGTTAAATGCAGCCGTGAGGATGACGCACACAGCCAGGTGAATTTAGTAATTCACCTTTTTAGTCAACGCGAAGGAGAAGTGGGGCGAGTTGGTCAAACTTTTGAACATTAAAAGCCTAAAAGTTCCTGGGAGTCAAAACTTATCCTTTCAGTCTCTAAGAATAACTATTCATGCTTTGGATTTCCACCTTTTATATGACAAAACCTGTTAAAGCTTTATCAGTGTTCAGTGTAGCAAATCTGATACCTAATCACCCCATCTGCCCAAAAGACTTGGCTTCTAAAATTTACGCCGGTGAGATATCTTAAAACTCTATGTATGATCTACCGTGCCGTACTGTGAATGATTGGAACTAATCTTGTACGAGTATGATTTGTACCAGCCCCCGGGATGGCTCTCATTTGATCTGCCGAGATCTGGGAGATGGCATCGGGGCAAAGTTATTATGATTCATGAAAACCCGGCCCGTCATCTGTATGCAGAGTTCAACACTTCCTGTATCAGAGGGGAAGGAGTGCCCTCAAAGGTCGACTCGGAAACATCCCTCTGTGACATTGACAAGGGTGGATGGTATTAACAGACGTCTGCGAGCCCGCCTCTCAAATTTAAAGGTGAGGCATGCGACCCGAATCGGTAACCGGGACGACGGAAATCGGCTGATAATGGCAGAGAAAGCAAAAAAAAGGTCCAGGGGGAGTTCGGCTGCATTTATTTGGCGTATTCCCGCTCTGATTTAGCGAAGCTCTGCTACGGCTACGGGTTAACTCAAGCTGGAGGAAATGCTGCCTTCCGGTGTAGAACATATTTCACTCGTACAGCGAGCCCTGACATGGGAGTGAACAGTGGAAACCATCATGTAAACATTATGCATTACATGTATGACCTCTGTGTTTCCTCTGGCTGCCCGGTGGGATAACGTAAAAAATACATTACGATGGAGAGGAGGCTCCATTCATAACCCCGTGGACAGTGGTTCCAGGCACTGCGTAGGCCTTAACTAGCCTGCTGTTGCGTCCACACGGGCTGAAATATGAGGGGCCGAGGACGTGAGGTCTTCCCGAAATGCTAAAGTCTCTGTTTTTCCTCCTGCAGTGCCCTGCAAGCGATCTGATGCCTAATTAATCCTGAAGGTCTTTTGTTCCGCTGAGGTTTTTCTCTCTCTCTCTCTCTCTCTCCCGTTGCTGCACTCCATTCATCCTCAGGCCCCTCACTCCCAGCCCAGCCTGCCTCCTGTCCCCCCCTCCCCACCCCCGGCCAGCTATGTTTTTACATACATACAGACACCTCACACCGGTTCCTTCCATTCCATTCAGCCTACCCCCAAGAGAGGCACTACACAATCCCAATGAGCATTGCACAGGTAACAGATGTTTTGCTTTACCCCTGTTTTTAGTCTCTATAACCAAGAGGAAAAAAAAGAGGGGGGGATCTGTTGTTTCATTCCCACCAGTTTTCAGCTAATTACACACCAAATCAACACTTTCACATTTCCTGTTTGGAGCAATGTTTGAACATCGTCAATAGTTAGAACAATGACTTACAGTTGACTAATACAAGGTGTGTAAAGGTACTAGAAGCACATTAATCAAAACGAATTCAGATCATCTCCTGATCATCTAACCTGAGCAAACAAACGGGCTCTGTACAAAGTCGAAAAACAAAACATTCTTAATTCTCTTGACTTATTTATTACGCTGTGATGGGCTTACCATCTTTCCAGGGTATACCCCACTTCTTGCCCCAATGACAGCTGATATAGGCTTCAGACTAGGCATGGCAAGATTCACCGATGCGTATCGGAACATCGGAACGACCTGTGCGATACGGTTGCATCGATTTGCAAACGTCTGCATCGGTAAAAACCGCACATAAACTCGAGATACATCGTATAAAACTACCTGCATCGATACAAACCGATTATTATCTTCTATTATTATAACTTTTTAGAAACGTGTCTTTGAGTTTTAGTTACGTTTCTTGTAAAGTTTCAGAGAGACAATCACTCTCTAAGTTGCACTTCCTTTGTTTCAAAATAAAAGGCACAGTTAGCTTGCGTGCCATAACTTGAACTATGTAGTCCATGGTGTACTTTTCTTCTGCATTGCATCGCATCGTATTGTATCGTATCGTATCGCACTGTATCGCAGCATTTTAAATTTAGATCGTTCTGTATCGCACCGGATCGCAGGAGGTTGGAGAATCGTATCGAATCTTATCACTAGAAATTCCATGAATCGTGAATGTATCGAATCGTTGGCTGTGTATCGAGATGTGTATCGTATCGCCTTGGTGGTGAAGATTCCCATCCCTACTTCAGACATCCAACCCTATTAGGAATAAGCGGTATAGTAAATGGATGGATGGATATTTCTTTTGATAAACAAAGCCAAACGGAAGCTAACAGTTAATTTTCCGTGAGTTAGCTTAACTCCTTCCTGCTTTGCCCGTGCCACATCAAACTAGTGATCTACTGGATGCAGCATAATGTTTTTGGATATGGTCTTGCTCGCCATTTCTCCCCCGTTTATCTGTTAGCGCTAAGCTAAATCAATCATCACCAAGCAGCCTGTTCTTAGAGGAGTTCAGACTCTTTGTCAGGAGCCTGTTGCACAGGTTCTGAACTCTTAACGGTAAATGCTAAATCATCCTTAGCATCACTTGGACATTCAAACAATCCCAGGCAATTCTTATGCTTGATCATTATTTTTCACTACCATAGCTGATTATTTCTATCGTCTAACATGAACTAAAACATAACTAAGACAATTATTGAAAGCACCTTGGTTGGTTTTGGTTTACTTTGCTCAGGGAATTTTAAGTTTCTCCAAAGTATTTCTTTGAAAAGTGGCTGCCTCTCTTATATTTCTATTACAGCTGAATATCTTGATTTGTTTTTTATAAGCTACTTACAATGGAGCAATTATTCACAAAGAAAGATACAACATGATGTAACTCAAAGGGAAGAACCAGTTGTTCTGTCTACGCATAAGTTGCACATATGCTAGATTTTCCTTGAAAAATAAAGATTTGAATTTGTTATACAGCAGTAGTCTCTGGGAAATAAAGCAAAGGAATAAATATTACAGATGGAGTGTAAACATTTTATACAATTTTGAAAAGTCAAAAGGGAAAACAGCAGTGCCTGACATGGACTTAAAGAAAAATGGCCTGTTGGGAATCCGTATATCCCCTTTAACACATTTTGACCTCTGACCTTGTTTACGTTAATTTATTATTAATCGTCAGCATATGATCTCTTTTTTTACTTTTTTTGTATGAACATCAGTGTCTAACTTACAGATACGGGACAGCTGGTAACAGTGAGGTAGTTAATGTTAATCTGGAAGATCAACATCCAGAAAATGTCAAATCTAATTTGAAATAAGCAGATGTCGCAGCATAAAGAACTCTAACAATAATTTAGGTTAAAAAATGTGCACTGTATTGTTGATTGATGCTTCATCGTTTCCATATAAGAAACTATTTGTATCATTTGAGCTTTAGAGAAACTACTCTCTAATTCAGAGTAGGTATTATCTGGATGATGCAAAGGTGAGCATTTTGACGTAACAGGGATTGGAGAAAAAACACAGCCCAGCTCAGACTCTCTCCCTTGGCGAGGCAGAGCATATCAGCAACGCAAGACATGTTGCCTCTGCTACGGAGCCAAAGGCAAAACCACCGGGGGAAACATCTACAGAGGTTTGGGCGGCCCAGGGGAGGCCACTGATCAGTTATGCTTGTGAGTCGGTGGAGAAGGAGTCTGCCTGGGAATTTGCGGCAAGACGGCACTGTTATTTTGACACTTTATATTGAGCGTGCACGGAAAATTCAGACCGTGCCCATTTACTTTATGACATCAAGTCTAAACAGCAATTAATGACGGTACTTTATGGAGAATGAAAAGAAAAAGGACGAAGATGACTGGCTGGTGTTTACAGAAATTCTCTATTGTGGGTAGTTGAGATGGAACTTCAGTCTAATTTTCTATTTATCTCCTGATTCTTTTCTTTACTAATCACTCAGTTATTTGATCATCTCAATAAATGATGGAAAGCTAATTTTCTGAGTTCAAAACAACGCCCATTCAACGTCTGACTGGTCCATTTTCATGCTCGAGAAAAATGTTTGATGTTGAAGGCTAATAGTGCGGATATAAGGGCTAATCCTGGTTTCTTTGGAACCCATCAATCACCCTATATGCACGTGCTCTATGAAAATGACAGACTGGAGTTTGTACTCCATGAATAGACCTGATTAGCGTGAAGAGATGCACTTATGTGGTTCAGTAATTTTGCCCTGTGAGGGTCACCCGGTGAGAGAGCAATCTACCGAGTCAGGGAACGGAAGATAAGGGGTACATGCAGGAAACAAAGAGCATGGCAGAGAGCAATGTAAATACATTATGGTCTGCTCAGGAAACTGAAGAATTTGGTTAGACATCAAGGCTTGATAGAGGGGTTGTTTAAATCTGGACAGTGTGTGTCCATCCCCATAACTGACCACTTGGGTGATTTTTCCTTATTTCAAATTCTGGAACACAGCCTAAGATCAGGTTTTCTTTGATATTTCAGAGATATTTGATATTGATTTTTGTTATTTTTCCTACATCAACAAAGCTCTGAGAATTATCTGCTATTTTTATCTTTATCTTCTTTCGCTTCTGATGTTAGATCCATGGCTATGTGATCTAGTGATGATATTAAGGTCATTGGAATAGAACAGGCTTATGCCCTTATATCTTGATAGAATCGCTTTTTTCCTGAATAACATTCAGATTAGCAGAGTACTCGCTAATTGGAACACAATTTAGACGCTAGAGTTAATTAGAAAAATGGAAAGAAAGATGATATCAAATGCTGAAACAAAAAAAAAACAGCCTGATTGTTGCGTTCATGCGAAAACGTCTGAAGTCTCCAAAGCAAATTCAACGGGGAAGAGAAAATGGATGATTTGCACTGTTGCTTTGTAGTTATTGCAACCTCTGATGTTTAAACGGAAGGAGGAAGCGGTCGACACATCAGCGGCCGGGGGAGGAATGTTTAATATGTTGCCATCTGACAGGGACTCAAACTTTGAAGCAGTCCCTTTGCCACAGTTTTACCAGCTGACCAGCTGTGGCCTTTACAAAGTCTGCCCTGTTAGCTACCGTAGAGAAGATTTCCTCACCAAGCACGGGAAGTAAAGGTTTCTGCCAGTTAAAAGGAAGTTTTTCCTTGCCTGTGTCGCCTAGTGCTTGCTCATGGTGGGAATCGATGGGTTTCTGTAATTCATTTCAGAGTAGGGTCTGACTTGCTCTGTTTGGAAAGCGCTGTGAGACAACTGTTGTTGTGATGTGGCGCTATATAAATTAAATTGAATTGAATTTAATTAATTTTAATTTTGTAATGTCTGAACGTGTGTTTGGACTGATTTTGTATTTTGTGATTTTGTGTTGTTTGGTCTTCCTACCTCAGGACGACAGATGTAAACTAGCAACTATGCTATAATCTGGCTCATTTACAATCTGTATGAGATTGTTCATTAATGTGCACTGTCCTGATTAAATAAATAAATGAATTTATTACACATCAGAATTTCTACGGGAGGTGGGGCTTCTCGTGAAGCCCGTAGTCCAACCCTAACCCTTTCAAATGACATTTACCCCAGTCTATCATTTTAGTTTTGACAGCTGTCTCCTCCGAAAGACAGAAGCAGCGTAAATTAAGACAAATAATCATCAAGAACAGCTCATGATCGATTAATCAGCCGTTGTCAGAGAGCCCTGGTTTAAAAATAATCCTTCGGTTGACGCATCTGTTGATCCGATCGCCGTGTGCGCGCGGCCCGGTGGGCTTCAGAAGCGACCGGGAGCCCCCCCGCTGCGACGCGGTCTGCGTCTGGCAGAACGGTCCACTTGCAAGGTCATTTAAAGGCCAGATATCCCAGACCCCCCCCCCCCCCCCCCCCCCCCCCCCCCTTTCCTCGCTCCTCTGCCTGAGAGCCAGAGATAAAGCCGCACATGCCAGCCACACAGGACCAATCGTCATGATTTATCTGAGGCCATTTGCTACCTGAACGCCTATGAAATTGTAATGAACTTGATTATGCTTTTAATGAAGTATGAGAGGTTCTTCAGAAGTGATTATAGCCATGCTTGGCTCACCGCTACCGGATCGGGGAGGGGTTGAAAGGGAGGAATGGAGAACTGTCACGAAGAATGAAGACTTAGTAGCTGCGTCTCAGGATACTGTAGGGCCTTTGGAATAGATTACAAGGGTGTTTTAGTGTGTGTGCAAGGTGACTTGACCCGACCAACCCCATTTCAGTTCCTCCCTGCTAAGGGATTTTCCCCCTCAAAGCCGCATGCTGACGCGGTACATTAGATCGAACAGCCCACAGCCTCATAGGTCAGATTTTGCATACATATGAGGCAGATGAGGACGATTCTAACCTTTTCCTTGTCCAGGCTGCTCCCATTCAGACGGGGGAAAACGTTATTGTTTGGGAAATTTCACAGAGAAAATCTCCCTGCCGGCGCTCGCTTCCTTTTTTTTTGGTTAAATACCAAGCGGCGCGCTAAGTGGCTGGTAAAAGGGCAGGAATGACGGTCGGCAAGCAAACAGCTGCTTTTCGCTCCCATTACGTTTGTGCACAAATGACAAACTGTAATGAGACGCTCTATGAACGCGCATGAGGGATTCCCATCGTGCTGCATTTTCCAGGTCAGAGCTCAGGATCGGTTTTATAACACAGCGAGACCCTCTGGAGCTCGCTGAAAGCTAATTCATGGCGAGTACAACCAGGTCACAGCGCAGGGCCACTGCGCTGGCTAGAGGTATTGGACTCGGTAAGTATTTTGGGAAACATGGTGACATCCTCAGTGCTGACACCAGCGATAGCGTAATTACCTAATACCGTACATGTTATTTTATAAATTAGAGAAGGAATCATTCACCCTATGAACAAAGTATTAGTAAATGCTCATTGCATTTACATAAAAAATAGAATGATTCTTTTTAACATCCATGCTTTTACAAATAAAGAAAGGAAACACCATTACTTACGATTTAAAACAGAAATTTTTACTACATTTTTTTTACCCGCATTTGGTGTCATCCAGTGTATCAAATAGTTGTTTTTAAAGTACCAATGAAACTCATTTTGGTGTTTATCTGTTCCTGTATCAATTTAGGATACTGAAACAGGCATTTTTTGTATAACATTTTAAAGTTAATATTTTCGTGAAATGTGGTTAAAACTGCTAATGACTCACCCTGCATTTTGGAACATAGCATATTTTTAGCTTTTTTTTTGGCATGTTGGGGTGGTGGATGGCCTTCATTCTGATTCCTATTTGATGATAGCTTTTAGATGAGAGCCCGCCCCTAACATTTATGATCGACCTGCATGCAAAATAGTATGAACAATAGAGATACCCGACCATCACAAACCCGTGAAAAAACACTTGCAGAGGTTGATGATGTCCATCTTCACCTTGTTTCTCAATTTTACAAAATCCATTTTAAGAAGCCGCCCCATTTGTCCGATACTCTGTAGTGTCTGAAGCGTACAGAAAGTTACAGACTGCTCTGTCCAAAAATGATCACCACCTGAAATAAACACATACTTAAGATATAGCATCGAGGGGTGTTGAGTACCAGGAATGGACATGTACAGGCCCAGGGTTACCAAATATGAGAGGACTAAGCTATCATCTCTAGACTCATAACAAGGACTGTAAAGATGAGACGGGGACAGAAGAAGGACGCACCCAGAGTTAGACACCTCCCCAGATTTAATGCATCAATCTGTACTTCTGTTTCGGACATGATGATAAAAAACCTCCTTTCTTTGACCAAGTCTGTCCCAGCAGAGTCTTTTCCTGAAGATCCTTCGCCTGATACACCACGACTCACTTCCACTTTATGAGACAAGTGGTCCAGAACTGAGAGTTAACTGAGAAAAGCAACTGTGGTGAATTATGGGATGATCGTCTTCAAATAGCTCAAGTCAAGGTGCTGCCGGAAAACTCTGCTGAGGCATACTGGGTCGAACAAAGAGGATGTAATTGTCAGCCAGGTCCGAGTCAGAAGTACAGATTGATGCATCAAGTCTGGAGAGGTCTCTGAGAAAACTCTGTCCTACTCTGGGTGTGTCCGCCCTTATATTTGGTATTCCCGTATCTGTAATTTTTGGCTGTTCTCATCCAGGCGCGCAGCCCGAAAATGGTTTTATCCATACCATAAACCTTTTCCTGTCCTGTCTCCCTCCAGACGTACCGCTAGGGCAGGGGTGGGCAACTCCAGGCCTCGCGAGCCACTGTCCTGCAGGTTTTAGAAGTTTCCCTGCTTCCACACACCTGATTCAGATAAAATTTATCTATTCTAACGGTGCTCCACATCTGAACAGGACTGCTGATGTTGTGATAATGTGAATCAGGTGTGTAGAAGCAGGGAAACCTCTAAAACCTGCAGGACAGCGGTTCTTGAGGCCTGGAGTTGACCACCCCTGCGCTAGGGTATATTTTGTCCGTATCATGAACATCTCCTTTTTTGTCCTCTGCCAGGCCGTCTCCATATTTCCTCCACAGCTTGAGCATCCTCCCTACACTCTACTTTAGGAATGTGTCTTCTCAAATGTTTATGCTCTATGAACAGAACAGTCTGTGCTTCCCTTTAAGCTTCAGACACTACACAGCACAGGGAGATGAGTGGGACTTTAGTGTGGCCTCAACGACAGAATTCAAATATTTGAAATGGCCATTGTCGGCCATTCGGTTATTGACTGGTAACCCATCCCAGATGTGCCCTGCCTGCAGTGCAATAACAGCCGGGATAGGCTCCAGACCTTCCATAACCCCATTGTAAGCAGGTACAGAGTGTTGGCACTTCAGTTTTTGTCCTGACGGTGATGACATTTCCAGGTGTTTCAGTGGTCGGGGATTAACTGAAAGCCTTTGCTCACGGGAATTTATTATGAGAGGAGGCTATGCCACCTGAAGTTGAAAACAGAGTGCAGCAAATTGACAATTAATTTTATTTAGGGTAAGCACAGCTGCTTTGCAATCTATATGAACAGGCAATTGGCTTCTTTGTTCCAAATTTAATATCCATCCATCCATTTTCGCAACTGCTTATTCCCTAATGGGGTCTCAGGGGGATTGGACCCTATACCAGTAGTCAATGGGGAGAGGCGGGGTACACCTTGGACAGTCCGCCAGTCCATCGCAGGGCCACACAGAGACACGCAAGGACCAACAACCACACACACTCGCTCTTAAGGGCAATTTGGAATGTCCAGTCAACCTAACACGCAGGTTTTTGGACGGTGGGAGGAAGCCGGAGAACCCGCAGAAAACCCACACAGACACAGGAGAACATGCAGACTCCACCCAGAAAGGTCCTGGTTCCCCCACCCCCTTATCGTTGCTGCCGTGATACGCTAACATTAACACAGTTACTTCATTCTTTGGTATTTCTTTATGAGGAAATTACAAAGTTCCGATGAAGATATCTTGGGATGAAGCAGACCAGCTTGTGAAATAGTTTATCCTCTCTTAATGTCTTAATGTCAGAAATGCCTTCATTTGTCCATCAGTCATCCTAAAAATGTGGGAATAGTTTTAAGAGTTCATTGATAACTTAATTCAGACTTTTGTTGTGTTTGGGCAGAATTTTTCCACCTTTTGAAGAGTCCCACGAAGGTGTCTTAGTCCAAACGATGTGATGCAAGAAACTAAAACAGGTAAATCTAACCTCCTGTGGCACGCTTGACAAGTGCTGAATCATTAGGTTTTAAGTAACTGACTTTGGAGGTAGTGATGGATGCCGTCTTTTTATTGGCCTATTTGCACTGTACAACACGTAGCGATAATCACATCCTCTGAGTACACTCGCCGGAGTGTGTGTGTGCTGCCTTCACTGGCCGCATGCTGCGGGTGTAACACTATCTGCAAGGTCTCCAAAGTTGTTAATCAACTCCTATCTAATGTCTTGCTCACACCTCCTCTCTCCCACTCCCCGAGCTGGCGGATTTCTATCTTTGACAGGGGTGCTTGGCCGGGCGATCGCTGTCGCTAATTTGTTGTGGCAATATTAATTAATGATCAGCCTGTCACAGCTGTTTATATTGAGACAGATTAGGAGAGGGAAAGATTAGACAAAGAAAACAATCTGCGCGAGGGCTCAGCCGCTGACAGGGGGTCACCTTCACGTGTCTGGAATCATATTCAATTTGCCGCGGCGGAGAGAAGCAGAGAAATTACTCCACTTGACCGGTCTGGTTCCTCCTCTATCGGCGATGCTTTATATTTACAGAGAACTAAATCCCATCATTTTTTAACAGTGAGGAACTCCAGCAAAGGACTCTACGCTTTGCGGATGCATTTGATGTTGCACTTTTCTCTATATATATGTAATCAAAAGACAGAAGCTGCTTCATCTGAAGATCTTCTCTTCTTTTAAAGGGGACATATCATGCAAAACCAAGTTTTTAATCATTTGATTATGTACATTTGGGACTGTGGAGGGCCTATCAGCAGACAAAGTGTGAAAAAAAAAGACTCATGTTTTTGTCATGTTTTTGTGGGCTGCCTCAGTCTCAATCCAGGAGATAAAGTGGGTAGTTTCTGACGTCATTAGCTCTAGCTCATTATAATATTCCAGCCTTTCACCTGCATGTTGCCCCCCACCTCAGCTTACTCCGCCTATCTGTGGCAGACGTCGTGGTAGCGTGAGCGTGAGCATGGTAGCGTTAGTGTGGTAGCGTTAGCATGGTAGCGTTAGCGTGCCGACGTGGGCACACCTCCCGGAAGAAGTAGGTGGATTGCCTGTGTCTCATTTGCATTTAAAGAGACAGGCACTCAAAACCGAGCACTCTGAACAGGGATGTTTTGGCAGGGTGATTGAACCGCTATTGTGCTTCATCCTTATGGTATTTTGACCAAAGCTTGTCACAGACATTACATTAGGACACCAGGGAACTAGTTTAACTTGTTGAAATAGGGTATAATATGTCTCCTTTAATGTCCATTAACCCTAATATTAATCCAGCAGGCCCATTTCCCTATTCATATTAACCTTAATCTGGGGTTGCAGGGTGCAGCATTCTGACCAGGAATGTCTCCGTTGCCTCACCCGGTCACTCTCTGCCTTCTCCCGGCCCCACGGACGCCTACCGCTTCGTTGACTTGGCAACACCACAGAAACGTTGTGGCGGTGAGTGGAGATTAAGTGGCCAATCAAGGCCTGAACAGAGGGGTAATCATTCCACCTGGTAAAGTGGGTGTGAGGATTATTCCAGAGCTTTCTCACTTCATTGTGCAGGCTTTAATAAGGCAAAGGTATTCTCCGGCGACTGGAGAGCTGTGGATAGGAGTGAAGGACTGCCTCCAAGTGACTGATTAATAATAAAGGCAAACACGTAGGGAGGTAGATGTAGACGTAGCCTCGAGGTGGAGGAATTGTAAAATGCCTTGTTTGATGAAAATAGTAGGAAAAAGCTGAAAGTGGGACTGTGTCCTAGTCTAAAACTAGTACTGTGAATTCTGGGAATAATCTACCCAGTTAGGATGTGAAAACTTTAGTCCAAACATGCAGTCAACTCTCTATTAATACAAGGAAAAAGCCAATTGAACGCAAGGCAATATGTCTCCGCAGAACCCATCTTGGTTTGATTTCCCCGGACAAACGAAAAAAGGTTAAATGACGGAAAAGAAAATGAAAGGCCTCGCTGTGAGACCAGTAGCTCATTAATGCCATGCAAACAGAGGGCCGATGCTCGACTTCTGCTGCGTACGTGAAAGCCAGTTCCCGGAGACAGAAGGGAAAAGCTACTGGTTATTGCCCGCGTACACCTGTATGCTCGTCTTGTCGATCACCTTGTTTCTCTTTTTGGTATGTAGGTGAAGCCAAGAGGCCCTGAGAAGAATACAGCACAACGTAGCCGTGCTGAGTTTAAATATTTCATCGCTGGGATGAATTCTCAGGTTCCCATACTTCCAGGTCTATAATTTTAGCACAAGTAGAAAATCTCTCTCCCTCTCATCTTCATCCCTTCTCTTGAGTAAAAATTATATTTTTAAAAGTGTCTTCAACCAATCCGTTTAAATTTTGCTTCAGAGAAACCAGCCTTTAATGTGTGTGTGTTTAAAAAAAAAAGTCTAAAGCCATAGCTTTTCAAGTTTCAGGTCTTATACACTTTTAATAGGGATAATTTAGAGTTTTTTTCTTTACTTTTAAATTAGGGTCAGGATCTATCTATCTATCTATCTATCTATCTATCTATCTATCTATCTATCTATCTATCTATCTATCTATCTATCTA
>CAJRST010006668.1:2630505-2681338 GCA_907169785.1 Menidia menidia | reverse complement strand
CTATCTATCTATCTATCTATCTATCTATCTATCTATCTATCTATCTAACACATTACACAAGGGATGAATGCCTTCATGCCTATATCCATCCTTATGAACCACTCTTCTGTCTCCACATAACAGACACATTAACAATATTTAAGTCAACATTTAAGTTACCATTTTAGCACTTTATCACGTGCCCCTCATATTGTCATCCTGTGATACCATCAGTACAAAATCAAATCTGCAAGCTTTAAAATAGATTTGTTTTTTTAACTGATAAGGTCTTTCCATAAGTTATTAGCTCAAAATTCAGAGGGGTGCGTTAATGCCTGTGTTTTTTCAAATAAAGCTAAAAAAAGACCAAACACAAGAGTGAAGGACAGCATCTGACCATTTGGTTAATCCAGTTGCTGTTAACTGAAAGCTCAGAAAGACATTCTAAGGTAAGGAAAACAGGCAGAGGCGTACTAATTGACATGGGAACTGGTCTTAAGGAGGGACGAATCCTCCCCAGAGCCCAGGGGAATGTCCTTAAAGAAGCCTAGAGAGCTAGCCCGTTAAAACTACTCAGGCATTACAAGAAAGCTTGTATAAGAGGCTTCAGGTCACGCGGAAGAATAAAGACGCCCATGTCGAATATTGACTTTCAACCTCGCTGGCCCTTTGGAGTCTATGGCGTCAAACATTTAATTGATTTTTCTGCAACTGAATCACGCACAGTAACGATTTCTACGTCGGTTTACAGAGTTTCTTTTGGGGTGCAACAGATGTCTGTGCTCTATGTGGTGGATTTTTAGGTTTTCCAATCTTGTTATCGGTGTACGAAGGCAGAAATAGAAAGAAACAAACAGTTTCTCAAAAATCAAGAATATAAGCCAAGTTTTGTTTTACACTCGCCATCCAGTTTTAATCCCATGATATACAAACTTGACTGCTTTTGTCCAAACCAATGGAGGCGCACAAAGGCTCCTTTGATTTTGAAGAATACCTACCGGGTATTGACATAACGGACACCAAAATTAAAATGTTCTAAATCAAGAAGCGACAAGGAGTGCAAAGCGGTTAGAAGGTTGGGTACATACTTTTTTTTTTAGAACATGTTGGTGGATTTGGCTTTCAAATGATGCTTTATCATTTGGTTACCATATACCATATATATATATACATGGTTACTATATACTATTGAAGACAGGATCACGACTTACTTGAGACAAACTGTTTTAAAAATGCTGAGCAGGCACAATGAAAGCTAATGTTAAAGCGAGCTATTTGTAAAGATCCCAGCAGTATTATAGCATGTCACAGAGAAGTGACTGCACCTGTGTTTTAAAAAAAAGGCCTTCTGGTCCATTTCTGAATTTAGGAAGAGGCCGCAATTACGGGGAAGATGGCCGAGGGTCGTCTGAGCAACAAATCTTCGTCTGATAACAGGTTGCTAGAGGGATATGTAAGGAAATTCAACAGTCTGGGCTGGCGCGTGGAAGTTGGCACACCACCGCGACGGCGGATCTATCCCCGGGCCACAGCTGGCAACCGACCCCCGCATTACACACCACATCTGCAGGGTAGTCGACCACTACCCGTGCAATCAACGCCTGGCACGAGGACTGGCTCAAACGTGAGCAACCGACCGCACGTAGGAGCTGGACGGAACCGAAACGCGCAAAAAAACGCCATAAAGGCGCGTGAAGCCGCACGTTCATCCGCACATGCATGAATATCATGAATTATATTTGTCCTTTACCCGATGAAAATGTTGAGGCTGGCAGACGGCACGGCTGACTTTCAAGAAATTCCACAAGCGAGTGTTTTCTGGAACTAAACGGGTGCAGCAAATCCTCTTAAAATCCTTTTAGACACCGTGGCAGTAAGGGGGGAAAAGAAAAAGTTTCTCTCAGGCAGACATGTGCAGGTTTTGCTGGGTTGATGTTGTGCTCTGGGGAAGGACACTCTTGCCAGTTTATTTCTTCAAGGCTCAATAATAAAAAAAAAAGTTAACACAACACACATCCTACAGGGCACACAGTCTGTAAACTAAAGGCTTCAAGGGGAGATTTTAGGGGGGGGAGGATGCTTTGGATGTGGATAGCTTAATTTTTTCAACTCGAGACCTCAAGAGGGTGGTGTTCTACACATTCTGCTTTGTGATTGGAGGGTGGTTGAGGGATGGCTTGGTCTCACTTTTGGCTGTCAACATGTCTGCAACCTGGACAGATTGGATTTAAAGTTCCAATCGATGCAGACAAAGGTAAATAACTCAAATCGGTGTGACTATCTACGCAGGGCAGATCCACTTAAAATGTGGGCCGCAATGAAGCTGGATGTCAAACAATTGCAAGTCAATCCAGCCGGCGTGTTTTCAGGCTCTCCAATTTCCCAAAGTTTCGAAAAACCAGTTTCCTCGCTCTGATTGCTATTTAAATATTTGGGTAAATGAGCATGGGATTGGTCTCAGTGGTTTGTTTTTCGATTTCCTTTGGGCAACAGATTGAATTAATGTTTGTAGACACTGTGATGCCACACATGAGGAAACAGGAGATTTTGCAAAATTACAAAACCTTCCCAATTACAGCTCTGCAAACA
This sequence comes from Menidia menidia, assembly GCA_907169785.1. Lineage (NCBI taxonomy): Eukaryota > Metazoa > Chordata > Actinopteri > Atheriniformes > Atherinopsidae > Menidia > Menidia menidia. The sequence continues at coordinate 2,678,770 of CAJRST010006668.1, read as the reverse complement.
CATAAGACTGTGGAGGGAGAGGGGAGAAAAAAAAACTCATTTGAGTTGTGATGGAGATTTTTTAACGTGTCATGGCCACCAGGACAATAATGAGCTTCAATTACACGCTTTTCTATTTAAACACGCAGACTCAGGATCGTGGGTTTGTACCCAACACCGTCCACCTGTGTTAGACTGTCACACAAATCTGGGATCTGCATTTTCCCTTATCGTTGCCGCCATCCTCCAATCTCTGGGTCCCATCTCCTATCAACCTTAACTCATTGGCTGCCAAAGACGTCTATAGACGTCAATTCAAATACAACCGTTGACTGCCAAAGACGTCTATAGACGTCTATTATGTTTTTCAACGAGAGTGGCTGGGGGACGATCTGCTAAAGCTTGTCCATAAATATCAGGCTTCTAGACAGAGTATGTACTAACAAATTGATCCTCTAGGTGGCAGTGCCACTTTTGATGGGAGATGAGCATAGACTGTAGGCAAATAAGAAAAAGGTAACGGTTCGATATGAGAGAACATGTCGCCGGTGAGACGCAAGTCGAGGAAGTTAAGGCAGTTCACACCCAAACAGAGTTTGTGTCGCAATCGCAGTAGTTTGGTTGGTGTCCCGATCGTGGGGAATGAAGGAGATCAACCCGGGCCAAGCGGAGAGAGTAGGCCTAGCTCACGGCGTGTTTCTCCACAGCTCAACTCCACAGATAGTTCCGGGTCAGATGAATTTAGCGAATTAGCGAGATGTTGTTTTTGCCTTTTTTATAGAAGGATACAACTTTTAAGATGTTTGAGGTGTCACTAAAGCCAAAAAATATCATCAAAGACACTTCTCTGCTTGAACTGTATCTTTTCACAAAAAGCTTGTTTTCTCAACTTATTGGTCAAAAACTTGTGTTTTTGTTGAAACCAACCTATATTCTACTGCTGATTACTAAAGAACGGAATAAGGTAGAAACAAATTCTTTTTCCTGATGAAAGAAGAGAGTCTACTCTTTCTTTTGGTGTGTCCGGTGTTTACATAGTCATAGAACAAAGTATTCTGTGGCTCTTGAAAAATCAGTCAAAATGCTAAAAAAAACTCTGGCAGTATGGGACTCTCTGTTCTTAAAATGGCTGGCAGTCAATGAGTTAATTACGTCTTGGACGGTGTGTGTGGATTTTTGCCGCTCGCCTGCTGTTTTGGTCATTACGGTCCCCTGTAGGAAGCGGAGCGGCTGCCAAAAGCGCTTAGCGGAAAACGGGCGATACATTTTTTTTTGTTTTGTTTCTCACCTGGGGTAAATGAGGGCAGCTCTTCCTGCCGGCTCTGAGGCCGGCGCTCCCCTCGGGCGCCGTCCTGACGTTGAAGAGGGCCTGCAGGGCGCACTGGGCCGCCTGCGTCTTGGCCAGCTTCTTGCTGCGCCCGCAGCCCTCGAAGACGCGTCCGTCCACGCGCACGGCCGTCACGAAGCTGCGCAGGCGCGCGCCCTGCGCCCGCTCCGACAGGCAGGCGTAGCGCAGGCCCGGCCGCAGCTCGTTGAGCAGCGCCACGGGCCCCTTGGGGGCCTCGGCCTCGGGCGTGATGCCGCCCAGCCTCTGCTGTGCCTGCACCATGAGGTCCAGCGTGTGGCGCAGCAGCCGGCCGCGCCGCAGCAGCTCGCTGGACACCAGCTCGCTCTCGCTGGCCGACCCGCAGAGCGACAGCCCGCCTTCGCACGGCGAGGGCTCGAACTCTTTGAATAGCGTGCCGGGGACGTCGGCCTGGTCCGAAGTGAAGTCGGCCGCCGGGTTGGAGATGTTCCCCATGGCCAGGTGGGCCTGTGGGGCGTTGGGGAACTGGACGAAGGACTTGAGGGCCGACTCGGCCGCCCGCATCTTGGCTTTCTTCTTGGTGGGCCCCGTGCCCTCGAAGCTCAGCCCGTTCACCTCCACGGCGATGGAGAAGACGGGGGCGTGGACGGGGCCCGTCTGGGACACCAGGCGGTACTGCAGGCCCGGGCGGAGCTCGTTGAGCTGCACCAGGGCGTTCTTTGGCGCCTCGGACCAGGAAAGCTTCTTGTAGATGAGACGCAGCTGGCACAGGTGACCGTTGTTGTCCTCCTCCAGCGGCCGCTTCCGCTTCAGGCCGGAGGTCCCACTCCGGGCAGGGTCCGCGCGGAAACGGGACTGGCACTCCCCGGCGCTGAGGGAGCGGTCCTCCAGGTTGCCCACGTTGCGGTTTTCCTTCACCTCGGCGCTGCTGGTGCCTGCCAGGAGAAGACAGCAGTTATTACCGGGGGGCTAGACTCTCATTTATCCCGGCCGAACAAAATGAATCAAGGAAAATCTCTCGAGGCAGATTGAGCCACTCAATACACAATGAAATGGTAATGAACACATCTACAATCATCTCCCTGAGCCGATACCCACTTCATACCATGGGGCTCTATCATATTTAAGTATTTTAAAACCCAAATACAAATCCCTCTAAAATGGTGATGTTATCTGCCAAATCATCCTGTAATCTGCCTCCAAATTGGTTTGGAATCTGTGTCATGAGCAGGAAACATTGGTCCCTGTGGCCATTGCAGAGCGTCAATCCTATTTGTAATGGGGGGGGGGATCGCATCAAGTGGCAGACGTTCCAAGAAAGGATGAGAGAAAATGTCTGAAGCCCGCTTTATTTCACACTCCTATCCCCCCGTAAGAGCAAAGCCTGAACAGCTGTGACACGCTCTTCAAACCCCGTTACAGGGAGGCGGTCGGCGCCTCGCATTTCTGATGGGAAAATGAACAAAAAATAGGGTGTTTGGAATTTGCTAGAAGATACCTTAATGGTGTGATTGGAGACACTTACAGGACTTTGCTCAAGACGAGCTAATTTAACGACTTATTCACTGGAAACACTTCAATCTAATTTTCGTCTTCTCACTTTTATGCCGGTTAGAGAGAGATACGACACCCGTGCGCAATGTAAGAAGTGGTTGGAAAACAATTGATGGTGCAGGTGACAGAGATATCACTTCTATATCGGGGGCCTGTCGCGGGGAAAGAAAAGAGGCAGCTTACTTAAACTGTCCTCGTCCTCTGTGCTGCTGGTCCCAGGGCTTATGTACTTGAAGGGGGCGATCAATGCCGACAGCATACCGGCTTTCTCTGGAGGAGAGACAAGAGGCAGACAGAGTCAACAAAAGGGCAGAGGCCGAGATGTTTTGATGGTTTTATCGATTAAAGTCGGGGATCATTATTGGCCCCGACACGAGTATGCACACAAGACTGTCTGACACGTTCCTGATGCGGACAGTGGGCATGCCCACACAAAGAAACTCCATACAGACAAGAAAGCTCTCTACAGTCATGCCAACACAGGAAAAATACATTATTTAGCGAATTCTAGCGAATTTGAGCGAATTATCGTACACACAAGCCCCTCGCGCAGCAATAATTAATTAATAATTAATTTTCTCTGACTTGGTATTCACAATAAAAGCAAAGATAAACAGAGCGGAGGCACTTGTTCTATAGATCCTTGGATCAGCAGCACCGTCAACACCCCCGAAACTGTCATGTGATGCAACACATCGCTGTTAAAATAAGATAAAAAAAAGGTATGTAAATGGACATGTTGCCCTGCCGGTGATCATTACCGTGAGTGATGCTCCACTGCGGCAGAGTGTGAGATCAGACACTACAAAGTATCTCTCCAAAGCAAAGTGGTCTACGGCTTACAGATTCCGAGCAATTAGACTGCATAACATTACAGCTGAGCGACTAAAAGCCGGCATTTGCAACTTATCGAGCTATTACAGGGGGTGAACTTTACATGACGCCCTGCTGGCAAATGAATGATAAACAAAACGAGCAAACATAGTATCTGGATCTCCAACCTGCCTCACTGTCTGTGTAAAGAGGACTTCGGAATGTTGGGATTACGTTCAGCGTGTTCGGAAATGGATCTAACAAGGAGCTGGAAGTGTGATAATACAGGGATGTGGCGCTTTGTAGGTGAAAGTGAGTTTTCTTAAACCCTAGAAGTCTGGCAAAGAATGAATATTTGTAATTAAAAGCCACTTCTGAAGTACAATAAGTAAAAAAAAAAACGATGGCAAACTAAAGTCTGTTAAATTACACGAATTCAATAGAACACTTTAAGGGGTTTTAAAGTCAAGGCTAAAGCTAAAAAACCTCTGAAAAGCCAGAATATCAAAGGCATCCAAACATTCAAAGCAGCGAGGGCCTTTTTTGTGTCAGTGCATGTAACAGTTTCAAGTTCAAATTTGACATAAAACAACAAATGTCTTAAGAGTTTGTCTGAAAAAGTGCAGCAGATCCTGTGAGGGAATTAGATCTTCATTCATGTGACTCTGAAGCAATATTATACAAGCTGCTTTTTTTCCCCTTTTCCCAATATTCATTGCAGGAGATAGTTTAAAGTGATGTAGATCGTGAGGCTTTCCTTGTCCGAAATCAAATCAACACTTTAAACTTGTTTTTTCTTTTATATATCTGATGTCAGCTTCTCTTTCCCCCCAACCTTGAAAAGGATGAAAAAAGCTAAACTCCCTCTCTTTATCGGTGCCAACTTGTTGACAGTGCCTCTTTTCCTGCTCCTCCCCGGGGCCTGCAGCTGTCCAGGTGTGCGTGTTGTTTACAGTATGAAGCCCTATTAGGGCAATCGCTTGGTCTGGTGCTCTCCACGCAGCGCTGAGCAGAATTGACAGGCCGGTCTGGCTCCTTAATTAAAGCCCCTCTCACTTCCCAACACCGGCTAATGATCAATAAAAGAGAAAGGTAACGGAGAGGCAATGAGGAGCAAGGAAACAACAGTGGGCTCGAAAGTACATAGAGGTGATGAAGTAGGAAGAAGCTGGAAAATAAGGAAGAGGCGGGATGGGTGTACTTGTGTGTGTGTGTGTGGGGAGTTAAGGCGAGAAGCAGCGATACACTTAAGGCTCCTTATGTGGCCTCCCCAGATTTCCGGAGCTTAGAGGCAACGTTCTAACTAAGCTAAACGCTATATGAACGGAGAATGGCATCACAGTGCCGTAAACGCCTTTTGTGCCCTCTGGCGTCGCAGCCCAACGGCACTAAAGGGGCTCGACGAGTCACTCTGACACACATGGTTACGCTCTAAACACAAAAGCTCGAGCCGCGCGGGTCCTCGTGGGCCCACATCACAATACGAGCATTTGCGCTTTGACCTAATTACGGACTAAAGCCCCAGACAGGCAGCAATTTGGCCCTGAATGACTCCCTTGGACAAGAGTCATTATACAGACAATTTTCTAATCGGACTATATTGTTTTTAAACCCCCCAAAGGTTCAATTACAATAAAAAGGTTTAAAAAAAAACTAAAACACAACGCAAATGTGCAATGTGCTTACAACAGCGTTGTAAATTGGGAATATTTAATCGTTGGCTGGCAGGTCTTAGTCTATTCCTACATTTTACACAATATCTACTATTTTTTTTCATGATGTTAAAGACATCTGTTGACTTAAACCATAAATTCCAGCACATGCAGATATAATTATGACCCCAAATCTCTGAAATCTATGTTTGATTATCCAACTTTGTTAATGGATCTTAACACACTCGCTTGATAGAATGCATGTACAGTAGGTCCTAGAAGCCACAACAGTTGGTTCTGGAGAAGTGACTTAAAGAGTTTAATATTTTATTATAATGCCCTTTAAAGCTATGAAATGTCACTACCAAACATCTGATGATACATCGGCAGAGGGACCAAAGTGAAAGGTGGGGTGCTAAACTGACAGTAAAGGATTAATTTTCAAGAAAAGCTTAAAAATAAATCGTTAAGTTTTGTGTGTAATTTTCCATGCACATGAAAGTGGCAGAAAATCTTAAAGGGGATTCTATAGGGATGCCTGGCAATTTAGGTTAACTTATTGAGTGTCTTGTTGTTAGAGTTGAAACACTGTAAAATAGAGAGTGCTCACTGTGAACGACCTGGACTAATTACATCCTTTCACATCGGTATCCAGTGTGTGACAATCAGTTTCCAAATATATGCTCAGCACAAATGCATACCTAAAATAGGGTTAAGAGTCTCCGGCTGTGGACACAGTGCATGGAATAAGCTGGTAGGGAGTTCCTTAGTGTTTTTAATTCATTTTATCAGAACACGTTTACTTAATTTCCTCTTTGGAACTAAAACTAATTATTTGCTTGTTCAGTTGCTCTCAGTGAGGAATTTTGTATTCCATTTTCACCATGTCTACAATAAACCTATTTTTACAAACGATAGTATAAATGAAAGACATTTATTAAGGTTCATATGAGAGAAAAAAATCATCACTACTTCCGACAGTAGTTCACTGAAAAGTTGAAAAGAGTCAACAGATTTTGTGGTCGAAGTCACAAGATATGAGATTGAGACCAGTTTGGCACACTGAATTTATTTAATTGAATACTTATCAACTTTCTTCTTATATATAAATAACACACACTTTAGGCACTGCTGTTAGTTTGTGTGGTTTAGGTAAGAAGATTTATAAGTAGATTTATGACCTGATAACCATTGAAAACTATATCTCTTCAGTGTTTTTCAGTGATGTGGAATCATCCTAATGCTGTCACACAAAAGCCATCCTGGAAACAAAGAAGTTAGGAACTGCTGTGCTTTGCCACGTCTCGTGAAAAACAATTGGCTTTTCTGTCTATATTAGAGCAGCTGAATGACCAGGTGAACGGATGAAGGGCCACCCCTGAAAAAGTCAACGGCACGGGAAGAGTGCACATCCTCAAAGCGGGATGATGGGCGAGACACACCACTGAGCTGTGTGAAAAGACAGAACAGACTCCCCTTTTTACCTGGCACTCAAAGTGTTTTGTTTCTTCTTAACGAACCTTGAATTGACTGTATGAATGGAGATTCTCTCTTTTCCACCTTCCTTTCTCCAGGTCTGCATAATTTCACGCGACCCGACGAGACTATTCATTTTACTGTCAATGGAGCGCAGTTCACTTCAAATGTCTCAGGAAGTGGCTATAGAGTGGAATGGAAAAAAGAAAAGAAAAAACACACACACACACACGCAATGTGTTCAACGTGATGCCGTGGGGTCACCCCCGAAATGCCTCCTCTGACGGTGTTTTGCGATTCAGTCTCAGAAACCATTATTATTATGGAATTTTTCAGAGACAAAAACATGCTTGCGAAATAAAAGAAGACTTATAAAAGGAGAGTTTTTGAGTGGCTTGCCAAAAAAACGATTTAAGGGGTCTTATCCAAGTGGGGTTTGGATGAGGAAGCCCATGGAAGTTCCAGGTTGAAATGTGACAGCACCTGAGTAGTTTTCTCCCCCGGGGGAATGTTTTCCAGCTTGTGAAACGGGCACCTTTTTTGTGTTTTAGCTAGCAGTGATGGTGAGATCAGCCATGTGCTTCCACTCCCTTCCACTTCCCCTCCCTCATGTGTTTAAATAGTCCTTGTTTCCCATGTCCTGTGCCAGTGTGTTTTCGTCATTGTTTCGTCTTTCTGTTTTCGTCACCCCTCGCCACGTAAGGTTTGATTTAGTCACAGCCATGCCATAGTCTTGTTTACTGTTTTTGTCATAGCCATGTTTTTTTCACAATCATGTTAATTTTGCTTTGATATTTTGCCATAGTCTTATTTTGATACTTTGTCACAGTTTTGTTAATCTTTATTTGATACTTTTTGCCATAGCCTTGTTTACTTTATCTGATACTTTGTGTTCATAGTCATGTTAATCTTGCTTTGTTACTTTGTTCATAGTTTTGTCACAGCCTTGTTTTGAACTTTGTAACCATCCACTCTGTTTGGATGTGGTTTTTGTTAAAATAAACCCTTCGAACTTCATATCTCCGCGACTGAGTCCTCCCTAAGACCCAACTATTTGACAGTGCTGGAGCGAGGTGAATCCGACATCCTCTCCCGCAAAGCTTCCCTTAAAATGCGAGAAGAAAGGCCCCTGCCAGCTATGAACTCCATTAAAGCTCCCGCCGATAACCTCCACTTAGGTGGCCACTGTAGGCCCCCGCGCGCCCTTCACGGTATCGGCCCCCCAAATCCCTCCTCGTTCAGCCTGAATCGTCCGGTTGACGCTCATTTGTTTCCACACAAAGGCGGAGGGGGGCCGTTAGATGGGGAGAACCTCGGCAGATGGCCGCTCGCCAACCCCCAGTGATGGTGTCATTCCCGACGAGCTGCAGAAGAGGCTCCCGCTCTCCTGTTCCTCCCGACGTATCGCTTTCTGAGGAGAGAGGGTAATGAGCCCGATCTGATTTCCCCACGGCTCAGCGTAGCGGATGGGTCAGACGAGCGGCGGGAGACGCCATGGAAACGGGGGGGAAATCACCGAGTCGGCCCGCGTTTTTTACCACCCCAGCCTGTAGCCGGTGTTCTGTCAGGTCAGCATACCCCGACAGACCAGCATACCTATACTCAATACGCATGCGCATGACGTCAGATTTTCGCATGCCCCGTCAGACCTGCATACCCATAGTTAATATGCATGCGACCTTTAGCAGAAATCAAAGAAATTAACATTGACGAAGTTTACTAGACTACTTTATGCGTGATATGATAAACAAAAGGTTGTAGTTTAAGGTAAACACACAAACTTACCAGAAAACCACACCAAAAGTCAAGTACTTTTGTTTACAAATTCACTTAGAAATGCTATTTCTAACAATTTCGTATTTAAAGCATGTGCAGTCCCTGGAAAATTACAAGATATAAGCAAATAAAATACGTGGCAAAATTGTACATCAATTCGATCATCGATTGAACTGTTCCTTTAATCCCAACATTGAACAAGATTATCATTACTTTTTTTACGCGCTAACTACAACCTTGCTAGTAGTAAGCATCATGCTTACGTTTGATTCACTTCAATTAATCTGTATCCAAGATGACGTGATGTCCAAATCAAAATCAACGATTGGCTGGGCGGGAGGTGTGTTTTGTACGGGACGCGTTTTGTAGATGGCTGCAGGTGCAGCTAGACCCTTCTCTAAATACACTTTAATCTACCTCAACGCGCGAGTATCCCTTTAGTTTTGTACAAAAAATACACTGTAAACTACCTCAACAGGCGTGTATCCCTTTTGTTATGTACAAAAAATAATTTAATTACTTATTTTTGGGTGTTTTTCGAAAGGTATGGCGATCTGTCGGCTTCTCCAAGTGTTCGCTACTTTTCGCAGTAATACGCATGTGCAACCATGTTTGCGCATGCGTAAGACTATAGGCATGCTGGTCTGTCGGGGTATGCTGACCTGACTGAACACCACAAAAAGCCACAAAAATGACAGGTTTCTCTACAGCACTTCAAATCTGCCGGCTGCCAATTCGCATCCGTGATGCAAGTCGTGCAATAGCACACGTCACGCTTTAAAAGTTCTCTCTTCTCTTTGTCTGAGAGCGTGTACTGAAGTTTATTTTTTAAAAAAAGCCAGAACAGGCAGCGATTTCAGCCTGTTCTTTACCTACAGCACTGGAGCTGTGATGGCAGGAAACAAACAAGCTCTATCTTTAATGTACATTTCAAGCGTCATATTAATTAGAAAGCGTAATTACCGGGACAGGATGAGCCAGTAATTGCACTCAAGCCAATTTTACTTAATTTAAAGACAGAATATCTGTGAGAAAACAATCCCTAATTCTCTTTAAGGGATCTGAATATAATAAGTATGTATGTTTCAGCCACTAAAACCAACCTGACAACAATCAAAGTAAAAAAAAGTTCATCATTATTAAAGATGTTTACATCAATTAAGGTGTGCTTTTGACTACCTTTGTCCCCTTTTTTATTATCATATGTGACTTACAATATTAAATGTTGATATTTAATATTTCAAAATATAAAAATAGTCAACATGTCAATGTCAGTGCACCATCACATATTAACTGTGAGTATTACTGCCATGTAGTAGACCAAAAGCATGTTGTGAGGCCTGACTTTTGTCTTCCAACCATCACGGTTGGAAGACAAAAAAGGGCTAAACACTCTAATCTGAATAAGTATCAATAGATAAGTATAATAAAGAAGTAGTGTTATGTTTGTTTTTTCTGCTTTTGGGCACCCGTTATTTATTTTCTATTATTTTTCTTTTATTTATTTATTTATTATTTTTTTATTATTATTATTTTGTATTATTTTCTTTTTAAAATTATTATTCTTATATATGTGTACATCCCTCTCACGTATGTAGAGTGTTTAATATTTGATTTCCTGCTTTGCAAAAAAGTTCAATAAAATTAACTTTCTTAGTAAATATGAACAACAAAGCAAACTGCTGATGCAGACGCTTTATTTGTGTGTGGATTTCACAAGGCCTGAGTGCTATAGATATTTCTGGTCACCTAAAAACAAACACTCAGCTTGTCACGTCGACCACTAACACACTCTTAGAAGCAGGATGCTCTCAGCTGGATCGGGTTTTACCGACTCCTCAAAGCGAACAGAAAGATGTGTTTTGACCACTTTTCTGTGTGTATTGAGGGGGCCGAGCTCCCGAAAAACCAAAGCCAAGCGGAGGAAAAGAGGGAAGGGAGCGACACCGGCACACTTTGATAGTTATTTAGCGCCCGATTAGCGGCGGCGAGGACAGAGTAGCCAGGCCATCTGCTTTACATTTGCACACCGGGCCACAGATGCCAAGGACAAAGTCTGCACTGTAAACACTGAATTATTGTCTTTTGGAGCAGATGCACAGAGGAAAGCGCTTTCACACCAACATTTTTTTCAATCTAAACCCGATTAACCCTCAGTTTTTAAATCCACTGCACATCCAGCGACAGCCATTTTTACATCGAGGCATTTCCATTTAACTCGAGTACATGTCACATTTGAGTGTTCGGGCCAGAGGGGGCAGTCTTTTGCGTTCCATTTCACTCGACTCTTGGGAATGTAACCCTAGAGTTGGCCTGCCACACACCAGGAAGTCCAACTTCTTTTGTGAATCTTTGAACGGGCGAATAATTGCGAGGGTTTCCCTGTAAAATGGATTTTCCCCCCCCGATTGTTAAAAATTTGTCAATATCCCTTTCTTTCTTTTTTTGTAGCTCTTTTGGTTTGTTACTGGGACTTAGGAGAGCACTGTGTCACCTGTTTTGTGAGAGCGGGGGTGAAACCGAAACGCACTCTACTGCACAATCCACAACACGCACAGTGAATTTGACAAGTTGGGCTTTTCTATCCCCATTTTTTAAGCTGGCCCCGCTGTGCATGTCTGTATCTATCAGAGAAGATGAGATTCAACAAAGCATTTCGGAATTCATAGGCACCGCTGGCAGCTCGGGCTTCTTCACTCAAAGCGGTGAAACCGCTGAACGCCGAATACAATATTGGATTCCACTACGGAGCGCACGCCGAAAGAGAACTCCAACGTTTCATTCTGCACGGGGCAAAAACGTAAACGTGTCCAAACACTCTGTTTTCTTTCTCTGATTTGCATTAGATCCACACCATTTGTTATCACATTCCATCAGGTCAACACAAACACTCACCATTGTTATTACATTTCAAGGTTACCTGCATTAACTAGGACCTGGCCGGTTCATGTCAGGGTTTGGGGTAGTAAGTAACTGGCCAATAAGCAGTGTCCAGTGTCCAGAGTTGGGGGCTCTTAGCCGACTAAGACCCCGAAAGCAAGGTTTTGTCTGTAAAAAGCCGGCGCTGATATACTTTGCCTGTGACCAAATAAATGTCAACTTTTATACTTTTGATCCACTCTGGTTTATTCTCAGGTTTCCAACTAAAGGATCGGGTTAACAGTTCTTTTCCATTTTGTCAGTGATATTTCGGTCGCACTCGCCACGGGAACCTGCTCGGAGTGCGGAGGCCCAGCAGCTGGTGCCGTCACACCGGTGCCGTCACACTGAGACTCAGCGTCAGCGGCCGAACCGCCGCCTGACACCGCTCACTTCTCCTCGAGCCACTCGAGCTCTGAAAAGCCGCACTTGCCTCGAATGCGGGCGCCGGGCCCGGGCGCGCCGTTTCTGATAAAAGCTTTTTTATGTCGTATCTCGGGCCAGAGTTTTATTAAAATATGTTTTTTTCATGTAAGAGGAGTGGGAAAAAAAAAAAGATAAATCTTTCAATGTGCATCTTGAGCCTTGACTCACAACTGCGCTGCCTTTCGATGCTATTGAGTTCGGCAGTGAAAGCTTTTAGTGCCAAAATGGAAACATCGGAACAATAGATCCCTAGAGAGCTGAACAGGCCTTCGACGCACAAAGCACCGCATCCGAAAAGCAAATTTATCCCCTCTCGAAATGTCACTGTGGCCTGAGCGACTCAGCAAATATGGCCATCAATCCCATGTGCAAAGAATATCTCTTTGGGCATTTAAATGCAAACCCTTTCCCCCCCCACGCCCCCTGCCCTATATAACCTCTGCACAGATCATAATCACAACCAGATAAGTGGAGGATTTAATGCGCACTTGCTCCCCCGCCTTAAGAGAATATTAATGTAGGCTATCAACCATGAGAACGATTCATTTGCAAGTTTGGAGTGGAAAGACTCAAACCCGGATGAGGTTTGTTGCCCCGCTCGTTTGATAACGACCACTCCAATGTATTTACAAGGCAGAGCGGGCGAGATAAGTCGGCGGTGTAATGATACTAAGCAGGTGTTGGGGGGGGGGGGTTACTCATCTTCCCTTCCCTCAAGTGTGAGCCGGCACCGACGCTACGCATGGATTTTAAATGCAACCATTTGCCGGTTTGACTCCGAAGCCCCTTTTTTCCTTAACTTTCAGCGGATTTCTGCACTCGGAGATCTAATTCTGTCCCGCTGCTGCTATAGAGCTACGGATAGGCAGGAAAACCCGTCGCCTGCCTTGGCATTAGAGCGCACAGGCCCCGCTGACGTTGCACTCTTATGGCAATGCGACCCCGCATGGGGTTTCAGCTCTCTGAGTGTGTGGGAGTCAGTCGGCAGGTGTGAGGTTAGACACAAATTGGCCCGGTCGCGTAAAAAAAAACCTTGGCGGGCACCTGTTTCTGCACTCAGGAGAGAGGGGGGGAAACAACTGAAAAGTGTGTCTTTTTGTTTCTTTTTTTGCCTCTTTGGGTGCAACTTCACATAAAACATAAATGTGTCCAATAGGCTTAAGGAAATTCAATTCAATTCAATTCTATTTCTATAGCGCCACATCACAATAACAGTTTTCTCCCAGGTTTCCAAACAGACAGAGCAGGTCAGAACCTATTTTGAGGTCATCACAACAATTCCCACCAATAGCAAGCACTAGGCGACACAGGCAAGGAAAAACTTCTGTTAGAATTTGGCTATAATTACTCACTTTAGCATTGTATGCTATCACATAATCTATGTAAATGACTGATTGTCTTATTCCTTTTAGAACTATACTTTTGTGTTAAATTCTCTGGCTGTAACCATAGATTCTCTTTTTCTCTCTCTGTTGCTTTAGACACACGTCATTAGGTCAACACACACACACACACAAACTTTGTTACCACATTCCAAGTTTACCTGCATTAATAAGGACCGACTGAGACCATGAGGAAGGTTTTTGTCTGTGAAGAGCCCAGCGCTGATATACTTTTCCTGTGACTCAATAAATCTAATTTTATAAGTTTGATATACTCTGGTTTGTTCTCAGGTTTCCAACTAAAGAATCGGGTTAACACTGAGATGGACAGAGGGAGCAAAGAGAGGCAGCCTACACAGTAACACATAGACTGGATAAAAAATGGTAAAGATATTGATACTAATGATAACTGTTAGAATAATTGTACAAAAGGCATCATGCATTCTCTGATATATATGTGTGTGTATGTAAGGGTTTAACTGTGCTTGTGTGATAGCAAGAAATTACTATCATAAGTACCAGTTGGTTTGCAGATATGAGAAGCTGACCCAGCAGTGACCCTTGTGGCCACAGTCCTTTTTGGCCGCGTGAAACAGAGGAACAACTGCACTTTGTTTTACTGTCAAACCATTTGCATCCTGTGATTAAGAACAATGTATAATCCATCATGTGTGCTTCTTCTGTCTTTCCAGAAGATGAAGTCACAAGATGTGGTAGGAACCAAATAAAAGGAGAGGAGAACAGCGAGAGAACTCAGAATAGGTTGGAGATTGTAGAGTCTCAGCTGCTCTCCTTGCAAGTATTCACTGTACTTACTGTGTCTGTGTGTATTTTTTCTTACACCAACGAATAGAGAAGTGTTTAAGGGCATAACCCTGACAATAACGATAGTCGTAATAATATCAATAAGACTATGAACAGTGGCTGTAATTGTAGCAGAGTGGGAACACGTGGACAGCAGGAAACTCCCAAATGTTTTCTTCTCACCCCAATTGGCTCACCTGTGCCTTTCCACCCTTTTCTAAAACCCTCTCTTCTCCCTCTCGTCAACTAAACCTGCGAGTTGCCGCGGCCTCTTCCACGTCGGCGCTTTTACGCTTCCCATTATGACACGAAATCAGGGGCCGGCTGCTCGCACCACAAATGGCTGCACCGACCGTTCGAGGCACAGATGGGACGCGGACAGTTTTTTCTCTCCTCGGCTGTTCCGTACGGCGGAACCCGACACATCTGGCAGGCAGCGAGCGGGCGTCTCTCGCACTAATTTGTTTGTCACTACGCATTGAAGGCCCTATCTGTCTTCCCGCCACGCTTTGGTTGCGGCACGATGTTTGAGGAGTCGCGAGCCGTCCGGGACCCGCAAAAATCAAAAGCCCCTCTGAGAGGCTTGTTTGTTGGTTGGTGTTCTCTGTGTCCTTTTTCAGGTTCTCCACCCGGATTGCCCACAAGGAACAGTGTCCTTTTTACAGACATAGCATCTGGTTGTATGGTCTTGTTGTCTTTCTTTCTATTTTTTCCCCCTTTCTCTTTCTTTCTAAAGGATCTCTCTCCTTTCCACTGCTCTTCTCTCTTCCCTGTCCCTCTGTCAGGTTCGGATTTATTGGACTCATGTAAGTTTGGTAACCAAAATGAATAGATAAAGCAGTTTTGGGTAATCAAGGGGGGCTTCTCACTAACAAAGCCTCCCCAAGCAAAGCGACTTTGTTCAGAATAGCACGGTACTCAGATTTCAGTTCTGCTGCCTTAATGCTGGACAGGACAAGGTTGAAAAAATAAAAAAAATAAAAAAAGCCCCTCTGAGAAAGGGAAGAGGGACAGTGGAGAAAGAAAGAGTCTATAAGGGGGATGGTAGCTCCTGAAACTGCCGAATCCGAAGAGACATCAAAATATCGTTTTCTCGGAAGCATTCGCAAGCCGGAAGAAGGAATAAAAATCCACTAAGATCATTTTTAAAAAAGGGCTCAATTAGAAAGGCGACTGCGTGCGCCAGCACGGGGAGGCCACCTGCCTGATAATTGACTGTTTGGTTACTTACCGCCGCTGCGCCTGTCAAGCTTGCCATTCTCACATGGCGCACGCGGAGTTTTCCCGATTTAAAGGGCAGGTTCGCAGCGGCGGGCCGGGCGACTCGTGCCAAAGCAGTCGTGACAGCTGAAACAACAGACTCCATTTGTGTTGTTTTCTACCGTTTCACCCTGTTCGGGTAAAAAAAAACGGGGGAAAAAAGCTGTCCGTAGACGGATTACGTCTGGATGATAAAAGAATGGAAATCGCAGGACCGGACAGAAGGCCACGTGTGAACTTGACCGTTCGGTGAGCAACAGGAGGATCCAATTTCTATTCTGCAGTTCAGGGGAAGTTCATCCGAACTCGATTTGAATAGTGCCACTTTTACGTTACGAGAGAAAAAGCTTTGAGATGGCAATAAAAGAAGAATATATGTGGGCATTGTTACATAACAGGTTTTTTTTTGGTAAAAAAGAATGAATCTATAATGTAATACTATATCAGCCATCCCCTCATTGGGAGTTACATGTCAAATCTCATCCCTCAATTTATTTATATGTTTGCAGGAGCAATGAAGCAACTTTAAATTGAATTAATTTCTGACGTTTTTCTCTCAAAGTGAGAGAATTGCTTGCTAGGGAAGCTACTGAACACCCAATGTTTTTATTATTCAACTTAGATGTTTAGTCCCATTTTCTCATCTTCAATGGTTCCATTTTAGTAAAAAGGACCAGGCAGTTTAATTTTTTTAACACTTATAATCATTGATTTACAGTTTTCAACACTGTGGACGTGAGCCTCTACCAAAATGAACCATTATGCTGTTTGATTTGGTTAGCGAGTTCCAAAGCAAAATAAGAATATGTGTTTGCAAAGTTTATTCGGATGTCAAAACATTTTATTTGCATTTTTGTCCTTTTTTTAGAGCAATGGCAACCAGATCAAGCAGATAGGTGGGGGGAAATTTTATGGTAAAAGTGCAAATTTCTAAAAAAACTTTAAGCATCACAAACCTAAACTTAATTTTCGATCTATTAAAGGAAAGTGCCCTTCCTATAGTATAATGTATGAAAAAATAGCAAAAAATGTGCTCTATCAAAGGGTTGAGCAGGGTGTTAAAGGGTTAAGAGAGTTTAATTGTATGAATTCATATGAAAAAATCCTACTTTTGAGCCAAAAGTGTTGAGTATAATGGAGGAGAGAAACTAAAGGAAAGAGGGATGTGATCGATGCGTTCTGATGGCTCATGTCGCCTTTCCTGCTCTATGCCCTGAATTCAGTGAAATCTAAGTCAATTAAAGCACTGCTTGATGCTGATGCGTTCAGGCTGGGAAATTAAGTCTCAGTATGGTCATTTGTTACCTTGTGTTGATGTTCAATGGAAACCCACAGGTCACATCACTCTCATTTTCCTAGATTCTTACATTTTTGGGTGGATTTAATGTGTGTTTTTGCTTGGAAACGAGCTGAAAAATATAGTTTTCCATCAGCAAAATGGAGGAAATGCACAGTTTTGCCGATGTTTTTGTTATGCACACTCAAAAGAAGACTAGAAGGAGAAGTGGAAAAGTGAGACCTCTGACTGAAATATAAATGGCTCTACGTTTACTTAGAAATCTATTTTCAGGGAGAAAAAAAAAAACGCACTTTTATTCGACGACAGGCACTTTCCTCGGCTACTTAAGAATGACACTAATGTTGCAGGGGAAGATGATGCTGTGATAATAGTGTCTGCAAAGGGATGTAGAAACATTCCATGGCACTCAATATCTGAGAAATATCAGTTTTACGTGTACTTAATGTGAAAAGGGAAAAGCTTTTGCTTTTTCTTATGGCCTGTGCCAGCTCCGTCTAGGTGAAAGTCCAAAAACATTTCCCATTTTGCTAAAATCTGTGTAAAAAAAATGACTCGAGCTGGCAGTGTAGGAAAATGTGCTTCCATATAATTCAAGGGAGTGAATTAACGCAGTTTAAAAAGCAAGTTTTTATCACTTGGCACAACCCGAAGAGACTTAATGTTCTGTACAAGCCAAGAGCTCCCAATATTATTCCCATTCGTGGTCCTCTAAAACAAAAAAAACTAAATGACAAGAAGTAATTGCAAACATGCAAGAGGTTCATCTTGTAATAAAGAAATGCTAATTGGTCACACTTTTCAGGATTATGAGATGGAAACCTGTGGACTCCTGACTCGGTTAGTGATACAGAGAGTCATCACTTGAAAAGGAAACAACAGTCAGGCAGAGCCGAGTCGAGCAAGAACAGATATATTTAGTTCTCAAACTGTCACCAGTTCCAGATAAGTGTGCGGAATAATGGAGATGCGGAATGTGGGCACGCAGACGAGCTAAAAGGTTTCTGCTGTCTATCCCTTTGATTCGGTGCCACCGACTTGATGTCTGGTGTCGTCACCGAACATAATCTCCCGCGCTCTCTGTCCACAAACGTGAGTCAGTGTCTTGGCAATCGCGCTGCTTTTTAAAACTCTAATTCTCTCTGACAGGGCCGCCGATGATTTCGCCGATCATCACATCAAGCCCCGGAAAAACACGACACTTGTTGCAGGTCAACTACAGATACCACGCACACACAAGCGAGCACACACGCTGCCAAAAATACACACTAGCAAAAAAGGAGGTGTAACAGGTGTAACATGTACTGTAAAAGAGTGAGTTAGATTAAACTGTTTAATATTATGAAGATGTGGACAACAATCTTGCTAAATGTGACGAAAATAACATGTAACATGTTAATTCTAACTAAATTATTGACATTATCACTATCACTTATTTTAGACCTATATACATATACAAATAGTTACTTATGTTTATATTTATTTATATTCTGCGTTGAATTTTGTTTATATATATATATATATATATACATACATGCACTTGTTTTATTTCTGGAGTTACTAACAAAAATAATTTCTTTCTGGGATTATTAACCCTTTAAAGCCCGATCCAAGAATAAAACAAAACAGAAAATTACTTTTTTTTTGTTTGAATTCCTTATTTGGCCTTTTAACAAAATATGTAAAAAGAAAAAACAGAAATACATTTTTTGTATTAATAAAGTCAAGATTATTTTTTGTGTAGTCTTCTGCCCCCTGTTATCAGGTATATCGATTGTGTACAATAGGATTTTGAAGTTTTTACCATTAAATTAAGCAAAAGGTGTCAGACGCAAAACATTTCAGAAACCGTATGTATCAAATATGACACATTTGGCATTTAGGGTTAAAGTATTTCTGATTCTGATTCTGATTAGTGAGGTAGCTAGAATGAAAGCATCAGAACAAACCAGGAGGGACTACAGTTAAAACATTGTGAATTTTTACCACTTAGCTCTGACTTGGCTTCACATTTGGCTTTCAAACTTTTTCCCAAATCCAAACTATATATTTTTTTTGGGTAAAATGCAACCATATCTTCTTTATTTTTTTTTAAAGTGCCAGTGCACTAAGTTAAAACCAAGACGTGTCTGCTGACTTTAACCCCCCCGTCCACTGAGCTGGGACAGAGAAAAATGGATAAGATTATGTGTCATGTTTTTAGAATCCTGGTAAGAACTGGTCGGTTGAAGAGCTGGAAACAAAGTCAAACCCTTTTTCACGGACTTAACCTGCTGTGTGAAAGTTCTTTTTAGTTGCCGTCTCACATTCATGGAGAATTAGTGACTGTATAATGGTTTTTATTGATAAAAATGCACATCAAATATCATTATCTAGCTTTACCCTTCCATATCCTGAAGGCGACTTCAGGCTCAGACAAATGAAGATGCTAATGTCTAGATGCTGAAATCAAGGCTTCAAAGCATCTTTTCAAAGACAAGTGGATGATGAAATGGAATCTTTATGCTTCTAAAAAAGATGGAATTAAATTATAAATATATATACTGTATATAGTAACTTTCTATAATGATTATGGTGTAGAAAGCCAACAGAAGAGATCAGACCAAAGTGGTATTCTACTTGACTGGTATACAAGGCATCTATTTGTTTAACTTGTATACCCATCAAACATATTTATTTAGTCATTTTATACTCAAAATGCCCTGCAGCAGAGCAAACAGGTCTAAAAACCACAGGGCAATAGGTTTAAGTGTTTTTCTTTCATTTCTACCCTATTTAAAGCATCACGCTGGAGTCCTAAAGAGAAGCCGTCAGCAGCAATCAGCCCATATTTAAACTTAAGACAAAAGGAGGGGCTCATTACACCACACAGAGAGGCAAACGTCACGCCGGTTATCAAAGTTACATCGCTCCAAAATTATTTTCATTCACACGATCTTCCCACTCCCCCCCCCCCCCTCCCCCCCTTTCCCCAAACCCCATCCTAAAAGCCAGCAGTACCTTCCCACCCTGGTGAATGGTGAGTAATGGTAAAGGAGAGGGAGGTTGTTACCGAGATGGGAAGGTTTGAATCGACGCGCCGGGGGCTTCATTTGGGCTGCATTCAAGATTCCTTTCGACTTTGAAGTGTGCAGCACACCTGACTCGTGGTGGTGGCTCATTTCCGCTTTGTCTTTTTTTTTTTTTTTAAAAAGCTAAAGCGGGCTGATCTATTTCGGAAAAGGGGGCCTTCAAAAATACTTCCCGAAGTGCTGGATGGGAGCAGGGTGTCGCAGGCAGTAGTGAAACGCACCGTTTGTGTGGGTGTAGGTGGAGATCTTCTCACTCAAAACTGCTTATTAGATTTATCTAATAAGACAGACATCTAAATATATTGAATTCATGATAGCGAACTCCAATACAAATGTATATACAGCCAAGATATATTGAATATATTCATTCCCAGAGGGTAAAATATATATATATATATACAGTGGGGGAAATAAGTATTTAACCCCTTGATGATTTTGCAGGTTTGCCCACTTACAAAGAATGCTTATTTTTCTTCATCAGATGGTTATCAATTTTTATAAATTCATATGATGTGATTTTCTGGAATTTTCTTTGGGATTCTGTCTTTCACTGTTAGAATGTACATATGATTAAAGTTATAGATCGTTGCATTCTTTGTAAGTGGGCAAACCTGCAAAATCAGCAAGGGGTCAAATACTTATTTCCCCCACTGTATATATATATATATGTGTGTAAGTGTGTGTATATGTGTTTGTGTGTCTGTATGTGATATGATACGATCTGAGCGGATATAAAAAACATAGACCTTTTATTTTTTATGAGGGAGGGAGAGAGAACTACTCATATCAGTATTTCTGCAATTGTTACTCATATGTCTGCACACAAGCCTCTCGCGGACCTCCGTGATTTCGATAACAGTTGCTAGGAGACTTGCGCAACTCCAAAGTCTCTAAACAGATATCACAATATCATCATTATTCCCGGTGGGTGTTCTTTGTGTGAGAGAGAAGTCATCAAACTCAGTGCCGTGTGATCAAACCTCCTACTCAGTCTACCCTGATGCGCTTACTCTGAATCACGCCATAGTTTCACTTGATCTCAAGTGGCCAGCTTGACACGGTGCATTTAGTCATGTCCAGGCTGTGAGAGGGTGAATGGTTTAACCCTTCAACACAATAAAAACACCAGAAAAAATTGTACCCGACCCAAAACAGACAAGATTAAGAGAGTTGTACTACTTTAGTGGACCCTGATGGTTGGAAACAGATGGATTCTGGCAAAGATGGTTGTAATACGCCATACACAGAATTCTTCCTGACAGGAGTACAAGCCTGTTTACATCAAAACGGCAGTAGGAATGGAAAGAAGGAGAGGGATACATCCTTGAGTTGGAAGTTTAGTTTGTACCCCCGCTCACAAAACAGTGATTTCTTCATTTTAAGCTCTACAGCTTCTTCGTATTCAGTTTGTTTTCACATAAAATAAGAGTTTATATGGTTAAACTGTTATCCAACCATTTATTTACCTGTTACTGTCATCTTGTATTGAGTCATGCGTATTAGTCAGAAAAAAAAAATATATATATAAGAATAATATATAAGAATTTTTTTTAAACTGCCATATATACTATAGTATATATATATATATTATCCTACATTTACTATATTTTTATTCAATTTAATTACTATTATTTTCATTCTACAAAACAAATCAAATCAACATTTACTTGCTTTATGGCAGCTTTCCAGGTGATATCAGGGTTCATGTTAATAAGCCGTCCAGGTCCTTGGTAAATTTGGGAAAGTTGACATTTCTGTTAGAGAAACCATTCGTTTTTTGCTTTTTATTTTTCAAATTATGTGCATTGGAAACCTGCCAGAAGTCGGGTTGAGTCGACCAAAACTGCAACACTGTTTGAACAAAAGTGGGATATATTACTTTCAAAGCTGGATCTCTTAACTCTCCAACATTTCAGCAAAGTATGACTAAGTGTTTACTTGAATTCAGTTTTGATGAAGCTTTATCTGCGCTCAAGCTGTTTCATTTGCCTTGGATGCTGGATATACCAGCTAAGAGTGGCCAAACATTAACAGATGCATTCACTGACCAGGCTGTCTGAACGAGCTAACTATCACGAGCAATAATTAAACCACAGGCTCACAAAACCCCAGCAGCCTGTTTATTTAACAGGAAAGCCTTTTTTACTGCACTGCCTCGTTACGGGGGCTTTTAAAACAAGAGTCAGTGAGGTTCCTGTGGTTGTTCATGCCAGAAATCAACATTTGGGAAGATATCCAACATCTGTTTTTCTTCCAATAAGCTAAAGAAAAAAAATCACACTCCCTAATTCAAATAGAATGTATCATCAGTGATTAGCTTTCTGTGCTCTTCCACCTGAGCCACGGGGCCATTTGCATGAAGCTACGATGTGCCGAAGACATATTTCTTTAAGTTTTGCCGTTATTTAAGGTACATCTGAGAATTTTAAAACGGAAAAAATTGGAGTATTTTTTAACAAGAACACAATGCGATGACTTTGATTTGTCAGAGAAGCAGAGAAAGCTTGAGGGTCTGTTAAGATGCTAACCAACCCACATAAAGAGGGGGAAAAACTACAGAACAATGGCACTTGATGCCCTCCTATGTGGACGAAAACTGTTTTTTCAAGAAGTGTAATTTTGTCATCGATTGATATATTGAGTTCATATAAATGTTAGCTCCATAAATGAAAAAAAAAAGAGATTATATGGATGAAATAAAAGGTAAACACAACAATCTATCGTAAATCCCCAATCTTGAATGACTTTCCTTAATTCATTTTAGGAGATATAGTTTAATATTATGCTATTACTAGCATAACTAAGGTTCGGCGAATCAAAATGAAGCTTTAGCATTGCGACCGCTGTCCTTCGCCTCCCCCGGTCTAACTTCACCCTGTGTTCCTAATTCAGTAAGCCTCTCTACCTGGCTGCCTGTCACCCGGCCTGTCAGGGCGACTATCTGCCCATCAATCTGGGAGTGTGTCCGCCTGTGTACGGTGATAAGGAGCCGTGGGTCGTCTGTAGCCCTGACACCAGCTGATTTATGTTGGCCTCTTTCCCTTTAGGCGGCCGCTCGGCCAGAAAATCCCCACCACGACTCACGCTGACTTTGTGTGCGCAAGTGTGTGTCCGTTTTTGTCTGATTGTGCGCACGTGTGTGTGTGTGTGCTGGGGGCCGAGATCCGTCCGTCAGAACAAAGCTGACAGGGAACTGCTACGTTTCACCTGCGGTTCATGGCTCTGTAGCAGATTAAATAGGGGAATTGTCCTTTAATCAGCATCGCATAGGAAGCGGTTTAGTTTACAGAGACACTATGGAGTCTCCTCAAGTCAGATGGAGGAGATCCACACACAACAAAAGCTAAATACTAACCCAACCAAAAAGATCTCAATGAAAAAAGTCTAATTTCTTCAGTTTTATCTTTAAATCTGTATTTTAGTGTTCGTAGCACAGTGTTTTTTGTCTTTAATTCCATCATCCCTTTAAGATTCCATCCCCTCTGCAATAATAGGGCACATCTATGCACA
This sequence comes from Menidia menidia, assembly GCA_907169785.1. Taxonomy (NCBI): domain Eukaryota; kingdom Metazoa; phylum Chordata; class Actinopteri; order Atheriniformes; family Atherinopsidae; genus Menidia; species Menidia menidia. The sequence continues at coordinate 2,655,545 of CAJRST010006668.1, read as the reverse complement.
TTTGTCACTGCAGTAGTTTTTCCACAGTTGCTCAGCTGCTGTGTTTTTCTACAGAGATGTAACGTGTTTGAATATCTAACCTGGGTTGTATGAAGGAATTGTTGGAATAACTCATTCATTCCCCTGTGGATACAAACCAGGTTCCAATAAAGCAACAACAAGCTTATTTTGCATTTTAAAATAACATTGATTACAGTTGCCGTAACTTTTTGAATAGCTCTTAAACCCTCATAAACCTTATTGAGTCACTACTTAACAATGGTAAGTTAAAGAAAGGTTTATAATATCTTTATAGTTAGCCTTTACCAAAAAGATTAATGCCATTATCAAGACTCATATGAATCATAAACTGCCATGAAAATGATAGATACTTGAAGCTTTTTCACAAAATCAAAGCTTCATGTATAGAATTTCATCGTTTATTTCTAAATTTGTATTCACAGCCATTGCAAAAAAGTAAGCTAATTACTCAAGAGAGTTTTAACAGCTGGACAGAAAGGAGCTAAACAAAAAGCTAAACTAAACTATACAAAATCAACAAAATTAACACCCAGATCTGGGAAACAATAGACACATGGATATATGTGTGTTTTTAGGATCTGGGGGGCCTGAATAGCAGCAGAGTGATATTTTTCCTCTACTGTCCAGTTATTAAAAAAAGTCCAGTTATTCAAGCTCTTAGGTTTATCACGACATGGATGACTGAGAATCCCAGATGCAGAAGAGCACAAGATGTCTTCCAGAGCGTGATACAAAAAAAAATATTTCGGGGACAATTAATTATAGCAGAAGAAATAAGCTGGTAGTTGCAAGGGAAAACCTCAGATTAGTTGAACAACACGAAGAAGGTCTCTGAAGACACAAAAGTCCTAATTGTGTTCGGTGTTATCCGTTTTATTGCCTGTTTAGCCAACAGCTTATGTGGAACTATAGGTTGAGGAAATCTACTGAAAATTGCATTCTCTTTCCTTTCTGGAAAGGCATCAAAATGCTAATGTTCTGGCAACTGTTTGGCGGTGGACTTGTTGAAGACATTTTTTTCTTCTCCCCCAGACAATGAACAAACCCAGCGTAGAATATTCCCCAACTGGAACTCCTGAAGAAAATTTAGTGCCAATTCTGGCTGTTGGAGCCTTTAGCTGCTTTCCACTCCCTCCTTTTCTAGTGCAGCTCTGCTGATATCAACACAACTGTGGTCATCAAAGAGGCGAAGGGGCTTTTATCCTCTCTGCTCCTGTTGTTCAGACTATAGCTGGAAATGAGCTAAACTAATGCAATCGGGAGCCTTTAATACAAAACTGAGAGTTCTTGAGTCCAACTGCACTGCATGAAGTTGGACTCTGCATGAAGTTTTTTTTTCTGTTTTCTGTGTTTTAAAGCCTTCACTTTTGTAATTCAATTGTGTATCTACTGCTCTATCTATCTCGAACAGGAGTCGAAAGGTTTTTTTTTATCTCACCGGCATTTTGCTGGTTAAATAAAGGTTCAGAGTAATACATTTCTCCCTATTTTCAACCTTTTTAAAGAAGAAAAAAAACAAGAGCAAATTTCCACTTGTTATTAAATGTGTTTATTCCTTCAGGCTTTACATGAACATTTCATATAGCCCCTGTGCTATGAGAGTACTTCTCCTACAGATGGTGTCCCGTAATGTAATTGTAATGAGAGCAGCAACTATAGAAAAAGGCCATAGTGGGATTAAGATCCTTTCAAATTAAGACGGATCAACTTAAACTTGCATACCAGTTAGCTTAGATCATGAATGTAATTTTGGACTACATATGTTTAGTAGATCTCCCTCTTACTGGGATGCCGTAATCCCAAGACATCCAGGAAAATGGAAAAAATCGGCCCAAACACTCTTAACATGGGCCATCAAATTGATGAACAATGGTATTGTCAATCTATGGTCCATCCTGCCAAGACTTGATCAACTCACTGTGACAGTCTGAGGGAATTTTTGGTGTTTTTTGTCCTGTCTCCATGTTTTTTTTGTCATTTCCTGTTTTATTTTGAAAAGTACATCCCCTTGTTTCAGGCCGCTTGCACTCCCCTGTGTGTCACATGTCTTCCCTGATCACCAATTGTGTTCCCCTGGTGAGTGAGTTTATTTTAATACTTCGTCCAAAGTCCTGTTTATGCCTCGTAAGAGTGATTTTTTATTTCAAACTGCCATCCTCTGTTTTGGAGTGAGTTAATTTTGCACTTTGTTCATAGTTTTGTCCACCTTGTTTTGTACTTTGTTTCCACTCTGTGAGAGTGCACCCTGACTTTAATAACCCTTTTGAGCTACATCTCTGCATCTAAGTCCTGCCTGGAGTTACCATTCCTGACAGTAATAAAACAGGAAATGACAAGACAACCATGGAGACAGGACAAAACACCCCAAATTCCCTCAGACATGACACATCGTTTCTGCCATAGAAGTCTCACCAAACATGACTTTTTTACTATATTTCTTAATCATTTTTGATTTTCTAAATGGTTTTCTCACAGGTTAACGGTCAGAGTGGGTTGGACTGACACTCCTGACACTCATGACAAGAGGAGGATCCGGTTAAGGAATAGATAGAGCCTCTGGGAGAGGGAAGAATCTGTCTTTGTACAATGCTAAATCCAGCCCAATCTAATTTTTCCTTTAAAATGCTCCGATTGGATGCAGCACAGAATAACACGTCTCTGTGCTGTTTTGGCTCCGGTACAACCCCGCTGTCAGAACGTGCATTCAACACACCCAGAGCCTGTTTGCCGAGATAATTAAATTCTCAAAAGATGCGAGGAGATGCAACACGTAAATTAATTTGAGCTGCGGCAGCAGACAGGATTTATGCCGCTTTGCTGGGGAGTATTCACTTCCAGAACAAATAAACGGGATGTTTTTGAAATTAATTACTGTTCCAGTGCGCCATTAAAGAGTATCAGTTATCAGATGACTTTGAAATACACACTTGGTTCTTTTGATGTGTTAATGACGACAGAGTAAATCATCCTCCCTCCCATGGAGGAGTTAAAGAGACAGAGGAGGAAGTAATGAAGAAAAAAAGAAAACAGGAAGGTATGCAAAGGCTTAACCAACATAAGAGGTTATAAAAAAAAAAGAAAAGGTACTTGTAACATCGGTAGAACTCCCGCATTTGAAGGTTATGGCCGTCACGGTTCAGACGATATTCCCACTCTTGTTTTACCCCCCACCCAGTAGCACTAAAGCGCTGGTACAAATCCCGCCTAGGGCAAGCTCACCCGGCTAAAAACACCGGGGCTCGATTCGCTTAAAACGTAGCATCGTGCCTCTGAACGCGGGCCAGAATTCCGTCAGATACAACCGATTGCGATTCCCTCCCTTCCGCTGTAATGTAAGGGCCGGATTTAATAGCTCGGCTTTTAATCCATGTCAAGGAAAGCAGAAAAGGCCCATTTGACATGGGCTAACATCCCCTTTGTAATTAGAAAACCTCATTAAGTTCATTAAGTCATTTCTTGTGTTGGGGGATTTGTTTTACATGTGCCGCCAACAGTCTACCCGGCCTCTGCGAACAGAATGTAGGCGAACGGGATGTGTAAGTGTGTGTGTGTGTGTGTGTGTGTGTGTGTGTGTGGAGTGAGTGGATGAAATGCAGAGTAGGGAGCAATTAGGTCAATGGAGGAGCATGACATACTTAAAACCAAGCTCCGACTTTTACATATTAAAATGGAAGGCTTAAAAATCGGTGCAAATAACTGCGAAAGTCTTCAAAATAAGAGCGTGTCGTGGCCGAACGGGGTGGGGTGGGGGGGTGGGAGGGGGCATATCATGGGGAGGGATATCAGCTCGACACATTTTTGAAAGGTCCTTTGTCTTTTCTAGTTATCCAAGGCCTTGGGCACACGGGAATGGCGGGGAGCGAGTAGTAGGCGGAGGGATACCTCGTCTGGCCTCGGGGCGCGACGCGGTAACAGATGATTAGATGTCGCCGTTATAGGCCCCGTGTCGTTCGTTTTTTTTTCTTTTTGTGTCATTCCTCCCCCCAGTGTTTATAAGTTTTGGCTCCCCGGACCCAATGATTCCAGCGTTGAGTGTCGGCGAGAGCCGCAATTCATCACCGGCTGAATTACTTAGTGGGACGAGGGGAGAGGGCTATTCGTCTCCGCATGCCGACACCGAGTCGGACGCCATGCTGCTCGCGGCGAGGACGCAAAAAAACACACAAATACACTCAGTCACAGGCAGCCAGGTTGGTAGGGGCAAAGAACGTACGCGATGTATCTCTTTAAAGAAGGCTGACAACTTTGTTTACGGCCCTGACCAAGGGGTTTAAAATACTACCCATGTCCTCAATAATTACTAAATAAAGAGTCCTTCCCATGTTTTCTTTTCTACACCCTCTTGTACCGTCACAGACATGGACCGTAGATCTTTTCCATTGTCTGACTACGAGTCAGTTTCAGTGTTTTACCCTAAAAGTTGCCATAAACACCTCGTTCTTAGTCGCATATTTTCTTCTTCTACTTATTGTCCCCACGACATGCGGTTGCATAATGCACAAAGAGCACACTTTACACTCCATTATTTCTAATCAGCCGGAACAGACTGGGCATGTCGAAAGTGGGAACTTTATAGCACCTTGTTAGAGGCGTGCAGAATTGAACCCTCTCAAGCAAAATGTATCTTAGTCAGTACGAAGCACTGTAGAAACAGTTGGATTCATTTAATTCTGAAGCACACCGACCTGTTTATGCACACCCCTGAAACATTAAATCTAGAGCCTATCCAGTGGTCAGTGGGCGCGAGTACACCCTGGACCAGGGGTGTCAAACTCCAGTCCTCGAGGGCCGCTATCCTGCAGGTTTTAGACATTCTCCTGCTTCTGCACACCTGATTCGTATTAAATTGGATCTCCTCTGGACATTGTTGAGCTTTCCTCCTGTCTAATGGCCCTTTGATGTGAATCAGGTGTGTTGAAAAAGGGTGACCTCTAAAACCTGCAGGACAGCGGCCCTCGAGGACTGGAGTTTGACCCCCTGCCCTGGACGGTCCACCAGTCCATCACAGAGACACACAGAGACACACAAGGACCAACAACCACGCCCACTCACTCCTAAGGGCAGTTTGGAATGTCCAGTCAATCTAACATGCAGGTTTTTGGATAGTGGGAAGAAGCCGGAGAACATGAAGACTCCACCCAGGAAGGTCCTGGTTCCCCCGGGGACTCCAACCAAGAACCCTCTGGCTGTGATGGTGCTAACCACCGTGCCACCACTATATGTGTGGATGTCTGTCACATATTTTCTAGAAACAAAAAACATTTAAGCCTTAAAACCACTTCTGAATTAAAAAAACTCCGTCCTTAAAATGGCCAAACGGCACAACTCTTAAGCCCCAAAGAACCCCCGACGGTTTCGCAAATGTCTGCAATCGAAGGACCTTTAACTGTTTTAATGAGAGAATCCAAGACAAAGTTAAGCAACCCAGGCTTGTTATTGGTCGGATATGACCATGGAATTATTCTAGGCTAAAAAGCACACACATTACCTACAATAACAGAACACCAGGGCACCTCCCGGGAATACACGCAATGGGAGAGAACACCGTTTGTGATCAAGTTCGCACATGCGGCAGGCAAGACAAAAAGACACACACTCTCTCTCATACACACACTCACTCACAATCATAAACAAGCTCCTGCCAGGGCTAAACGCCGCCATGTGCTGATAAGACAGTGCAACCACTTGCTGCTCTGCAGGTGAAAAACAAGGAGGGCATCCACATAGTGCACCCCCCCCCCCCCACACACACACGGTGAGTTGCATTTCCAACACGCCTCTGGAGCATTAACATAAATCTGCAGCCTGCTCTCAGCCAGGACGCGCTTGATTTAAAGCCTCGGGATGAACGTCTATTCATTTTAGGGGCAACAATTCTTTGAAACGCACACAGCGCGCACATTGGGAATAAAAGGCTCGGTTCAAAAATGGTAAATGGAGCACCTTGAGGTAAAATAAAACATTTCTCAGGCACACTGTGGCACACTTTTGCTTTTAGCTGGGAGTTAGATAACACGGGAGGAGAATAAAAAGGCAAAGGCCGCTCATTGTACGCGTCTGCTGAACAAACCCTTTGTTTTTGTTTTTTTAAAATTGTCTTTGGCACCGTGGATGGAACCACAGGAGAAGGGATGTGCTCCGGCTTCATTTAGCTGATCAGGTGTAGTTTTTTTTGTCTTTTTTTGTCGCACACGAGCAGATTCAACCCGCGATCTTCTCTTTACGACTCAGCAAAACTGGACTTTCGGAGTCACAACACAATCTGAGATGCCACAACTTAATTATCAGCTATCGCCGAGGAGGGAGAGACAGAGGGAGACGGGGAGGCGGACGGACACAAATGGAGAGATTTCCATCTCGAGTCCGCTCGTTCTTGGGAATCGCATCAAAGGCGGAAAGTAATTAAGTCATCTGAGGATGTTATTGGAAACGAGAATTCTGTCAGCGAGGCTGTGGGCTTGTGATGCCTGCAGCTTATCCACTGTCAGTGTGTGTGAGTGTGTGTGTGTGTGTGTGTGTGTGTGTGAGCCCGTTTTTCTCTGACTGACATGCCACCGCGCAGTGGAAGACGAGACCTCTGTTGTGCGTTTGTGACAGGCGCAGCCAGCCGCTCCTCATTAACCTTTGGGGAGATAAGCCTGTTTTAAGTCCGTGTTTGAACAGCCCGTGTGAAGTATCTCCCACCGATATGTGGCCCCCACCCCCCCCAAGCCCCTTCCTGTTCGACGTTTTTCGTCCCTCGATTTCTCCAGATTGCCCGAATTAAATTTCAATTTGTTTTTTTTTTTCTTCTTTCTTTTCTTTTCTTTTTTTTTTCTTTTTTTCCTCCTTTTTTTCCCTTTTTTCTTTTTTCTTTTCTTTTTTTTTTTTTTTTTTTTTCCCTTTTTTTCCCCTTTTTTTTTCCCATTTTTTCTTTCTTTTTTTTTCTTCTTTTTTTTTTCTTCTTTAAATTTCAATTTGAATCCCAGACCCCCACGAAATCTCCATAAATCTCGCACCTGAGCCGCCCCTTAATTATGGAACAAGCATTCAGGGGCCAGCGCGCTGCCGTGGCCCGCTAACAAGGTTAAAAAGGTGCAAAGTGTGTGTAATGGGAAGCAGAGGAACTCACTGAGCAATTGTTAACACCATGTTACCTACTCCAGTCCTCTGTCTCTCGCTGTGTACTCTTTCTGTTTCCCCCCCCCCCAGCCAGTGGAATACTCACAGCACCTTGTTAGAGGCGCTAGGCTAGAAGTAATGCAATTTAGCTAAGTGGTGAATGCGGAGGTGCCAGATGTGCTTTGCGGAGGCGGGGCGCGCACGGGCAAAGCTGTTACATTGTCTGCTTCTCGCTGGAGTGCCGGAGACAGAATCGGATAATTGGCATAAAAGGTGGGGTCCGCTCCGCGGAGGGACTCGGTTTGGATAAATCCCGAACGGGGGGGGACGGCGCAGGCCGCCGGGCGCCCGGGCGGGATCGATTCCATTCAGCGCAATGTGACGACGCCTCCTCGTTTGCTTCATTTTCATATAATGAGGCGTAAGAATGTCATCTTATAATCACAACCCAGAACATTTTTTAATGAACTTAAGCTCTCAGCCTATTCATGTGATTATTGTGAGTATGTATTTGGGAATTACCTTACTTTCAATTTTCCACAGTTTTCCACAGTTAGACGCCTTTATTGAGTAGCAAATTTAGATCTGATTTGCTTTATTAGTAACAGTTTCTCTTCCCTTTATTGTCTGTTTATTACAAAAGGTACACATATACAAGCACATTGATTACATATATGTGCCTATTCCTGTCATTATTGTGTGTATCTATTTGGGAATTACTTTACTTGACTCCAAAAATTCCTTAGTTAGACGCCATCCTTTGTCGAAGAGCAAAGTTAGATATGATTATCTTATTAATAACTGTTTTCTCTTCCCTTTATTGTCTGTTTATTACAAAAGGTACACATATACAAACACATTGATTACATATACAGTATATGCCTATTCCTGTCATTGTGTTTATGTATTTGGGAATTACTTTAACTATGGAATTTGTGGAGTCAAGTAGACGCCATCCTTTGTTGAAGAGCAAATTTATATCTGATTTCCTTTATTAGTAACTGTTTTCTCTTCCCTTTATTGTCTGTTTATTACAAAACATACACATATACAAGCACATTGATTACATATATATGACTATTCCTGTCATTATTGTGTGTATGTATTTGGGAATGACTAACTATGGAATTTTTGGAGTCGAGTAGATGCCATCCTTTGTTGAACAACATTGTCTGTTCATTACAAGTCACATTGATATATAAGCGCCTGTAATGATTTATGCTTCTGCCATGTTCCTGGACATTTAGATTTTTACTGCTGGTCTTCAATCTGAATCTTTGAACCAATGTTCTACACAACCATTGCCATGTTGGACAGCGTCTTCAAACATCCACATCAAGCTGAATTCCTTGAGGAAATAAAAAAAGCAAAGGGAGGAGCGACAAAGCATGCCGGTTTTCGGAACTGTTTACACGGGCAACAAAGGCCACACATCTGACTTTTGAAGTAAAGTGATTCCCAAATACATACACACAATAATGACAGGAATACGCACATATATGTAATCAATATGCTTGTATATGTGTATGTTTTGTAATAAACAGACAAAAAAGGGAAGAGAAACAGTTGCTAACAAAGCAAATCAGACCTAAATTTGCTCTTAAACAAAGGATGGCGTCTAACTATGGAATTTTTGGGGTCAAATAAAGTAATTCCCGTCCCACATCACCTTTTTCCTCACGGTGACACGGAGAGCTGCTGAAGCCGACAAAATGAGAAGCCATTGTTTTGTTCTTCCTATTCTCAGGAGACCGACAGCTCACTCTCAGTTGGGGCTTGTTCCAGCTAAACATACAAAAATAAAAACTCGGCTAGCTCAATTACCTCAGTTACTAGATGTCTCTATGCTAAACGCTAAACCACGCATATGTTTAAGAGATTGCTTTGTATCGGGTGAGATTAGACTATGGCCTTATCAGCATCAGGCTTGTACGGATTTAGAAAATCTGAGGAAAATAGCGAAAAAGGCTTGGTTCAATTTTTTCCTTTATAAACCCAAGTTAGCTTAAAAAATATAAAAGAATGACCCGATATGTAAGGAGCATTTTCTGCATAGGGTAATGTTTCATGACAGCAACTCAATTCAAGTCAATGGGTATGACAGAATGCATGTTATTTTGGATCAGGGCTGGGCAGGAAAGCATTAATATTGTTAATAATTTTCATTTAACCAGACTGCCTTCTCTCTCTATGGCGTCACTGGGTCCACAAATCAATGGTGAGACCTGTTTTTTAAGTGGAAAAACTGAGTTGCGCCTGTTTCTAAAGTAAAACTTCCTCTATAACTGGAGTTAAATAAGCACAAACACTCCTTTGTCCTCTTTAGCTTTCCGCTCATCCGAACTGACATTGAATCTTTTTACACCGAAGTCCAGCTGAATCAAAACACAGATGTAGAAACTCGTGAAATCACTGTGTGCTGCTTAAGGTGTCGTTTTGGTTGTTATTATTTCCGGCACTTTCTGTCTTGCTGTGCTGCTTGTGAAGATGAACACCAAAAAAATGTATTTAGAAGGTGTTTCTGTAGGAATTCAGTCGCATTAAAACACCATATTTGGGAATGAAGAAGGCTTTCATCACTTGGATTTAAGTAAAAAGCAAACATGTACTCTGTATTACTATGGCTATTACTGGGCTATTACTAGGTTATTACATAGCCACAGATAATATCATTAAACCTGTATATACACTGTCCTACCTTTCTAACAACAGATACAGAAGTTATACTTTTGCACTTACATGTACAAAACAATTGACTCTTTTTTAACAGTTTTTAACAGGCTATTACTAAGTTATTACATAGCCACAGATAATATTATTCAACCAGTATATACACTGTCCTACCTTTCTAACAACAGATACAGAAGTTATACTTTTGCATTTACATGTACAAAATAATTGAGTTTTTTTGACAGTTTTTAATAGGTAAACAATTAAATGTGTTGCATTTCCTGGAAATGACAACACTCTGTCCCATTTTGAGAGATCCACCCTTTTTCTTTCACTCTTCCGAGCAGTTATTATTGCTTTGTAATGATGAAAAACCATTTCCAAACCATTTAATCAAATGAAGAATTGACAGGATACCCGATTACCAAAATAACCGTGCAGCTGGGGCCCGATTATCTCACAATGTCTCATTTATCCGAAAAACCGTGGCTCCACTGCTTTGTTTCAGTGGGAGCTCGTGGTTTAAAACCTCGTTTAAAGCCGCCACTTTGGATATGAAAGCATCGGATGCGGGGCGCTCAGATCCACCGGACATTAAATGGCGACGGATAAAAGCATGAATGGATTTCATCCTATCAAGGAATCCATCAGGGCCGCAAACACGAGGATGACAGAAAGCAACCGGTTCCACCTACGACTGAGTCTTTGTTTGGCTAAATGTAAGCCGCGGCATGCAAATTCATACAGTGTGAAACGCTCTATAATAGAATTATGCTTAAGAGAGAGAGAGGGGTTTTTAGGCAAGGTTGTCGTCGGTGAAAACAGCTTTAATTGAGCCGTGGCTCGTAATGTGCACCTTTCAGTCTCCCAAAAATAGCACGCAGGTTAGATAATCAACTGTCAAAACGTTTCCCCGCGAAAGACATTTCCGTGAAAACACCATCATTACTCACAAATGCGGCATTACGAGGTTTAGACGACTCTTTCATTATCATGTGTATATTTCATGATTGCACAAAAACACCTCCTTACCCGCCACACCGAGTGTAAGAGTGGACGTTAAAACTGTGAGACGAATGGAAACCAAAAGAAATTTCGACTAATTTCCGAGTCTCGCTCAGACAGCTGGCCTGCTAACGCTGCCTAGACTCCCTTTTGCTTGTTTACACGGTGGCTTGATTTTGATCACCGGTCTGCTCGGCTTTCCAGATGTGTCGCCCACATGTGTGGCTGCCATGTTTGCGTGCCACATTTCCCCCCACCGCCCCCCCTCCCTCCCTCCCTCCCGGCAAGCCTCTGCTACATTTCAGGCATTTGGGGCTCCAAATAAATTGGCTCTGCGTGTCGGGAGAGCTCAGATGTGCATTTTAACACGTGCTATTCTGACTGATGTTAATGCACATGCACACGAGGGGGAAGATGGTGAGCATCCGCGTTAGTGTGTGTGTTGTTTTGTGTGTGAGCTGTCAGATAGCAGTGTGTGTGGGGGGGGGCAGCTGTTCCCCCTCCCTTCCCGTGTCGCTGATTTAACATATGGCTAACCTTTTGGAGATAGTGCTGCTGTTTACTTTCCTGCATTTCACTGATAACATCCCAAATCATTCCCCCCCCAAAAAAACCTGTGGCACACTAAGCTGTCGGAGTAGAAAGGACATGAATTGGTTACCACACTTGTGCCACAGGATAAAAAAAAGAAGGAAAAAAAAGAAAGATTATTTATTTTTTTGTGCATCCCTTAGAGACGCCGAAGAGAAAATCTTTTGTTTTTCGTGTTGATCGCTTAACAAATGAAGCCCCCTGCAGGGTTGACAGGGTTCACCTTGTTAAATCTGCCAGAGAATTCTGCTTTTAACATTAAACAAACGTGTCGCTTATTAGACACTGATGATGCTCGCCATTCTACCAACAGTTTGTAAACAGTTTTTCTCATATAGTATTCAAACGGCGATCATAATACAAGCATTTGGGTTTAGATCCAAGGATTTTGCCTGATCAGACGTAAAATGAAAAATATTTTTTATAATAATGGCTGGGGTTGTGACAGCTTAAACCCTGATTGATGAGAGGCAAAAAAACAAACAAAAAAACAATAATAAAGGTCTGTTTATACTGCTTTATCTGAATATTTAGATTTACCAACCTTTCCATTTGAAGATGGGTACTTATTATTAGCCAAAAGCTTTTATGAGCTATTATTTTCCGTCCTTATATATCAGCCAAGTAAGCAAATACGCTCCAATGATCAAAAATTTTTCAAAAATAGACACTTAAAAAAAAGGACTATTATTTGCTGAATAGAGAAGTGACTTTAATTTGATACAAAGCAGGAAACCTTAAGGGTGCAGTGATAGCTTGTTAAGCTAGTTATTTAGTGCTGATGACACAACAAAGCCTTTCACTATTATTGGATAAAAGAATAAAAAGTAACTTTATTTAAATAACCCTGACAAAGCACACACTGCTGTGACATCCCTTTTTTTAGTTTTGATTTGGTTAAAATATTGTAAACAACAGCTTTTCTTGTGCCTTGTTAGCTTGTTAGCTTTTTAGCGCACCCATATGTAAAATGGCCGATTCTCCAAACTAAAAGGTTTCTGACAGATGTCTTGACTTAGAACTTCTTAAAACATTTGAACAAAAGTTTTTTGTTGAAATCACATCGAGATCACGCGACTGATTCACCTAAAATGGGTCAGGAAATGGAGTCCTCGAGTTTGAGGCCATGATAAAATACAAAGATTCTCGGCGTACACAATTATTCATTAGACCTCTGCTGTCTGGTCTTTTGTCACATTTTGTTCAGCTAAAATCCACACACGGTAATGGCACTCCAATAAGTTATCACAAGTCTCAATAACTCATTTCTTTTATGAGCCTTGTGAGCTTTTTGGGACATTGGCGAAGATAAATGACCACAGGACAACGCGATTATCAACAAGACCATTATTTGAAATGAACTCAAACTGAGCTGTGTTTTAATCATCTTGAAGTGAATTATGAATATGAAATGTAAAAAATAAAAAGTTCAAATCTCATGGTACTTCTTTTAAGCATCAAATTAAATTGTCACTTTTGGTCATGGAAACAATGAACGGTGATGCTAATACTGTAATAATTTGATGGTATTAGTATTACGTTTAAGGCTGTTAAGCTACTTTTCACATGATGTTTTTACAGATTCTAATTGGTCTGCACTAAACCGTGAGCTGGAGGTTGTTTCCTGGGAGGAAGCCTGTTGGAGTTAAACACGCCGCTAATGCCAGGGGACTCGTGCCTCTCAGCTTCCTAACAACGCTGAATGAATGGTCCACTTAGAATTAATGACTTCCTCGGTGTGGACAAATTTGATTGTGTTAGGCTAACGACCAATTCTCAGTGAGAACCGGGCCAACATTTAAGTGGCTCTGCGATTGGTTCTCCCTCTGTTTGAGACCTTTATTGATGGGGGGCCGCGGCGTGCCGAGGATCACTCGCAAATGGGCGCGCGCACACCTTGAAACCAACACCTTCCCCTCTGTTTCACAGTCAAGCGCGGGGGCAACAAATTGCACGGCTCCCCAGACAATATTATCTCACATGCACAGACAAATTACCTCTTTGTTTTAAGGACACGAGTATTTCTCAAAAAGAAGGGTGGAAAAAAAAATACTTGCACATTATGAAAATCCCTTCACAAATAGGAAAAAAAAAAGAAGGAAACACTCAAAGGGAAGCTAAAGTGGCACTTATGGATACAGTCGGTGTTTTGCTAGAGCAAAAAGAAATTCTCCCATTTAATGGCTCTCCCTGTCTTGTTCCCGCCGGCTCGCTGGAGAACAGATCAAATGAAGGTTACGCTGTCCTCTCTCATGGCCTACATCCTGATGCCAGAGCTAATTGCATAATTTGTTTCAGAATTAACGGCTAATAGCAGTCTCTTCTTGGCTGGAGCTGCTCCCCTCCCTCCATACGCTCGACTCTTTTCCTTTTTTTTCCCCCAATCCAACTCCCCTCCAATTATGTCTGCATTTGCAGAGCATTTAAACAATATAGTTCAAAATCAGGCTGGTGTAGATTTCATTCATACCCAGTGTGAAGATGTATTAGAGGCTAATTCTTTCACACAGCTCTTGCTTGTTGAATCTAACGGCACTATTTCAATCTTGGACAATTCTGTCGTTTCCAAAGCAACAAGTAAAAATTATGACAAAAAAATATTCTCACAATGTAAATTCTGCTACTTTGCAATGGTCAGAAGGCTAAAATTATTTGACAAAAATAGGCTAAATGTTGGCATCATGGCCCAAAAGAGAGATTTTGGACAGAAAAGAGAAATATTAAAACCCTATCCGATGTGCTAGTGGGTTTGTCCAGAAGGTGACCATTACAACCAAATGTTGCACTGGACAATAGCGTCCTCTCTGTGTAATGAAATAGAAATCTAAAATAAAAAAGAGACAGAAGTAAGGAAGGTGTAGCAAAACAAAGAGACCGAGGATGCAGTCAATAATGTGATCCAGCTATCGGCCTCTGGCTGTATTAACTTGCGGTTGGAGGGTGAGAATGTTTTATCTATTTATCCACCATGGACACGACACCGGTCACAGCAACCATCGCTCCCGTCCCACAGCTTGGGAGCGAGGCTCAAAGGAAGCGAGGCAAAGCGTGGTGGCTGCAGTCCGGCTCCCGAAACGGCGAGAAACAAATATTCCACCGAGCTCAAATCGATAAATATGTGAGCGGTGGCATTTTTTTCCTCGCCTCCTCTGTGTGCACCTTTCGTACAGAAAAAAAACACAAATCGCGTCACTTGAAGGCTACCGCGACACCATTTCGCATTTTCGAAACTCTAAAGGTCAGTTTAGCCTAAACCCTGGCGATGCCGTGGCAGGTGGAGAATTAAGTTTTCCACGCCTTCATCTAACTTGGAAAAAAATCTGATTGCTAAGTCAAAAGGGTCAAGAATGGTTTAAAATGCTAGCATTTGCCGCCCGCCACGTGACTTGACCCGGGTAGCCAGTGATCTGTATCCGGCTCTCCAGCGTTTCAAACGGAGCCCCGGGCTCTAAAATCTTAATTAAGCCCCCCCCCCAACCGACGTGCAACCTTCAGACGAAGCCGCCAAAACAAAAGATGGGAATAATCGAGCTAAAATGCTATTTTCATATCAGCACCCTTTAAGAAATAACAGACGGGACTCCTCACACCTTTGGCTCCATTCGGAATTTGAGTTTAATCCCAGGTTTCCGCTCGGATTACGATGGAAAATAAAGTCGCCACGCGAAATTCCCATTCTCTTGGTGTGAAAAACAGTCACTTTTTTCCTTTAGCTGGTTCATCCACATTATTACAACTATACCAGACAATAAAGAGTATGCACACCCTGGCTGGGCTCTGCTGCTTATCTCACATGCAGAGTTTTTTCGGATGTCTGGGAGGTAATCGATAAATAAGTTGTGTGCTGTGTGCGGGAGCTGTGCTGAGCACCACTAATTTTCATGTTTTCTCCCCCGCCCTGAATTAATTTACTGGAGCGATTTAAAAAAAAAAAAAAAAAAAAGAAAACTCTGCTTTGGACCGCTGTTTAATCCGTCAACATCAGCCGTGGTGAAAATTTGACTGCTGTCGGGGCAGATTTACAGAAATTTCTTAATTAATTCTATCAAGCATTGTAATGAACGCATTTTAATCAATGAGGTGCCGACAGAAAAAAAAAAAAAAAAAAAGTAGATAAAGATATTTAAAAGAAGAATTACAGTCTATTATCATTGTTGGAGACTTAATGAAATGGAATGGAGGTCCTTTAATGCAATTTTTTTACTGTCTTAGGAAGAAATCCGTCCATTTATTCCTTGTAGGGTAGTTGGGGTTAGGGGGAGCCTATCCCAGCTGCCATTGGGTGAGAGGAAGGGGCAAATCCTGGACAGTTTGCCAGTCCATGGCAGAGCCACACAGAGACAAACAACCACACATACTAACATTCAGTCCTAAGGACAATTTAGAGTCTTCAATCAAACTAACCGACTTGCTAAGTTTACTTATTATTAAAGGGACATTGTGTAGTATTTTGAGTATTTTACTAGCTAAAATCATTGTCTTCATTTATAAATGTGTCCTCATTTGGTGTAAAATGATCTCTGCAATGATCTGACTTCTCATAAGCAAAGAATTTCGTATCTGTATTCACACTGGAAGGGTAAGGCGACAGAGGTTTCCATGGCGTTCCGCCATTTTGAAAAACTATAATCGCAGAGAGGGACATAAAGCACTAGTCTACCTGTCTAGCTAGTCCACAATGCGTTTTCGTTCAGTCATGTGACTTAAACTTCGCTATCTTGTTCGAGGAGTAATTAAATACTAACGCTAATGATTCAATGCAGTTTGTAATTTATTTTAAATTACAAACCTCATCACCCCAGAGAAAACTCCACGATGTGGACGTCATGTTGTCATTACTTCTTGATGCATGGCGGCTACCGTAGCTGGAATTGCATTTGAAAACGCGGCACTAAAGAACACGATTCGTTAGAATACAAAATATAATTTCACCATTAAAGTAGATAGAGGAACTCCTACATATTTTGCAGGTATCTCTGAATTTTGAAGCTTTTTATTGTTTTTTTAAGACTCACCATGCCAACTGGAGGGTTTTTGAAAAGATTTAGAAGCAGATGTTTACACTTTTAAAGCTGGTGCGATGCCCGGAGAAAGCATTGAAAGCGGCGCGCGTGGGAAATCGATGTGGGCGCCCGAACGCTGTCATGGCGACGAGTGCCCCACCCCTCCCTGCTCACGTTTTTCCCTCCCAGATTCGTACTTTTGACGATTTTACCGATCGACTTCCCCCGTTTATCCATCGTTTTTCCTCCTACCCCCCTATTCTGTAGCACAGCAAATCATTTAATGTTGCGAATGATGAGGTGCCGGTTCATTCAATTGATTTGGGTTCCATTTATTTTATTTTTTTAAACAGAGGGGTTCATATAACAGTGTGTTTCTCCGGACTCATCCAGTTGTAACCCGTCAGTGGTGGGTGGAAAGTGCACTGGCCAGTGTCTGTTATTGGATATGTGTGCGTCATAATTCTTTCACATTCAGCTGCCCCCCCCCCACACACACACCCACCCTTACACACACACACACCCACAGCTGGAGCAATATCAGCAGCACCAGAGACAGCATGTGAGCCAGCTTTACTCATCTCAGCTAAACCCATCTCCGCCACTCTCACACACACGTAGGCACTCCAGAAGGACGCACACACACACACAAAATGCACACGCAGCGACACACTAATACTGCCTCGTGGACGTATATATATATATATATATACAGTGTGAAAAAAACAAACAGACAAAAAACAAACACATAGGCCGAAAGGGAAGCGGATACAATACAATCTTACCTGCTTCAGTGAGTCCATGTTAGCATGTCAGGGCAGAACAGAGGAGAGAAACAAGAGTTTCAATGAGAACGGCGGACGATAAAACACATGCAGCAAAGCACTTTCAATCCACAGAGTAGACGCGGCCCCTTTAACGCGTTCTAATGTTTTACCGGTTGCTCTTCGGTTAACATTCTCGTTAGAGTAAAGACTCCAGTGAGGACTTGAGGGATATAAACCTTCATCTTGAGCCACTCAAGATGAGTGCTGCTGGGAAGAATGCAAAAGGACATCTCAAAAATATTTGAAAAAAATAGAAATCCTGCTCACAAATGTCATAAACACAACCATATACCTGATATTATTAGATACAAAGGCAATATACTCTGGAGAAATGACTTTTTACTCTCCGTGAAGGTGTATATTTGGGTGTCTGCAGTCACTATGTACTCCAGAACTCCTAGCATAAATGGCAAATCTCTAATTTTTTAAATCTCTGTCCCATTTTACCTTCACACAATGCTGCTTTTACTTGACCTCCTAAGTAGGACCTTGAAACTCTTGCTCTCGTTATCAGTTCTATATGAAATCACACATAAGAAGCAATTGAGCTAATATTGTTTACTTTGTTTGATGTTCTACATAAGGAAATTGAAATTGAAATCTGTATTATCAAATTATTTTTAACGGCCTGAGGTGAAATAATCTGATTTACCATATGCTGATGAATGCATTAAGCTAAACATCATATAAAAAAGGGGATTTAAAAACAAGCATGGGAAAAATATGGGTCCTATAAGCAATAAATCTTAATTTAGCCACTAAAAACTTTAACAAACACGAAGGGATGTGTGGCAACATTGTCCAAAGTCTTTGCAGTCGACGTGTGGTGGAGGAATAATGATGTAAGTGTTCTAAATGGTGTTATTATTTGTGCAAAGCGTGTTTTAATGACTTGGTCTGCCGATTCAACGATTCACAACAAATTTTTCCTAAAAAGGGATCAAAAACTTAGTAGCCACCCATGGTCACTTTCTGTCATTACATGGCTTTAAATGTATGTTTCCACAACAACGTGCTTCCAGAGTTAGGAAAAACGAATAAAAAAACTAATATCCAAAGAGGCGGACCTTTGAAAGTATTTTTTGTCTTATTCTGGCCAAAGCAGGTCACCAGCATCTTGTTAAATGGGGAAAAATCACATAGAATTGTCTCTTTTATCACAAAACTTTTACATTTAAAGTAATACCCATACAAACGTTTCAGTTCAATGAAAAAAAAATCAGCTAAACTAATCCACACGGTCGCTGGCTGTGCTTTATTATTCACTTAGTAATGAAGACAAAGCACACAGTTATACTGTACTGAGGCTTTTTGTATCTTAATATATCTGAAAAGTTTAGTTTACCTCAGCTAATAAACAATTAATCCTTAAATATGCAGTAATAAGTGAAGTGGGAATTATTAAGATCCTCTGAAAACGTATTTATGTTCCTCAAAACTGTTCAATTGTAGGTTTTTCCTTGTAAAAAAAACGCATTAATCTCTTTGAAGTTGCTTGAATGTGAGTAATGGTTTCTTTGTATTGTTGAGTGGAAGGGGATCTAAGACTAGATTTTCTTCATCTGTCATGTAACCGTTTAAATACATCTCAAAAACACAACAACAGGTTTAATGTTGCGCCCTTTTCAGAAGGGGTTCCCGATGTTTTCACGATTACCGCTTAATTAAAATCAAAAGCGTCTGGGTGACGTTATCAGAGATGCGCAGGACATGGCCTCCTCCTCTCACTTCAAACCTGCCTCATTCTAAACAAACCTGCGGGGAGAATATTTACTTGGTTCATGACAGGCAACCCCACGCTTCAGGAAGTAAAAGGAGCAAAGACGTTAGGAGAAAGCAGGCATGCTGATTGAGTTTTTTTTTTTTGCGCGAGCAAAGAAGGGGGAGATTTCATTCAAGATTTCTGACAGTCTATTAGGATTGGCATAGGTTATCATTACCTTGTGTGTTGCCATCCTAATGCATGTTTTCCTTATCGAGGTTCCGCACACCGATAATGCCGGAGTACAGGAAAATGCTATTTCCCTGGCTAAATGTAAGTCTATAAGTCTCCGGCGAACAATGCCCATTTCTAAAATAATGACATTTATCTTGTGGAAATATAGCGGTTACAGAGTATGGATGTTTTACCATTTTGTCTGCTAAAAACTTCTCAGGTCCCGTCAAATATCATTACATAGTTTCAGATGAAGAGTAAAAAGAGTTTGGGAAATATTTTTTTTACTGCTTTAAGTGTCTCTTTTAAACCCGAGTAACCTTATATGTCAATAAGAAATATGTTCTGGTGCTTGAGACTAACAGGATTCCACCCAAATTGTTTCCCTCATGCTTTCTCAAAATACTACCTCTGCCTCCTCTTCCTCCAAAGAAACCCATATAGCCCTGAAACACAAATGGATGAAAAGATTCCAGACTCTACCTAAGGAAGCTTACCTTTATATGCAAATTAGGACAAGACAGATATGAGGAGAAACAGACACACACACACACACTCGCACACACTCGCATAGACAACAAAAGTATGCTTTCTATAACCGAGCCGGCAGGCAGAGAGGCTTCTCTCACAAAGATCATGCAGCTCCCACCAGATGAATATCATATATTATAACCTCGTGTTACCACAGATATGTGGTAACAAGAGGTTATAATGTACGATGACGTTTTGTGTGCCCATAATATCCTCTATAGAAGCGATGGATTTGATTGGATGTTTGAGCGGCGCGTCCCGAATGCTGTTTATTTTCGAAATCAAGGAAACAAAGAACAGTCCAGCAAAAAAATGTGTCCGTCACGTGTCAAATGACAGACAAACAAATGACTGAATGGTTACGCTCAGTTCTGTCACAAGGGTGGATCTTAGGGGAGGACTCAGTCGCGGAGATTGGTGAAAAGGGTTTTATTGCAACAAAAACACACTCAAACGGAGTGGATGCTGACAAAGTTCAAAACAAGGCTGTGAAAAAGCTATGCACAAAGTATCAAAGCAATAAAGTTAACAAGACTGTGGCATGGCTGTGGCAAAAATAAGACTATGGCAAAGTGCAAATAAAGATAAACAAAACTGTGGCGAGGCTGTGAAAAAAACATGGCTATGGCAATAAGGAAAACAAGACTATGGCATGGCTGTGACAAAAATCAAACCTTATGTGGCGAGGGGTGACGAAAAGTGACGAAAATTGACGAAGATGACGAAAGCACACTGGCCCAGGACATGGGAAACGAGGACTATTTAAACACATGAGGGAGGGGAACCCCAGGTGTACACAATAGGTAATCAAGACATGACGAGACACCAGACATTCCCCCAGATGTGACACGTTCTTAGTCAGATCTCTCACCCGGCATCAAATGAGAAAGATGGCAACTAAAAGACCCTGAACTCAACAGCTCTAAAAAGTAGTCCATAAACTCGTGTCCATCAGGTCAATGTAATTTATGGGTCACAGCGTTTGGTGACGGGAATAAAAACTTCCAGTGCCCTCTCACACTCCTAAATCTCCTTAGTTTAAAAGAATCCTAATCGTCTGGACGTCCGTTTTCATCTACTCTTCTGAGATCTGAAGTCCAGAATTCCCTCTGTTTAACAAGGAGGTACTCAAAGAGGACCCAGATGCAGACATCGAATAGACAAAGGTTTTAATAACTCAGGGCGCACTCTCAAGGAGTGGAAACAAAGTACAAAATAAGATCGCTCAACGGGGATGGTTTCAGGAAAGTAACAAATCAGAATCACTCGTAAAATGAGGATGGCAAAAGGCTTTGAAACAAAGTAACAAAATAATACTTATGAGAGTCAGACAAAATAAGGAGGATCAGAAAACAAAATCACTCTTTCGAGGTATAACTAGATTCAAGGCAAAGTTTGGTTCAAGCACAAGGTTAATGCTCAGTAGGGGTTAGAGTTAGACTTGTAATTTATAGATCCCTTGGGAAGACTCCCTCTGGAAATTAAAGTAACACTTAACAAACTAAAACTAAACTTAACAAACTGAAACGGGAAGTGACGAGACCAAATGGAGACAGGACAAAAAACCCCAGCTAAATAACGCAGCTGTGACACTGTTTATGGAAATGTTAAATCATCGCAATCCAAAAAAAATCGGAAAATAAATCTGGTCAATGGAGAAGAAATGTCCATTCGCCTTAAATTCGAGGACACATTTCTTCTGCTTCTTGACAGTAGAAAAAGCGCAACACAGAAAGACTGGCACTGGGTGCCATTGTCCTAAATTCTGCCGACACATTTGCCGACTTATTTCGGTCGCGAGACGGGAGCTCCTGGAGACACTACTGAGAGTCCCGCACACGGGTTCGTTACAACACAGATGTCGCAGCGTTGTAGCGCTGAATTCTCTCGTGATTTCGTTGGCAGGCCGAGTCGACAAGTGACTCCGGGGCTATAATTACGGATGGCAGGGCTGTGGCCCTTTAAAACGGCTAACAAAGAAGTCTGCGCAGAGGCGCCATTCATCCAAACAAATGCAATGTCCTTAGATTTGGGCTAACATCACCCAATCACGGAGGTAAATACCATTTTTTTCCTCTTTTTGGTTCACCGTCACATGCACAGTACATTTATCTGCGTTAAAGTAATGCTCAAAGAGTTCCATTTCCGAGTGTATCTGGTCCCACTCTGAATTAGAGTTAAATTAACTCCATAGTGTTTCCAATTTTAGAGTTAGATTAACTCTAAATAATGTCAAAACTTAACACTGGCTTGCACCGAAAAAGCTTCTGTTAATGTGCCTTATTTGTTAATGTGCCTTATTTCTCCCCCCTTTTACCACCAGTCACAGGGCACTCGAGCAGACAATCAACTCGGAAGTTGAGTGGCAAAAAAAAACAAAAATACGACAGGAGCAAAGGAAGAAAAAGGATGGAGAGATGCGCTGGTGAAAGCAAAACTCTGGAAAGACACCCAGAAAAAAAAAAGGAAAAACAGCCCGACAAAAGGAGAAAACGCGTACACTGAGCACGGAGAGTGGCATGATTGCAGGCGCGGAAACCGGGAATCAGAGTGGAACAGAAAGTGGAGTGAAGGAATTAGAGACAAACCATCCAAAGAGCAGAACACGCCGGGATGAATACATGACAGTCAGGCTCGCTGCCTCCATCCACCATTACTCGTGCTAGTGAGAGCTCCTTTAAACCTTCAAAAAGGAAGCCCTCTAAAGTATCCAAGCCTCCGCACATGGACTTTTTAACCCCAAAAAATTAAACAGGCTGCAAAGAATACACTAGTTACTGATTATATACAGACAGGTAGAAAGTTAACTTAAATGGGCAGGAACCAAGAGATAAATAATCGGGACAATCCGTGTTATTTCAGCTCTTTTTTGTACTTGAGCTTCTTTCCTTAACACAGCAACACAATGCAAAGGGACCGTAAACCAGAACGTGACTACGGGGTGCCTACAGCTCAGACTTTTCCCCACATATGTGAGATTGCCCCCCTGTAGCAAAATGTTCTAACAGAGGGACGTTTTGCGTTTTGCTGCATGGCGCCGACGGAGAGCAAATGCAGAACAAATCTCATCTCCATGAGCCGCGCTCTGTCTCTATTTTGATATTTCAAACAATGATTTGAGTGTTATACTTCTGCAGTTATATACAAAAAATTCACTGTGACTAATTCAGTCTCTTTGATTGTAGTACAAAAATGGGCTCTGTTCATAGAATTTATATTCAAGTTACTAAGAATTGCCCTTTTTTTGTCATATCCTAAAAACCAGGACTCTAAGTTTTTATCTGAAGGGATTAGAAATAGATAAACCTCCTCCCAGGTGTTAGATTAGAGGATTAATACCAGTGTTAAGAAATCTAATGATTACGCCATTTTTTACATTTTGTGGGCTGGTAAATATATGGCTAGCTTAGCCTAGCATGAAGATTCGTAATGGGGGAAACAACAATGCTAGGTCTATTAAATGCAATAAACCTTTTTAAAAATCTCTTTTGTTGGGCATATGCTGTAAAGATATGAAAAAGAACTGTTAATTAACTTACCATTAGTTAAAAAATGAACCTATTTTAGCAATTGAATATGAGCACAAATCCAAATATCACCTGTATAGGAGTATATAAAGCTGTGTGTAATATAAAGTTTTAGTTTGCTCCCTCTGACTCATACCTTATTTCATACTATACCACAGATACATTATTAAAACTAAAACTTTGGTATGTGAGCTGCTGGTGATGTTGCAGCTGCTGGAGGCTGGTTTACTTCTTCATGTGACACTGGACATGTCTAAAACTCTGAGGGGTTGTTAAAGTTAAAAGATTAATGGGAGAGGAGAAATCCAACTCTGACACACACGTCTGTTTCAGAGTTTTTGGACTTTGTGATACTTTTTTCCCCTGAGATGTCAGGTAATGCTAACATATACATTATAAGAGTGTAGAGGGTTGCTCTGATATAATTTCATATGCAAAACACGACACACTCTGTGACACCAACTTCACGAATGAATGAATTTCAGAATACGGTATTTATTAAGCGTGTTTCAGGTTAAGTACAAAGAGATTATCTTAAAATCGGGTTTAAAAGAGAGATACTCTTTTAAATTTCATGGTTGGGGTTTTAGAATTGTTGCTCAATCGTAGTCCTTAGCTCCTTTAACACCAGAAGAGGTGATTTAAAGCCACTTGCTTTGACTTTTGAGCAGCCGTGAATGATATTTGCCAGTATATTCAGGTGTTCATCAGCCGATTAGTCACCCAAACACGAGATTGGAGGGAAATCTGCTAGCTTAACCTCCTGAGAGCCTGCGTCCTCACATGAGGACATTGCATTTTTCTTCTCTTTACCATGATCCTTCTTATCTTTTTGGACTTTGACCTCTTGGCCTCATAGCAGACACTAATGTTTGAATTATAAAGGAAAACGGTTTCATACATTTTAAGCCAATCATGTTCTTATTGTGTTATTATAATTTTGTAAATAAGTCATTTTGACTTTCAGAAGCAAATCTTCAAAAACATTTAATTAAACATATCAAGAAACATTTTAAATATAAGATACAGATGAGCCTATGAAGGAAAACCACCTGTACCATGACAAAATCTAGTTTTTAAACTTATCAAGTCCCACTAATCCAAGATACCTTGAAAAAATAAAAAAGACACACCAAATAAAAGCTCAGATCTCAGGAAGTTTAACCCCCATCTCCCTGGTTATACAACCAAACTATAGCTTCGCTCGGGCTCATGATATTGGTGACCATGGATGAGACCTGACCCATTTGTATGTTGCAGAGCGTGCCGCGGTAGGAGGAAAGGGCCATTCTTCCGCCATCTGCTCCGCGCAGAGCCGTAGAAGCCCACTGCCCCCATTGATTTCGGTTGGCTGGAAGTGCAACCGTCGAGCCAGTCAAAACACAAGGAGGGCCATTCAGGTCCTGCCAGCCCGCTCCTCTTAGCTCCGTCACACAAGCTCGCTTGTACAAATGAAAGAGGCAACCAAAGTGGACGGGCGACGGCGAAAAACAAACGGCGGAATAATGAGCTGTTCAGAATGCGCCATAATTGGCAATACATCTGTTTGTCAATTTGCTGAACTTTCTGCCACCGCGTGAAAACAAAAAAACCCAACAGACTAATTAGAAAATAGGTTAGACGGTTGAATGTAAATGTGTCATTATTTTGTGAAGCCAGAACCTTGGCTGGTGGGGGCAGAAATTTCTGTAGTGGGGCCTAATTAAAATCTTAGTTTGTGTGCACACAGCCGATGAACCTTGATGTGTTGATAACGTCTCATTAAATGCAAGTGATGAACTGATAGATAGATAGATAGATAGATAGATAGATAGATAGATAGATAGAT
>CAJRST010006668.1:2567354-2630204 GCA_907169785.1 Menidia menidia | reverse complement strand
GATAGATAGATAGATAGATAGATAGATGGCTGCTTGAATGGGTGGATAGACAGAGATACATGGATGGAGACTCTCAAAGTTTGAAGACATGTAAGCGGCCGATGTCGCCGTCAAAACGGCCACGAGTCAAATCTCAGACGCTTTGACACAGTCCGGCAAACACCCGGCGACTGACAGGAGCGTCAACCCGCCCGCCACTGTTTCTCTTTATCGGACGCCTCATGCGTGACCGACGACCGCCGAGTTTGGAGCTCCCTCTGACAAACAACAGGGGAAAGGAAGTTGTATCTGTCGAGGAGTCCAGGCGGACAGAATGAGACGGCTACCTCCGTCTCCCTCTCAAAGACATGCCGGGTGTTCATAACTGTAGGGCTCTTTAACTTTAGGGGGGTAACTGCTGAGCTTAATAATAATCTATTTTAAATTATGACAGCATGAAGTATGGTTGCCAGCACCCGCCGGCGCTTCTACAATGTTGGCACAGGTAGGCCTTCATTGAATATTTTTAGATGCTTTTTTTTTTTTTGTTTTTCTGTACACAATCTGTCTTTAAGGCAAAATCTGCAGCTAAGAGTAGGCGCATGGCGCTCCTTCAAATGTGACTCAAGATGTAACAGCTAATTGGCCGACCGTGACTTAAAATTTTTTTTTTTTTCTCGTATAGCTTCTTGGAGCGATACCTTAAGCTAAATCTGCGGAGCTGGATCGCACCCAAAGATAAGCAGGCCACCCCCCACCCACCCATTGTTATCTTATTTTCATAGTTTCTTGCCCGGGGAGATAAAGTGCATAAAGTCTTGGTGTCTTTGTTGTGTCCTGTAGTCTATGGGCATTAACTTGTATGTCATTGTGAAGATAAAGCTTCTCGATCTATCAGCCGATCTACGTTCCTACCCTCATGGTCACGAACTTTGGGTCTTGACCGTAAGAACGAAATCGCGGATACAAGCAGCTGAATTGAGTTTCCTCCACAGGATGGCTGGGCTCCCTTAGAGATAGGGTGAGAAGCTCGGCTATCCGGGAGGGGTTCAGAGTAAAGCCGCTGCTCCTCCACGTCGATAGAAACCAGTTGTGGTGGCTTGGGAATCTGACTAGGATGCCTCTTGGTCGCCTCCCTGGTGAGGTGTTCCGGGCAAGTCCCACCTGGAGGAGTCCCAGGGGAAGACCCAGGACATGCTGGGAGGGACTATGTTTCTTGGCTGGCTTGGGAACGCCTTGGGGTGCCAGCTCCTCTTGGGGCGAAGAGGAGCTGGCAGAAGTCGTAAGGGGAAAGGGAAGTCTAGGTTTCCCTGCTCAAGCTGCTACCCCTAGCTACCCGACCTTGAATAGGCGGTAGCAAATGGATAGATGGTTGCGTCCACCCATGCGAGCGCATAGAAGTTCCCGCCTAACACGCCTTCGTTGGCTCTCCTGGGCAATCTTACGGCCAAGCCGTGGGCCCAGTTGTGCAAAAGCAGAGGAGGGATCCTTTGCCGCACTGGTGCCAGCGATTTATACCCCACATGCTAATCGATGCTTTCCTGAACATCAGCAGACGTCGAGGTCGGGCTGCCGTATGTACATCGAAGGATTCCGACGTGATACCGAGCAGGATATCCGCCCGGAGAAGCCAGGCCTGGGCACTGTTTTCTTTCATGATTAGCCAGGCGGCGGAGCCAAATGTCATTTAGTCAGACTCTGGTCTGGTGGATTTGCGGTGCTATTTGTCTCCTTAAATCTACAACCCGGGGCTCGGCAAATGAACCCTGAGCCCCATGAATAAAACAACTCGGGAGGAAAGATGTGGTGCGGAAAGGTGGGGGGGGGGCCTTGCTCGGTCGGAGCGTCTGAGGAAGAGCGCGGCGCAGGCGGCTTCATCACCCGTGCAACAGAACAAGCCTCTATCAGAGTTTTCGCTGAAGGGCTTTTAATGTTCAATCTGAGGGTTTTGTCAGGTGTATTGACACAAAAGACCTACCCTGCTTTGACCCCACTCCAGTACGGTTGAGAAGGACAAGCTGATCCCACGTTACATTCTGTGACTGCTTTTAACCGAGCGACCCCGAACACACACTGGATCATTACAGTTACTCAATATGGCCCCTGACACAATTTGCCAATGCTGTTTCCATGGCATAGACATGTTTTCTGGTGGAAGACATCAAATCTGCTCATCCTGGACTTCAAAAAGTGTTTGGATCAATGACTGTAGTGGTAATATATATCTAACAGACATTATGCTGGAGGGCAATCGCCGCTATACATGATGCTCCAAACACTGGTTTGGACCCAAGAAAACATTCAGATCAACCTTCCAACAGTAGAGTGGGAGATGTAGGTGTATTTTTGCGCACAGAAAATATCTCCCATCAGACAACAGGTGGCCGGTCCTCCAGCCTTTCAACTGTGAGTGGTTTGCATTTTTTGAGGAAAAAATAACGTATTTTTGAAAAAAAGAAAACAGAATTAAAACTTGGTTTTAGTGCAAAGTGAACTGTTATGGAACTCGAAAATGCAATACAGGAATACATGAGCCCCATAGGATGAGTCCTAGTTTCCTCTGTCATGGTAAAAAGTAAACTTTTTCTTACTTTAAGTTAAAGATCTGAAATACAGTAGATGTGCGTACTGTGGTGTACAAATGTTACTGATGGTGCTCAAGAGATATGTTTTATTAGTTCTTTGAAATGTCATCTTATCTTCAAAATCCAAAAGAATCAATCTTTTCAAATAAGTACCAAACACAAGTCTTCAAAAATGAAGTCGAATAGCATTTAGTTGACAGGAAATTAAATACATGAAATATCTAAAAGGATATTTTTGTGGTTAGAAGTAAAAAAAAAAAGATCTGTGGGTCAACTGTTTTAATTGTGCCATCAGATTTTTTCTAATTATTCTTATTAAATGAGCTTCAGCTTAGCTGTTTTGCACGTTTTGTCCAAAACAGTTGGCGTGACAAGTAAACGTGAGGTGAATATAATAATTCTGATTAAGAGTTCATATGTGTTGAGTTCAGGTCCCATTTTTCTTGCTCAAAGCCACAAAGCGTTTTTTTTTTCCCCAGCATGGTTTTGAACAAAATCCACCTTGCTCAAAGCTGTTTTGCCTCGTTCATCTTTTGTACACCCTTAAAGCTTGAGGACGCAAACTGGGCTAAGCGAATCACCTCTGAATTTCAGGCTTATTAAAAGCTGTCCTACCCCGCAAACCAGACCAAAGAGTTATTGTCCCTTTTTCTGCAAAGACGAACGATAGATATAACACAATGCTATAACCAACTTCCCACAGATACAAACTGTAAAAGTGGTATGGCCTTGATAGATATATACAACCTCAAAGAGCTGCTAACATTCCTGAACATCAATAGATTGAGCAAATCACCTTAAAAAATCTTTAAACTCATCTTTTTTTAATATCTATCTCTAACATTCATCTGATCCTAAAGTGTGATGCTATGCTTTGATAGCCGTGTCAGCTGATGGTTGGATAATCAGGTAGCAGCTTCCTGTGCGTGGTGTCCATTTGATAAGGAAAAGGTCCCTTGAGGACAGGCTCGGGAGGTCATTAGTCCTTGGAGACTTTCGGCCCAGTGACATTTCAACCGGCCCAGTCAATCACTCCCCACTAATGAATATGTCGGCGTCTGCTCGCGCCCGTGTAATATTTCTCCCTTTTTATCACAGGGATGCAGGCTGACACGGCTGTGGCATGCGTTCAACACACCGGGGGGACGGGCAAACTCTCCAAACCAGATGAATTCCTCGCAAACGTCCAACCTCCAGGCTAATATCGAGGCGTCTCGCGGTAATTTTCGCGCAATCGTCTTGCTCAAACGTATCGATAACGGTTTGATGGGCCCCTTCTCGACCTGCTGGCTCCAATTGTCGTCAGAATCCGTCCACCGACCGTTGCTCACTTTTCCCTTCACCGATGGCTGCGTCACTGACTGGCTCATTAACGGTTTAACGCGGAGGCTTGTTTTTGCGGCGGAGGTGGCCGGTCGGCGGACATTAATTAGCCAAACATTTGCCCGCATGCATTATTCAGTTGTGTGGGAGGTAAATTTTGGCCCCAGAAAGTCAAACATGATTGCTTCACTCTTTACCTCCATATGAAGTGATTATGCAGCTAATCACACCGTTACGCATTCACGTCTGAAAGCTCCTTGTTTTCGATTCAAATACACCAGGCTTCTGGCAATAGCACGGAAACCATTTTTTTATTTTCGTTTCCTGCATCCCGGCAAGTAAATAAAAACTTGTTACTCATATGATTGGCAACATTAAAAGGAAGGCAGGCTTTGGCAAAGAAAAGCATCCAAGCTTTAATGGCTCATTAGAGGCCCATTTTGGCTGATACCAATATCTTGGACGACATCTTGATGTAATAAGCTGCCCCGGCATGCTTTTAGATGACGCTTACAGGGCGATCTGCCAGTAGTGTGGGAGCACTGGCACATCTAGGCTAAACAAGAACGTTTAAAAGACACGAACTGACAAGTAGCTGTTATTCAAGCGTCAAGACTCGATAAGTTACCGAGTTAAGGTGGGAGCACAACATCAAGAAATTGTCGGTAAATTTAGAAGTACTTTGTTTGTCTCCACGATACAATGGCCGCGTAGACATGATGTGTTCTAAAGACATCAACCTTTTCCAGAAGTGAAACCAAAGAGTTTTTCATTTCTTTTCTTTCCGTTTTGCAAAGTTTCCTAAGAGTCTAACAGCTTTAACATACCTGATTTACATCATGACATTTTTTTTTGCATTACGCAAGTTCAAACAGAAGTCACTTTTCTGTTAAATAAAGATTCCAAGCATCAAAATTAGTTACTTAAAGTCTAATTAATTCCTTGCTACAGCTCCAGAAATTCAAGTTCAAACTTCATTGTGATCATTTTCTGAAAAGTCACAACTTGATCTTGCAACACAGAGAAAAACATGTTTTTCATGAAATGTCTGCAATGAAGAAAAATGTTTGGAATTAAAAAAACAAAAAACAAATATAGCAATATATATTTGACCAAAAAAGTGTGACTCAACTCATGTTTGCAAGTATGCAACATAAAACATCTTTTTTTCCCGGTGAAGGCAACAACATTTATTCCACTTGAGATATATTTTGATTCATATGAATGACGCCATTTATTACGTCTGAGAAAACCCCCAAGAAAAAGGAGCTTTGGACTGCTAGTTTCTTATTTTTCTAAGCATAAATTCAACACGATCTAGCTCCGGCTGACGAATACAGCCGTGTCCAAACTGATAACCTGGACGATAAATTCCGGTTCCTCCGCAACTTGAGGTTCCTGCGTTTTAGCCATAATCTTACATTAAGTCCTGCAACAGCCGGGCAGCCAAAGCAGAGACGAGGGGCGAGTGAAAGGCAATCATTGCTACATTTTATTAACAACTCCATTTAAATGGCTTGGTGGCAGCGGCAATCTGCAGAGGGCACCTTCAGCAATCAACATCATTTGAGCACAGCTGCCGTGTGAGGTGCACCATGGGTAGTGGGGAGAGCTGAACAAAGCGATTAAGCCCACGGGATAAGAGAAAAAGACGAAACTCCACAATCACCGTTGCCGCCACCTATTTTCTATGCACAGGTCTTTTTTGAATAAGTGCTTCATTTAACAATAATTGATTGAGGGAAATTCTGAACGGGGCCATGTGAGGCGGTGCGCTCCCTTCCCCTCTCTTTTTTTCTCTCTCCCGCCCGCTTTCCCCCCTCCCTCTCTCCAGAATTGTATTTTGTGCTTGAGTGAATTAGGTGATCATTTTTTATCTTACATTCCGCGCTGGCTTCTGGAGTTTCTAGCTCCAAGGAAATTGGAGGGGGAAGAAGAAGTCGAACATTTATCGCATGCCGAGGTTAATCTCCTGAAATGGTGGGATTTGGCCAGAGAGGAAGTGGAAAATCCACGCTTGCACTCGCCGAGCTGCATTACAGTCACATTTTCAGTGTTATTTTTCACCCTCCCGCTCAACTCCAGCCCGCTTCCCCTCACACGCTGGAAGTAAAATCCTTCAAGCCGAACAGCGGCGACAAGACAAAGTAGCAATGCATAAATTAAGGCGGCGAGTGGACTCATCGCTCAGCGTCTGATACACTAATAACACAGTTCGCCATGTGATCATCTCTCATTTGCAGCCGTTAATGCCTCAAACACAACCTTCATGGTTGTGTTCTGTCTGGTACCAGCACATGTGAGATATTTACTACAACATGCCTGCAGACAGGTAACAATTTGAACAGGAGAACAACTAATTGCTCAACTGCAGGTGTGGAAAAAAAACACAAAAAAAAGATCTAAAACATCGACAAACCGAAGGCGGGAGCGTTAATGCATGAACATCCGTCTCATGTCAAAGAAGGCCAGTGGGGGAAAAAAAAAAGTTTTTAGTTTGAGTGTCACAGAAGCTTTGAGAATCATGTGGAACAAAAAAACTAAGCCTGCTTAGAACTAAACGATTTCTTTCTATTAACAGCAGGACATATGCTTACCTGGTTCCCAAGAGGACTAGAAACAAGACGTGTACACATGTGATATTCCTCTTTTTTAAAACTTCTTTAACAAAACAAAAAATGCCTAACAAGTGTGGAATAACTGTTATTTGTCCAAGTGTCCAACACTTTATCAGCTTATTGTTTTTTAATGTGGGAAAACTTGAGAGAAATTAGTCTCTTTTTACCATCTGATACAGCATTTTCAATTAGGCTCAGACCTTTCTATAACTCGGTCGTTACAGTGTATTTTTTTTCTCTTTTTTTCTCTGATTTTTACTCGAAATTTGCCAACGTGCTTGCAGTCACATTCCAAAATAAATGGGCACAGTCTATTGAAACACTTTGGCCAACTGGGGAGTTAATAGCTGACTTGGTGTGGGGCTGTGACTGCTAAAAGAAACCCGATGGCACGTTTTCATCGGCTTACACCCCAAATAACACAATCTAACTGGCGGACCACACTTTTCCACACAAAATCCTTAATTTATCACACTTTTACACCCATGTGATAATCGTGACAAAGCGAGAAATAAATTATATGAACTTGTCATTGGAGCTATCTGGGAAAAAAATACTGATTTAGGTTGTTATTGCTCCAAATAAATGAAAAACAAATTTTTTTTCTCATCCTCTTTTTGTGAAAGGGTTATGGAAAAAGGAAAAATTTGCCTAAACAGAAACTGATGAAGAAGAAAGCACCGGTGAACTTATTTTGTGCGTCTGTCAAAAATGTCCATTTTCCACAACTTTGCCAGCCTTATCTGCTACTTTGGAAAATCTTTTTTGGTGATGTTTCAAAATTGTATCCAAAGCTTTTAACCCATTTCTCAGTATGGAAGGAAAACATCAGTCACCACCGCGCGCCCTCCACTTCCGCCTGCTCTCCTACTACGGTACTTTTAAAAAACCCGAGAGCTGGGAGAGAGGCATTTTGCTGCAAACACAGGTTTGACTTCGATGGCTGCTGCTGAAGAGCCCAGAAGCCGGAGATTAAGTGGATCCGTGTAGAGATTTATACCTGCACTTTATGGCATTTGCAAATGGCTGCCTCCGTAGTGGCAGAGTAATTCCATCCTGTCATATTTGTCTTTGGAAAAACGGAACAAATTACCATGTGTCTGCGGCAGAAGCTCTTAACCTGTTTTTTTTCCTGCTTCCTTCTCTTCTTTCCGCTATTTCGGAAACCAGAGGTAAGACTGTGGCTCCGTGCATTTACAGTGTGTGGTCGAGGGACGTCGAAACGGGATTCTTTTGGGCCATTCCTCCTTTCCCCTTCTCTCTATCCCCACTCCTCTCTTGTCCTCCCTCGGCTTTCAGCCTTCCATCATTTTTTTCCTCGTCCTTTGCTTCCTTCCATTCCTTTTATTGTGACTCCCACCCCCAAATTTTGAGAGGGATGTCTGTCAGCAAAACTCAGCCCGTCAGCTCAGGGGACAGGAGAGGAGTAATTGGGGTAGAACTGTCTGTGTGTGTGTGTGTGTGAGAGAATGTGTGTTTATGTCTGTGAGATGCTTTCACAGCAGACATAACCGCTGTTCTCTTTTCCTCCACCTACTAATGAGGTATGACTCGCGTCTTGTGGAGAGCTGGACAGACAGTTGTGCCCTTTTTCTGACACACACACACCTCCCGGTGACCCTCTCTTTACTCCTCTCCCACCCGCCTTCTCTAGCAATACACGCAAGAGCTTCCGTGGCGAGCCCAGGTGACCACGGAGGCCTAACCAGGAACCCATCCAGCCAGTTCTCAACACCTTCCACCTTACGCTAACGCCCTCGTTCCTGGTTCTGGGCCAAAATGTCCCAACATTCTGTGTTAAACTGAAGTTAATCTGGACAGCAGCTGTAAAAAAAAAAGCCATAAATCAGGACTCAGATTTAGTTTAACACAGTCATGAAGATAAATTACACGCACAAGACATCCGTGTGATAGCTAAGGCGTCAAAATATTCTTCATTTTACACACATTCTCAATTAAAAGCTCTTCCTTTCGACAAAATCTCTTAGACTGAAGCTTTAACCTCCCGAGAACCTGTTCCTCCTACGAGGACGCTGCATTTTTACTTCTCTTTGCCATGATCCTTGTTTTTTCTTTGACCTTTGACCTCTTGGCCTCATAGCAGATACTATCAGACACTACTGTTTGTAATCTAAAGTAAAATGGTTTTAATACATTTGAAAATTCTTGTTGTGTAATTAAAATGTTGTAAATAAGTCATTTGGACCGTCAGAACCAAAGTGCAAAAACATTTAATTAAATAAAATATAAAAAAATAATTTAATTTAAAACATTTTAAATATAAAGATAAACCCACTGAGCTTGTATGAAGAACTATCTGTACCAGGACAAAGTCTAGTCATTAAACTCATTAGGTCCTACTGATCCCAGATATCTTGAAAAAAGGAAAAATTCCCACCAAATAAAAGCTCAGGTCTCAGTACGTACAATTTAAATGTTCAGCCGGTGAATCTGGGGAACAAAAATCATCAATGGAAGCTCTGCTGTAAGATGCTCAGCACAACAGATTCATCTAAACTCAGGAATCTCTGCAATCTCTGGTTTGGATTATTGTGTACTGAATTATAAATTGATTTAATTGGACTTGTTTGTTCTTGGTTTAAAATGCCTCGGGGTGACCAATGCTGTTAGCTGTGGAGGCATAAACTGATTTGCTTTGAAGCAAAATAGATGGAAATGTGGCCTCGGGAACTAAAAGCCGCTAAACTGTCAGATGATTCTAAGAGACTAAAAGCTGTGAATTGGCACTTGCAGAGAAGGAAATTGAGAAATAAACGCTGACTGAACAGTAAAAAGGACTAGAATACGACAACTGGACGATTACAAAATCTGACCACATCTCCATGGGAGCTCCTTGGAAGGTTGAATGTGTGTACTTTAAGGTGAAGTGCCAGATGTTACAGATGTTAATATATCCAAATTCATGTTAGCCTGCACTCAGAATCAGTTTTTGAGAGAACACACAACATTTGATTTGATTAATAAATATAAAAAATACTCATGTATTGAGTATTGTATGCCCAAAGTTACTTTGGGCATACAATCAATACATATTAAATCTTAAAGCTCTAATACGACTGTATTTACGAAAAATCACACACTCACTCCTAAGGGCAGTTTGGAATGTCAAATGCAGGTTTTTGGACGGTGGGAGGAAGCTGGACAACCCGTAGAGAACCCACAGACACAAGGAGAACATAGAGACTCCACCCAGAAAGGACCTGGTTCCCCCGGGGACTCCAACCCAGAACCCTCTTGCTGTGAGGCGATGGTGCTAACCACCACACCACCGTGCGGCCCACTACAATATCTATAAACTAAATCAAATGAATGCCTTATAGCTTAACAACTCTGATTAATGGAGAACATTTGAAGGATTACAGAATCTGAACACCCCCGGCCAGTCCAGCCACAGCTAGCTGGTAGTCAAGATCTGCTGGAAACAGATTCTTAAATAATCTGTGAAGGACTGACTTTGACTGTCGTAGACTAATGGTGGTGCTCTGCAGAATAAAATGCCTAACCCTGAATACATCCTCATTGTAACTGTTTCTAATTTAAGTTAATTTTGATAGATCACTCTACTGTACACTGAACTGGGGAAACTCACAACAATCTTTGTGTCAGATCCGGCCGCAAACTGACAAAGTGGTCCGATGTGTTTCCTGTCTTTTTCCAGACAGCCCCAGATTGCTTTAACAATGCCCAGGTCAGAGCATGGACACTGTAGAAGGTGACCACGGCAGGTACGCAAACGCCGCGCAGAACCACCCTGAGCCATGGTTCTGCTCGAGGTTCCTGCCTGTTAAAAGGAAGTTTTTCCTTGCCTGTGTCGCCTAGTGCTTGCTCATGGTGGGGAATTGTTGGGTTTCTGTAATTAACTTCAGAGTAGGGTCTGACATGCTCTGTTTGGAAAGCGTTGTGAGACAACTGTTGTTGTGATGTGGCGCTATATAAATAAAGTTGAATTGAATTGAACTTTCCCCGTAATGGGCGAACTGTAAATCAGACTGCTTAAAAACGAGCATTTATCCGCGCGGCTCCCCCGTAGCTCGACCTGTCAGCCTCTTTAACAAACCACCCGCTCGCCGGGGCGGCTTGTTCCCGCGGCGGCGGCGTTCTGGCCGTCTCATCGCTCAGCCACACAAGTGCCTGTGTACAATATCTCCTCTCATTAAGTCAGATGTAATGTGTCCCCCAGACAGGAGTCGCACGTAACGTGAAGCGCTCCCATTAGCGCTGTCGCGTCGCTTTCATTTAAGGGCCGTCCGACAGCATTACGCTGCTCTTTGAGCACCCGGGCCCTCCCGGCCTCCCCCCCCCCCTCCTCTCAGCACGTCCAATGACTTATTCCTGCTCGGCTCTTCGCGTTTCCTTAACTTTCGCTCATTACAGACATACTACGAAAACGTATTCCCCGCAGAGTTCGGCCAATTTAATCTTTTGTTAAACGTGTGAGGCAGAGTTGTAATCTAATAAACCTCATTAGGAGGAAATAAGGCTTGATGAAGACAAGGGGATTTGGGAGAGCTTGCTAACCGCCCCGCTTTAACCCTGAAAAGAAATTACCAATCAATGGCCGGCCCACTACTAATTGCTCAAATAGCTCGGACAGACGTTCCCAAGAAGGATTACGGGAAATAAGCTGTCACTTTGTTCCTTTTAACTCGGAAACGAAGGGGAGTTTGACTGGAAATGCTTCGCTCTGCATTTGTAATGATTTAGTGTTGTTGAAATAACACGTGCCATGTTCATTCATTCACAGTTTCGGTCTTTGCCGAAGAGGTTTTGCGATAATTGAAAGCGTGCACTTTAAGCAAATGAAGCTAAATTGCCTTTAGATACTGTAAACTGAATTCAAACAATATTAACATTGAGCTGAAGTGATTAGAAGAAGCATATTCCATCATTAGACGGCAAGAAGACCCCCCTCCGGGCATGAACGGTAATGTGAGTCTATCCCAGCTTTTTTTTTTAACTAGACACTGACTGGTTTCCTCACATACTTTCAATAAAAGGCTTGATTGATAGGAAAAAAAAGCAACTTGAAGAAAGCCGCTGTCTTCCCAGATGTTCAGTCGGAGAGAAATAAGACAAGACGGATTGCGGCCCTGAGCCACGAGGTTGGAAGCGCTCACCCAAAACTGAGGAGGAAATTTCACATGAAAACGGTCACCTGGGAGGCGACGGCGGGCCGGTCATCGATTTGTCCGTCCCGAGGAAGGCAAAAGGGGAAATCCCTGGAGGTCATCATTGCTACTGAGCGCGTGTCGGCAGGTCCATTAGGGACCATAACCATAACCCCGGACTTAAAGCAAGCAGAGGGGTGAGGCACAAATCCTCATAAATCATAAATCCTCATAAAGGGATATCAGAGACGTCCATTAATAAATCACTGACCACTTGTACACGTTTGATCGGACGGCAAAGTCCACTGTGGGTACTGTATGTCTTTATCAGGGGCAGGAAAAAACGTTTAGCATTTTTTCTAATACTGCAGTTTAGAAAATACTGACAGTTTGAGTCTGTATGGTGTAAATTCTGTAAGAACCAGGCAAGTATTAGCAGGAAAATTAACTTGGGCTGAAAGGAATCATTTCATATTTCGCTAATAAGATTGTAACTTACAGACTTAAGAGCTGTCAGTGTCTAAACTGTGAGCAGAATTTCCTAAACCTTCCATTTGGAGAATCGGGGGGAAAAAAATCAAGCATTTTCGGCAATACTAAAAAAAACACACCTTTCAGAACCTGTCAGAAGCACAGAATAACAGCAAAAAACAAACTAAAAAAATGTTTTTAATGTTTGCAAACACAAATTCTTAACCAGGATTAAGCTTTTTTACCTGAACCCATGAAATATGGCTCTGTCTACGACCCGATTTACCTGTTTAAAGCCAGCCGGGAACTTAATACGCGAACAGACAGGTTACCTAAGAAATCCAAAGCCAGTGAAGCAGATCAGAACAGGCACTACCTGCGATCTTCTAAAAAAAATCTGCCTAAGACTTTGAATTTATAATAATAGGTGGGGTAATATCAAAGATTAAAGACAAGATAAAAGAAATACCTGCTAAAAAGCTAGTTGCTGGGCCAAATGTCATCATAATGAGGTGGAAAAAGACTAAGAGTTAGATTATCCCAACCTTATTTGATTCTAGGCCTTAGAAAAGCATGTTAACTTGTCTTATCTTGTCTTAATTTAAAAGCGTTTATCCAGGAAGTCACTTAATACTCAAATAAATGCTGTAAAGAAAGTGAAATAAGTACAGTGATTTTGTAAAAAGATGAAAATGGCTTAGGTAATGTGCAGAGTATCCCAACAAAAAATGATTACTTTTCAGTCTGTGCGTGCACACATATTCATGCATGAGTGAGTGAGACCTGTGGACAATCCAACCATTTGCATTATTAGTCCAAGTAAATCCTGAGAGGCCGTCTGTGCTCATTCCAAACACATTACCGATTGTGCATTTCACTTAAATTTGCGATTGAAAACAAGCCAGGTAGGGATTCATAGGGAACGATATTGCTGACTGTTTCGTACCGACTGTTTGGGGCCCTCAACTCTCAATTGAGAGACATTGTCCTTCCGGTTTTCCGTATCCCGCCCCCTTTATTTTTCATCCCCATCACATCTTCATCCTTGTTATTTACATCTCCACCCTCCTCCCTTTTCCTGTTCTTTCCCTTTTTCTGTCAAAAACAGACATTATTCAAATGAACCACCCCCCCTGACTGGTTAAAATAAAACATAAGCCTCTCGCTATAGCTATTTTAGCATGGTTGCGTACTGGCTAACAGACTGGATTAATGTGCTGCGTTTGGTATGGAAGGCCACCTGCTCAGGCAGTGGAGGGCATTCACAGACTCCCCCGGTCGGCTCACTAATCTGCCTCCGAGGATGATTGCA
Source organism: Menidia menidia (assembly GCA_907169785.1). NCBI lineage: Eukaryota > Metazoa > Chordata > Actinopteri > Atheriniformes > Atherinopsidae > Menidia > Menidia menidia. Next base: position 2,616,787 of record CAJRST010006668.1, on the reverse strand, counting down.
GGTTTCGGTGGTCCGATAACGCAAACTAACCCGCTCCCCCCTCCCCCCCGCCTCCCCCCTTTTCTCTCCAGGAACATTAGCTAACAGTTCATCGCTACACTTTAGGGACTCTTGACCCCAGAGGTGCACTGACTCCTCTAATCTGGAACGCTGACCGGCATGCTAATGCTGAATAATGGTGTTTGCAGCATCCGGCATATTTTTGAGGGCGTTTTAGTTATTGCTCGAACACCGACGCGTTCAAGAACATCCCCGGTTCTTGTATTTTGAAGGAAATGTCAAATCTCACCATGAGCTCTTATCTCCAATGTGAGATCGTCTATCGTCCTATTTCACTCCTGGGTATTCTTTTTCTACAAATAAGCGTTCAAGTGATTTATTCATATGTTGTTTTCCACTTATATATCCCTTGGTCAATACAGCTAGCTGTCAAATCGTGTCAGTTTTTATATAACGTTAGACACGTTGGGCTAGAATGAAGGAACCAGTGAAAAACAATCCAAGTCTTTTCATACATGTGAACATAAACAAACCAAATTCAACATGACATTCGTAGAGTTGATGGAAAACAAAGGTGTCCAGGTTTTGAACCCCAACCATCCTGCTGACAGCTTGTTTTAGTTGGTCAGACGGTCCACAGTGACCGATCTGATCGACCCAATTTCACGTTTAGCGAGGACAGACAGGTAGCTCTTTCGAACAGAATTTATTTTCTGGCGTTTTTCTGGGAGGGGAAAACGTGGATGTGTCAATCAGGTTTAGAAATCTGGCCGGCATCTGAACTCAGGGGAACTTTCAAAATTTGACAATGTGATTGTGCTCGGTGAATTTGTGTCTGGCTCAGCACATAGTGTCTTACACACTATAGCAGTATAACACTTAAACAGCGCTTGGCTCATGTGATTGAGTGATATTTTGTCCATAAAACATTTGCAATTCATTTAAATAATGATTGGGTTTTTGCTAGCTTAAAAAAATAAATCAAGTGTATGTGAATATCACGTTAGACATTTCACGACTCACTTTTCTTTGCTTGAAACCACAGATCAGGAGGAAATCATATTTGTTTTTTACACTAGTGTTTAGTTTAGACATTAGGGATAAAGAAAAAAAATTGAACGGAAATTTTTTTATTGTCTTAATATATGTGTATGCAAAGGATTTATCACTTTATGGGAAAATAAGCAACATTGCATTGTCTTGCAGAAGGGATTCCAATGAGTTGAAGTATAACATGTTAAACAGCTGTAGGGTAAAAAGGATAAACTCCCGAATTTGTTCTGTTGATACATTTGACAGTCCGAGGCGGCCCTGTGAGGAGGTGGTGTGTACGTCGCTACAGTATCCTACAGAGTGTTAACACAGATAGCTAACTCAAAAGGGACCCTGAGGGTTTACAGTCTGCAGGAGGTGCTGATGAGCGGAGGTCTGGGCCTCTTTACGGCACACACATCCGCGCAGACACGTACGCACACACACCGCGCAAACACACAGTGGCAATGTCACACGCTCTGGGCCACCCCTGGGCGCTGCTGCATGTACCGAGTCAGGGAAGAGAAATGATCTGTGAATCCTCGGGGAGCGGCCGACTAATGTGCAGTGAACTCTGTGTCCCTGCACAACCTTGATAAGTGGCAGAAAAGGTTCCCTCCCCTGTGCGCGGACCCCCGCTTTTCCTCCCCGACAGTCGCATTGTCAGATGATATCAAACGTGTCATTTCTTTTCCTCAGACGATTCAGTAAAAAACTGTAGAAATGTCAGGGTAATGGTGGCTACTCTATCAGCCCCTTTTGTGTAAACACTTATGAAACTCCCCCAAATCAAACCCAATTCATCTATTTACAAGTAATTACCGGACAAATAACCCTAAATGCAACTAATTCTTAGGATGCAACTGTCCACTAATCCAAAAATAAAGAACAATCATTTACGCTTGAATTAATTGACATTTTTTCAGCCATTAGAATTGTTTTCCCATCTTCCTTTGACTTAATTTGAACGGTTGAGCACGAAACGGTTTGGGCCCACACTTGTGTTGTATAGTAAGGGCAAAGCTCGCCACCTTATTAGCCCATAAAACAAACGACCGAGGACGCCAGATTCACGAAACCCAATTCAAAAACAACCGCCACTGACATCATAAGCGAGCGTTCCGTTCCCCTCAGCAATCACTTTGGAACAGAGGCACGGCTTCCCTCCATCAAGTGATCGTTTGTTCCTTCCTTATACGAAATATGGGCCTTTTGCAGACCTCATTTAATTTGGAGCCCGAGTGAAACAGAGAGACGGAGAGCAGGGAAAAGATTCAGCGATGCAGAAAGTGTCACAAAGAAGCAAGAAAAAGAGAGATGGATGTGATGAGAGACAAAGCTCTCACTGTAGTCGGGTGACAAAGCATCCCCGCCCAGGGCAACAGCCATCATAAAAGCAGTAATAGAGTGAACACACATTTTCATTAGATACTGATTCATTTCCAATTCTCCATTAATTTTTTTTTTCGGGGGGGGGTGGCGGAGGGGTGGAGGCATCATTGCTCCGTGGCCTTTCTCCTCCCCCGGGCTACATTTCTCAGCTCCGCCTGACACAACCGTGGTAATTACTGCAATGCCGCCCCGCAAGCTGTTCGCCATCTCATACCGGAGTACTAAATTGAACAAGCGTTCTGGAGGAAAAAAAGCAAAAAAGCAAATGAATGCAAAAGAGGAAGAAAAAAAACAAAAAAAAACGTTGGCTGAAAAGCAGCAATCAAAAGCAGCAAGGCGACCGCCAACAGGCGCGAGCGGTTGGACAAAGGAGAATAACAGTGGGCCCAAACAATGGCCGTTGCGCTCTTTCACTGGTAATTGTCAAAGAATCAGCCTGTCACGACAGTTGGCGTCAAGTTTTTCGTCGGAAAGACGATTCGACGACAATCGAGACCAACCCCGAGGAGAACGATCGGGCTGGGGCAAAAAAACAAACAAAAACACACAAAAAAAACAAAAACGCAAAAGCTAACTCTGCACTCGATCAGCCAAACCCATCAGGACGTGTTTGATACATGACAATATAAGGCTGAGTGGACTTTGAGCTTTGGGTTTGAGGTCGTAAAAATGGCCAGAGAGTGTGTGCAACAGCAAAAGGAAGTTCTTACCTGAAATAGGCACCAACGAGGAAGACATGAAAAAGAAAAAAGAAAGTAACAATTAGTTATTTGAACATACTTTTTTATAAACAAGCATGTGACGATCTACTTTGTGATTGCAGAATCGTCCCAAAATAACATTTACATTTACAAAGGTATCATTTCCCTAAAACACACACACACACACACACAAAATACACCAGGCACAGTGGAAGTCCACATATAGTGTGAGGTGCATGTTTAGTAAGTGCAGAACATTATTATTCTGTCATAACCTATGCAGGAAAGCGCCATTGTTCACGGCACCCGAGGCTAACCGGTGGCTGGGATGGAGGGGGGGTGGGGGTGGGTGGGGGGTAGATATGGACTTCACCGGGTCCATCTATCACACTAGCTGCCTCACATGCTCCGAGAAAGATGAAAAAGCGGGGAAACAAATGACAAGGCAGATCAATTACACCGAAAAGGAATCATGTCACCTGTCAAATAAACACTCCTGTCCCGCGTCATTCCGGGTCCCCCCCCACCCCCCACCCCCTTCCAACACCACACATTCTCAAGATTGAATTTTGAAAACCTTATACATTATTAACACCCTTCATGCTTCATCAATTTAGCGAGACCCCCCCCTCCCCACCCCTCACCACCTTTCCTCTTGTTGCTCAATTTTCAACGAGATAAAATCCAATAAGCGCATCGTTTTTTATTCCGAGCATCCGTGCTCTTTTTAATCCGATGTAATATCGGATGGCGCCACGTATGAAATTCAACAGGGAGCCCCTTCAAGCTTGCACAGTGGGGGTGGGGGGGGGGAGGGGAGGGGGGAGACGACAAGAAACAACAAGTGGAGGGAAAATCAAGCGTCTACCACTCTGCCCATTTAAGTAAATCGTAAAATAACCCCATGATGTGGCCTCGAGGGGGCTGGACAGAAAGCTCTTCAGTGCCTCACTGGGCAAAACGCACATAGAGAGTTTTTATATCTGCTTAGATTAAGGGGCACTCGGAAGAAGGGTGAAAAAAAAAAACGGCAACGTTGTCAAGGAAACAAGTACCACAGTGACACCTTAATCTGTTGAAATATAATTGGAAAAGGAGTGATAAACATCTTCTTGTGCGAGTGTATGATGTACTGAACACAATCAAAAGGAAGGCTCCTGAGCACTCATTACAGAAGTTATTGTAAGAACAGCTTTAATGAATACATATGGAGAGACATTCTCTAGGGCTCAAGGAGGGAACCTGGTGTAGAAACAGCCTTTTGAGTCTGGCAGGATTTAAGAAGGCTTGTTCCGCAATTAGATTTGACACACTCCGCAGTAAATAGCACATGTACAGAAAAATGACTCCACAAAACAAATATGAAATAAAGATCTTGTGGGGCGTTCAGGTGCACGCTGCACATGCTATTCCACGCTCAGTTTGAAACCAGAATGCAAGCAAAGTCACCCGGCTGGACACAGTATCATTAGCGCCTCAACCTTCACGGATTGGAAAAAAAAAGGAATCATAAAGGGGCTCGGCGCAAAATGACATGCAAATAAGGAAGAAGTCGAGAAATCTCTGCCATCTCTCACCAATTATCTTGTTAATTACAAGCCATTGTGAAGGGCTCCCACTGTCGACAGTGTCTCTGATTATACAGTGCATTTGTCCCCGCTTTCCGCAGTCTAATCAGTAATTACTACCTGCAGTCGGAGCTCGGTACAGAACAGAGTCGGCCATCTTGGGACAACGGGGAACGCTGGGCAGTTTGAGAACCTGTCAGCAATGGATTTGTTTTTGTTGTTTTCGAGGTCAGGTGTTCCGGAAGGCCAAAACAACATAGGAATTTTAAAAGAAGTATTTTCCGTACAAGGGCTTTCTATAAAAATATCACCAAATGATGCAAGATACAAACAAAATGACACGCATGGTAATTTATCTGGGAAAGAGTTCTACCTCTCAAGTGAGTTATGTCATTGAAAAATCATGAATCTTCTCATGGGAGGACTTTGTGGACACAACGTCATAATCAGGACAACATCCGTAAAAATCTTACATCATTGATAATTGATGGGCAGTGGCACACATTAGCTGGCATGCTAAGGGGTTTGTTGGTCTTAAGGGGGCAATTCATTTGAACAATTATCTTTATTGTTCAGAGAATCGTCGTAAAAGCCTCAGAGATAAATCTAGCCACACTTGAGCGGGATTTGATCAACACATCAAGCCGAAAACATGCTATTTGGAAATGTGTTATTTGCCGCAATCGCTAACACAAAGTAATGGCCTAACAAACAGGACATTAAATCACATACTAGAGCGGTAATTGGATTTTGAGCAGTAAAACAACAGCTGCCATCCTTTCACTGGGCCTATGGCAGCGGCCCTGGATACCCACGCCACCTCACAGAGAGAGAAGCCCATCTACAGTGCCATCCCTCCCGGCAGTCACATGGGGTAAACCCTCCGGCTGCATTTAGCTCCCATTTCATATCCAAAATCTCTCAGGGCAAAAAGGCAGACTCTCAGCGACTTCACCTGCATTCCTCAGACCTTAAGAGTGTCACGATTAAATCCCTCTGACCAGAATCAAGACCGGTGCCCAGTCTTACTTAGTTTCCTGGAAAATGACATCCTCATCTTGTAGGAATAGAAGACTGTTGGGATCAAGAGCGCATGGCTTCAATTCTAACAGTTAAAGCGATAAGCTTGAGAACCCTGAGGAACTACTAAATGATGGAACAAAAATTAAAAATCCATGACTGATCAACATACTTCTGCGGAAGGAGCGAGAAGCCTCTATTAAATTCTGCTCCTGGGCTCGGGGTGGTGACCCAAACCATTTCATCCACCGGTAAAAAGTGAGGAAGATTAATGGGTAGATTGCAATGCATGTCAATGATGAAAATCTGTGAAGAAGGTAGTAATAGAGAGGCTCACCTTTGATGGTTAAGAAGAGAGAAACTCTCTATTTGACTGGCACTAAGGTCAAAGATAAATGAACATTAACATTAAGTAGTAGAAGTCTCTACTTGTGAAACATGGGGGGCTCGTCTTTGTTCTTTGGCTTCACCGTTATTTCCCAACAGAAAAGAGCCATCACTTTCAGTTTGAGGTTATAGATCTTAGCTTCTTTCTTGCCATTTGGATGAAGTACTATAGCAGGTCAGACGCATCTCTAAGGAAGCAAACGGGGTCTTATCGCACCCACAATAAAAGGAGTTTTAGGTGCTCGAGACTCTACAGTGGCTAGTAAATAAAGAGGACATCATTTTGGTGAATGCAGTGCAGGAGCAATGGTGCGTTTGACTGCTTGCGAGCGTGTGTGGTTATGAGTGAGTGCACCTTGTGGTCAGTCAAACAGGAAACAACTTGGCAACCTTCGGAGGTCAAGGCTGCACCATTAACCTATCAATCACGGCTCGGCCGCGCTCCTCCGCTGCCATAAAGACCGTCTAAACGTCTTTAGCGGTAATGTCTGACTGTCAGGTTAAACGTCCACCACTCGGGCTCACTGCCCACGCGATCGGAGGAGAGAAACAAACCCCACAGCAGGTAATCAGATGAGCTCGGGACGAGCCGCCCCTCATCCCGTTTTAGTTCATAATCATCTACAATCACCAGGCAAGGTCAGACCGACAAGTGGAAAACGGCGTTGTCATTCTGTTCTCGGTGCTGTTAGCGTGCCTCTGCTCCCGCGTCTAAAGCAAGCGATGAAGTTAACACGAATGTAAATGTGTTTGGACAAGATCCGTGGACAAAAAGCCTTCCGACAAGCACCTCGCGTCAAACACCAAACCGGCTGGTTCCTTTTTTAACGGGGCTTTTTCTCGAGGGCTCTTCACCCCGTGTCGAAGCGGCCAAATGAATGCACTCTCCCTCGTTTTTGGTGCATTAACAAAGAAGAATGACAGCGCTTTCAACAGCCTTTTCTCTGGTTGATAGGCCGTGCATATGAATGAAGCCCGTGTCCATGTTTGTTGGAGGATACACCTTCGACTTTTAGCTAAGCAGCAGACTGAATTAGCGGAGTTCTGGAGCACTCAACAGAAATACAAAAGAAAAAGCTCAAAACAAAATGCCCATAGCGAATGGTTGAAAGTGTACAACTTTTTTTAAATGACAACTGATCACGTATCAGTCAACAAAACTGTACAGCTAACCACTGACGATATGCTTTGTTCCCCATATTTTAGCTAGGTTGAGCTGAAACTCAGGGCAGACTTGTGTACTTATTTTGGGAAATGCCTCATTTAGTTTTCTGGAAGGTTAGCCATGATTCGTACGTTTTTTCATATCGGCAGATTCCCGGCAGATTTAACACCGAAATGTTGTGGAAATCGCTTCCGAAAATCCTCAAATGACATCATCAGGATTCAAAGAAGATTCAAACCCATTCGTTTGCCATTTGTGAGGAAATGGTACAGCATCAAATCAAGTCGACAAACTTTTCACGGTTGCATTTTTGAACGCCGACTTAAAATATTCACTGTTGTCCCACTTCTTCAGACGATTATCACTTGCTCACCCCTATTTGACACTTTTGCTATTAAGATTATACAGCGTGTTAAACACATGATATCTAGACTCCCAGAATCCAGCTTTGGCCATCTATGACAGCAGGTTGAGTTTGTGAGCTGTGTTCAATTCCCCTTAGACGACTACAGAATAACGTACTAAATAAAAACGTATATCAGAGCCAACAATCTATACAATCTGGGGGATCACGTGCTTCAAGCCAAACCAATGGACTCCACTTTGAATTTTTCTGATTCAGGGGTTTACGTCTCATAAATAAAGACGCCTTTTCTATGTAGGTACTATCAATGAGCCAAATTTGGAAAAGGGACAGACCGGTTGACGGGAGAAGGATTGCGAAAAGGAGGAAGATCGTTTTTGCCTCCTTGAAGGGTATGAAGGTACAACAAATGGGGGGATGGAGCGGACGAGGGGTTAGGAGGCAAAGATGTGAGAGAGGAAAAAAGAACGATGGATGGTGAGACGAGGGGATGGATGGATGGAAGTGGGAAGGAGAGGAGGGGAGGATGCTTCAGTGACTCCACTTGACAGCTGAGTGAGAGGGGAAGCAGAGTGGCTACTCTATGTAATTTGTTAGCGGGTCCATGATGCATGCAGGCATGATACCGAACCATGCCTGGCGAGCACAGGGATGACTAGACAGAGACGGACAGACGGCGAGAGGAAGGAGGGTGGGGGGGGGAAGGAAGGCAGGGGAGAGGTTTGACAGATCAGGGCGCATCAAGGGAAAGAGCAGGTGTGGAAATAAAAGTGAATATAGATGGAGAAACAGGGTCCACTGTGTTTCCAGCCTCTGTCAGCCAAGTGAGTCGGACCAGATCTGCTGTACGAGTACAGAGGTCGCTCCGCACAACAGCACCCACAACCCCCGAAAAAGAAAAAAAGGATTGTCTTCCCCGCTTGAGCAATGCCACGATTTGCCCAGGTCTATGTCAGACTGGGTAAAACGGCACATTAATGGCGGCACGTCCATGAGAGACCTCGTTCAGAGTTTGTTTGCGACTTGTTGACGTGGGACTGATCAGGGAAGCCATGGCAGCTGTCTGCCATAATTACCTGGGAGCCCGATCACACACTCTCACACACAAACACACACACAGACACACACATCTCCCTCTTCTGATTACCTCACAAGGCCAGCTTTGTCTGATTAGCTCCCATATTTACACAAAAGACTTGTTATTAATGAACATGTGTTCGACGTTTCGCTCCGCTATACTTCGTAACTCCCTGAACGTTCGGGAAGGAAATCGTTGACGGCGTTCGAGGGGGCGCCGCCGATTAGCGGTGCGCCGTTTCGACGAGAAAAACATGCCGCTGCATGTGCAATATCTTCCATTTGAGAATGAAACTTCATGATTATTTGTTATACGGGAAAAGGGAAGAAGGAGAGAGAGGAGAAAAGGGGGGCCTGGCATCCCACCACAGACACCTCGGAAGGGCAGAGACATTACCAGACGGTATTTCTGGGGGGCATGTCGTCGAGACCGAATGGTTCCATCAACCAATCAACCAGACAAAGATAGAAAACACACACGCACATACGCACGCAAGGTGCAATCCCACCCACAGCTCTCGGCCCATACCCGTCGTTCTGCCAAATATTAGCATAATGAAATGCACTGTTATTTGTGTGCCATCAGACCCCGCGGGGCCTGAAAATGAAGTGCTCGTTAGCTCTGCGGCTCTCTAAATAGATCATCAGTTAGCCAATATAGGGGCAGACTTATGACAATGAGGCTTTTTTTTCCTAACCTCTTCTGAACGATGGCAGAAAAAAAAAGAAAAAACATAACTGGAAATATGCAACATGACAGCATCCAGTGGGTTGCATCTGGAGTATGATGGTGGTGAATTAGCGAGTAGCACAAGAGAACAGAGAGAATAGTGTTCCCAGATGTTGAGATCGGAGGAATAAATAAAGATGGTAAAGTGACACCAAAAGAAGAAGTGTGGGAAGTGAATAATCAGGTGGCAGATGAGGCTTGAAAGGAAAGACAGGGCAAAAGATGATAACGGTTCGGCAACTAGGCTGGAAGAAAGGAAGGAGCAAGTGGGCACTGAAGTGGAGGTGATGGAGCTGCTCTGTTTGCTCCAGCCATGCCTGACCCGGATCCTTGAAAAGCCTGTTTTATGGTTGGCAGGTGGTCAGGTGCAGAAACGCAAACAGCTGCTTATACCTGGTCAAAATAAGACATTGGCAGCAAGTCAGTAATTTAATCAGTTCACTTTAAAGTAGGAGGATAATGACATCACAAACCTTGATCCATTTCTGCCTGTTAAAAGGAAGTTTTTCCTTGCCTGTGTCGCCTAGTGCTTGCTCATGGTGGGAATGGTTGGGTTTCTGTAATTAACTTCAGAGTAGTGTCTGACTTGCTCTGTTTGGAAAGCGCTGTGAGACAACTGTTGTTGTGATGTGGCGCTATATAAATAAAATTGAATTGAATTTGGAAACAACTTCTTGCTAGTCGTGATATACCACGGCTATTAGCAAAGAACACAGCTTCTTCAATGTGCCTCGTAGTCCGTGCTCTCAACATTTGTGCTGCCACATGACTGGCATCGTGCACAGAAACGTGCAATTCTGTCAATCAACAAGCCTTCATCGGGATTTCCCTCGTCTTAAAAATGCATCCTGCTTAAACGAGGATGTCCACAAAGGGAAGGTTCAAATCAAAATGGACTTGTTTAATCCATGACAGATTTTTGTAGACAGTCATACATTCATATATATGTGTGTGTATCATATTTATGAATTTCTGAAAGATGCCATTTCATATGTCTCACTGAGTCAAAGTATTCTAATCAAAGTATTTTCTGAAATGCAAACATTCCCCCTTTAAAGTGTCAGAGATTGATTTTGCTTGGATGATTATCAGCAACCTGATGGAATAAAAGTGCTAACTAAGAAAAAATTACAGTTATCTACCAATTGAGCAGTGTTGCCGTGTGGTAGAGGGCTTTTTGTCTGTATGAAGTCATTTATATAGATCTTCATGGTGACACGCACATTGTCTAAATGTGATGAATTGCAAACTGTGGCTTGCTAGCCAAACCAGCTGCCAGTAGCTCATGAAAGTAATTTGGGTTCATTTTGTACTGATAAGAATTTATGAAACATTTAAAGATCAATCTGATAATTTCGCATTGGTCCTGTAGTAACACTCAAAAGATTCCCAAACCTAAAATGTATCTTCCATAGAGCATAAATCTCATTGTTCAGTTTCAAATGAGCAAAATATCTGTCCTAAAAAGTGAGCAGTGCTATGCTGCTAACCTTATAAAGGGCTAGAGTTCAGTTTATTCTATATGAAATGAGAAGTTCATCCTATAGTCCCAGTTCAGTCCACGCTTGGTTAATCACAAGGTGAACTTTTTGGGCGACGATATGTGCTGCGAAAGGCCGTCAACACTGGGTTTTTGTCTCTGTGGGCACGCCTTTGCAGCGAGAGGAGGATTTCTTTCCCTCTAATCCCCCCCGTTTACAAGCACAGCCACTTTCCAGGGCCATTGTGGACGGTCGTCTCCCTCCATTTACTCCCTGCATGGCACTCATTTCAGCTAGTTTAACACCGCCTGGGTTCCAGGAGGAAGGATTAGGACGGCACTGACTGTGGAACTCTGTGCCACTCCTCACACATCTGGATTTGAGCTGATTACCAGGGCAGGCAAATGATTCTCAACCAATCAGGAGAGAGCAACGCAAGTCTGATGCAAACTCCAAATATCTTTTCACTCAAGACTGCACTTCACCAGGTTTTTTTCAAACTTAACCTTTAAAATATGTTTGGGGAAATATGAGTTTGACCAAAACAACATAGTTTGAGAAGATAAGAAGACACGGAAATGGGATTTAGGGTACCGGTCAGCCCTAAAGGAGACTAACTGTTGCTGGTAAGACATAGAGAAAAAAGAGTCACAAATGGCTTTTTTAAAATGTTTACTTATCTGGTCTGATCAGGATAGAATGTTTCCCTCCATTCCTAGTGTTTCTGCTCAACTAGGCTAAACTTCAAAATAAGCTATACTTAATCATTTTGCATTATTCAAACATTTAAATACTGAATACAGCTTTAAGTACTACACATTTACTCTGTATGAAAATAAAACACAAAAAAAAACACCTGAAAAAACTGTATTGCTTTGTTTCTGTGGATCTAACCTTCTCACTCTGGCACATTTTCTACTAACGCGCATATAAAGATGAAAACAAAACACAATGGGACGCCCAGACATATTGTTGGAAAGAGCCATGTGGAATGAATGGTGATGAAATTGGGAGTTTAAGAGCGAATTTGCCACTGTCTCTCGCTCACTGACGGGCAGCAGAACGAGTCGGTGGATTCCTCGCTCTTCCTGAGCTCACAGTGGAGGGTGAGGCTAATGGCACGTCGCTTATTGAAATGGAGCGGCGTAGGTTAACCCCACACGTGGGCCGACATCTTTTCATTTAGTTTGCACAGCTAACCAAAAAGGCGATTACCACAGGGAGCAAAGCCATTAAAAGGCTGACCTTTTCCCTTTGTGTGAGGATATCAGCGCACGTGTGTGTGTGTGTGTGTGTGTGTGTGTGTGTGTGTGTGTGTGTGTGTGTGTGTGTGTGTGTGTGTGTGTGTGTGTTAGGAATATGCCATAAAAACATACCTGGGTTAGCATGATGGAGTATTTGCAGTGTGATTAGGTAAAGGGCAGTTTGCCATATTAGGGAATGAATACAACTGTGCATGCATGCAGTCCGTTGACTCCATACCCACATAATATGTCAACCATTTCAGGGTTTATTTTAGAACTCGCAAGGGAAACAAAGAAAAAAAAAAAAAAGCGAGCCACTGCAACCTTTTCTTTGCCCCTGCTGTCAGTTCTCGGTTTCCCACAGACTTCAGACTTCATTAGAGTGATCAGAGCATACAAGAAAAACCAATAAGATGCAACCCAACAGGTTGCAGTTCATCTAAAGCCCGAGTTCATTTAGATAAATCACTGCCCGGCAGCCTGATTGCCTATTTTCACCCACACGCCATTAGCGACTCGTGGACGCCATTGTCCGCTTCCATTCAAAATAAATTGGTTAGAGGTACAGCCAATGTCCTTTTGTGAATAAATCACTCAGAAATGTCCTAATTAAGTTTGCCCATTGGTGAGCAAGGGAAGTCAGGCGCCGACGAGACGAGGAAAACCACGGAAAAAAAGAGAGAAAAAAATCCAATTCTTTCTCTAAAAAGTGTAACAATGGCAGAGATGGCTAGGGCCCGAGTGACAAAAGGACAATTCACAACAGCTGGGGCGCGAAGGCATTCTTTTTGACTTCCTATTATGTTTGTACCTTGGAGATGTTGGGATCTGATTTTCCAGCACGCTATTCTGGTCCAATCTGCCTCCATTCACTCGCACATCAGTCCATTATCATTAAATAGGTGTTTGATTTCCACACAATGTGCTCACTCCTCAGAGCGCACGGAGACGTGGAAGGAGAGAAAACACATTAAATAAATGGCCTTTGAGTGAATGACAACAATAAACATATTTGCTGGGAGCAATGAGCAATGTTTATCGTGATAAATGATGTGTAGAGGTGGATCGACCTATATGCAATGCAGGAACCACTGAGTGGAAGAAACGGATAGTGGGAGATGGGGGGAGTGGCGAGGTTGGAAAAAAAAGAATAAAATGAGAGGTAAAAAGCGGTGTTGACACATGCAAAAGGCAATCAGGTTGATTGTTTATCAACTATTTGTTCCACATTTGGAGAAATTAGAAAAATGTCAACAAACCATCCGCAAAAAAGGCTTAAGGGGAAAAATGATCTTGTCAAAGGAACTAAAACCTCAGGTTAACAACAGTAGGTTTATTACAGTTCTTATTAATATTAATAACTAAGGTCTGAAGAGTCTGAGCTGTAGCTTACAGTGGTTTTCTGGAATTTCCCGGAATACCATAAGTTCCGACTTTGGGGGTAATGGTACATGAACTCTTCAGAACAATGACAATTGAACATGGAAATTTTCAGCCATAATTTTGTTTCGGAAACTGTAACAGAAAGGGAATGCGTTCTGTATGCCCAGATGACTTAGTAATTGGACCGAATGTTTAATTTTTCAGCGGTTTTAAATATTCACAGCCTCATTGTGACAAGCGATTTTCTCATGCTCCACATTTTATCCCAGAATATGTACAGCTGAGCAATAATTGTAATTTTAATAAGACATTCAGCTCTAGGCAAAACTATCACGCTCTGGTATCATAATAAAAGGTAATGCTTTTTATTATGTGGCAGAACAATGAAAAAAAAGCAATAATTAAAGTGTGCATAGAGAAGTACAAGGAATCAAACCAAGAGAAACCATTCAGCATTAGGAGACTCAGTTTTTTTCCCCAGCTATTTGGTCAAACACAGAAAACTTGACATCCCGCTGAGACTGACAGCCCAAATGACTGAGATCATCTCACGTAATGTTTTACTGGTAGGTTTCGATGTCGTTTCTTTGGAAGCAAAGTGAAAGCTTTTTATTTCTACTCCACTATTTAGGAAAGTGACAGTGGAGGCAATGCATTATAGAAGAGGATGTCAACTTTTCCTGTGACAGCAGCCTCCACAGAATTCAGCAGACCAGAATTCAGCGCAACAGGAAAACAATCTATTTTCTGTTAAATAGAAAAAAACCCTTGGCATACTATGACATTTTGCTTTTTGCTCTCAAGAATAAGCATTTAAATGAGGCTGCAGAAAAGCACTATGGGTAATGAAGGAAAATTCTAAATGCAGACCACCTAAGGTGTGTTGAGAGAAGACAGTGACAGGCAGATTTGTTAAAAGCATGTCCCTAAACTTTACTAATCAGGACATTTTGAGTTGTGGCCGTAACATAAAGCCAGATGCAAATTTCACATATCTTCCCGTTCAACACTTCCGCTTATTTTCCCCAGATTTTTACAAACTTAAACTGAAAATATGTATGACAAAATGTGAGGTTGTGTGAGATAAGAAGATATGAAAATGGAATTTGGGTACCAGTCATCTCCAAGGTCCCGTGCTAAGAGATAATAGAACTCATTGTGATTGGTGTGACATAGAGAAAAGAAGAAAATCACAAATTCAAATTGATTAGTTACCGTATCTGATCAGGTCAAAGTGTTTCCTTCCATTTCCGAGCTAAGCTAAACAGCTAATTGAGCTAAATGTCATCATTAAACTCCACCAGAACAAAAAGGGATGCTTGTGAGCTCCTGCAAGATTCTCAAAACTCGGGGCCCATTCGTATAACGCATGTGGTTGAGTATGTTGGGCTGCACAGTGGTGTGTGTGTGTGGTTGTTTGTCTCTGTGTTGCCCTGGGACGGACTGGCGACCCGTCCAGGGTGTTGCTTCTCCTTCGTCCAATAGCAGCTGGGATAGCCCCCTCTAACGACCCTACCAGAAGTTAAGTGGTTCATCCATTTTCGTAACCGCTTATTCCCTAATGGGAAATAGTCCCTCCGCAACCCCTAATGGGGTCCCCGGGGGACTGGAGCCTAACCCAGTAGTCCGCCAGTCCATCGCAGGGCCACACAGAGACACACAAGGACCAACAACCACACACACTAAGGGCAATTTGGAATGTCCAAACAACCCAACATGTAGGTTTTTGGATGGTGGAAGCCGGAGAACCTGGATAGAACCCACACAGACACAAGGAGAACATTCAGACTCCACCCAGAAAGGTCCCGGTTCCCCCGGGTACCCGAACCCAGAACCCCTTTGCTGTGAGACGATACTAACCCCCACACCACCGTGCAACCCCGGGGTTAGACAATGGATGGATAAATAAAGCAGTTATGGAGAAAGAAAAATACAAAGTCGTATTGCTAGCCACACACACACTCATAGACCACACACTCAATTCAACACACACAGACATGACAGCGTATCAAGAGGGGAGGCTCATCATCGCCCGGCACCGTGAGATAACTGAAGAAAAGCCAGGGCACTCTGGGTAATGCTGCTGATTAATAGCATTCAGCAGACATTAAGGCGCTATGATTATCTCTCCCGCACTGCGCTTCTCTCTCCCGCTATGCTAATTATTGTGGTGTCGCTCGGAGGGGTATTTCTCTTTCGGTCTCCCCCCTCCCAGCCGACAACTCTCCTCAACACGAGCCGCTGTCTCCCTGCATCTGATATAATTTGTTATTGAATCATCAAAACTTGCGTTTAGCAGATAAATCACTGATGATTAAGTGAAGCACTAGCTGGTGACTGGCGTGAGACGGCAAGCTAAAGATATCATTAGCTAGAAAGACAAGTCTTTAATAAAAATGTTTTTTGTTTTTTTTAACTTTCCTTTTTGCTTGAGCTCTCTTTCTAATTCTCCCTGGATTTTTCTTCATATCGAACTGAGCAACACTGATTGGATTTAGCCAGATTTCCACTGGTGTGCCGTTGTGTTTAACAAAAGTTTTACAACCCAAAAAATTTGTCACGTTTGCCAAGTTGTCTCCTCTTACTTTAACTCATTGATTGCCAGCCATTTTCAGAACAGAGAGTCGCTCACTGCCACAGTTTTTTTAGCATTTGGACTGATTTTTCAAGAGCCACAGAATAGTTTGTGCTATGACTATGTAAACACCGGATTTGAATTGACGTCTATAGACGTCTTTGGCAGCGAATGAGTTAACAAAATTAGTATTCTCACTTCTAGTTGGGTAGCAAATTTCATCCACTGTAGATTTTTAGCTAATAAACATAATATTTGTTCCATAAGTTGACAATAACTCTAACTTTTTAATTATTGAGGGTTCTAGATCTGCTAAACACTCATTAATTTTCCTGAATTTTAAAGAATTGAAACGTTTTCCTTCTCCCTAGCGGTAATACTGTTAAACCTATGACTCTTTAATTTCTTCCAAATCTAGAAACTTAGTCTCCTCTTTAAGATGCAGTAACCATTTGCACTTTGTGCATTTCCAACAGCACACAATGGTACAGCTCCACAGCAGATTTGCTGAATGATTGGCCGCAGAACTATGTGTTTTTTCTCTGGGAAAAGACGGGCAGGAATTGGAAATCTAGTCAGATCGTGACTGGCTTCCTCAGGAGCTACTCACGGCTTTTTTTCCCAAGCTGCATGAATTCCAAATGAGAGAGACAGAAAAACAGTAGACAAGACAAACTTGTGTTGTTGTGTTTGGATGTTGCCCAGATAAATAGCTGTAATTGTGTTTATTAGGAATGTATCGGTGCCCCCAATACAGTATTGGATTCGAAATCAAATGGGGAAGAGAAGAGATGCTGATATATGCCAGCAGCCATAAACATCAGCCAGCAGATGATGTCTGCCTTCTTTTTGAGGAAATGCAAGAAATGAAATCGATAGGACACGTCTATTCCTTCAGCTGGCGTCTATTATATATACAGTTGGAACAGGGCCACCCTTTTCAATTTCAAATTAAGCAAAACCTAATTGTTTATGTGTGTAATTTGAAAAATGGTTTACAATCTAGCCTGCAGACTTGTGACCTCTGGTATTTTGATAGAACACTGCTATATCCATCCATCCATCCATCCATTATCGTAAACGCCTATTCCCTAATAGGGTCATGGGGGACTGGAGTCTATCCCAGTCTATCTATCCCAGTAGTCAATGGGCAAGAGGCGGGATACACCCTGGACAGTCCGCCAGTCGCGCAGGGCTACACAGAGACACGCAAGGACCAACAACCACACAAACTCACATTCACTCCTTAGGGAAGTTTGGAATGTCCAGTCAGCCTATCATGCAGGTTTTTGGAAACCCAGAACCCTCTTGCTTTGAGGCAATGGTGCTAACCACCACACAACCGTGCCGGCCACTACAATATCTATAAACTAAATCAAATGAACTTTGTAGCTTAACAACTCTGATTAATGAAGAACACATGAAGGATCATAGAATCCTAACACCACCCCGTCAGTCCGGGCTAGCTGGTAGTCAAGATCTGCTGGTCACAGATTCCTAAATAATCTGTGAGGAACTTTTAAATGGACTGACTTTGACTGTCTTAGACTAATGGTGGTGCTCTTCAGAATCAAATGCCTTACCCTGAATACATCCTCACTTTACCTCAATTTCCCAATAAGAGGTGGTCAGCTGCCTGGACATCATCAGTAACCCACAGTTTTAAAAAATGTAGACATTGATTTGCAGTTACTTTTATTCTAACAATGCCAAAACTGACTTTAAAAGCTTTGGACATACGTGTTAATTCAAAATGAAGAGTTAATTGCTAAAAATTGTGCCTGGAAGTGTCGAGCATTGATCGAGTTTGCGCCGTCATCGAAAGCCATTTCTATTTGTAGAAAGACCCATGTGGTTGGGCTTTGTTTATCTGCTTTGGTTGAACTTCACCCATGACTTTGATCGGTAGCTGTATCACCACTCACTTGCCACATACCCTTTTTTAGTTTCTACAGGCTTTCCTGATAGCTCTTGTAGACGAAGCCCCTCAAGAAAGTAGCACACACATCCACAGTATATCAATCTGTGTTAATAGGTTTCAAAGTCCTGAATCAGGGATCTGTTAGGGGAGGTGTACCAGATATGTCACTGAGCTGGAAAAAAACAGGAACATAGTGGACAGACCTTGATAAATGTTCCAGTGCGACGATGGGATCTATTTCCAACTCCAACTTGTACAGAAGCAATCAACCAAATTCAAAGCAGAAAACGAATCCGACCTGATGACAGATAAAGCCCTTGACACTCAACAGCTTCATTGTCTTCTACCTAGCCTTATTGTGCGGGCTGCTTCTGTCATTGATGCAACATTTTATCGTCCACCAGAGGCATGCCCGATCCATGTTTCTGACTCTGAATGCCAAACGTCTTGAAATGAGCTCAGGCGACAAGCGAGCACACCCTTCGGTTGTTTCAATCCCCGGTCCAGGCGTGGGGCTCTCTCTTCCCCGGGGGGGCCATTCCTCTTTGTTGGTGTTTGAAAACGGGTGAGGATTTACGTGAAGGCTTCTGGCACTACTTTCTGAGGGGGGGAAGATGGTAATGCACCGCCGTGGCGCTGGAGGAACTGGCTGGGATTTCTCACTGGCGCCAGGACGCAGGTTCGAATCCTGCCGCGGGGGGAAGCCACAGCTCCAGGCAAGGTGGCACAGGAGATCTGACACTTGACGCGGACGGGGGCGGAATAGGGGCCAGACAGAAAAGGTCACGAGGTCCCCCTGGAAGTGCGTGTTCAGTCCACCGCTGCGAGTGGAGGGAAGCTAGGCAAGAGTTAGGACCGGTGGCATTAAGCCAGCGCGCGAGGCATTCTGTGTGTGCTTATAAGGGGGCTACGCACTATGCTGTGTATAGTCGGGAACACATATGTGTGTGTGTGTGTGTCTGTGAGACGAGGTTATAGAATCTGACAATGGTGAGGTGCATTCCCTAACTCTGAGCGGACTGACAAGGACATGTGACAGAATCCAGGCCAGCTCAACTGTCAGCACCACTCACTGAAGGGACACACTGATGTGATGACAGCAGACAGTGGCCAAACACCACCTTGCATGAAACTGCTGGACACACGCACTGCTGCCTCTTTTTTTTCTAAACATTTCAATTCCTCATATAAGAGATGAGAAAATTCTTCTTCTTTTTTTTTTAGCTACCAGCTTTGAGACGGCAGTTTAATGCAGCACACTTCAAACACCTTCAGGAGCAGATGAAAGGATGCTTTTATGCTATAGCTCAGTCAGCATCATCCCCAGAAAACCCACTCTGATACCCACAAAGTGACGTCTTTTACAGCCCTTGGTTGCAATTGGTATCCATCTTCCAGAGTGAATACAATAAATGGATGGTTTGACCGATACAATGCTGTTTCAAAACCTTTTTTTCACCTTTGTTAACATGTTTAAAGTTTAGTAGTGCAGATAATCTCCTGACTTATCTGGAATAAAAAAATAATAAAAATAATTTACAAGAGCAGAGGCCAGCAAATTGAAAAGGTTTTTGTATGAACGATCACATGCTTCAATGGCAAGGTTAGGAGATTATCACATCTTTGTACTGGGGAGACCTCTGGGTAAACTTTATATATTACATTCCCTACCTTCTAGTTATATGGAGGTTATTCACCCATGTTTTGACTTCTGCACACATTGGAACAAAAAGATTGGGAGGGTCTGGATCTTTTTATGTTTAGTTGTATACCAGGTCAATACAAAAGATCGACCAAAATAGTTCACTTCACCTTTACAAGAAACTATTACAAAAAAAGAAACATGATTAAATTCAAAATTGTAAGGTTGACCTGCAATTTCTTTCCTTCCTTTTATAATAACAACAAAACATGATTTTCAAGGCAGTTATATTTTTTTTACATGTATTTGTTGACTTGAAACTGCCATGAAAATTTGGAACCATCTCCCTTAAAGTGCTCATAAAACTATAAATTGATTACATCAGGGCTTGTGACAGTGATGATGATCAAATACAGTTCATTAAAAAGTTAGCAGTAGCAATATACGCCATTTTTAAAAGAAATCTTGCAATCAGTTTCGTTGCTGAGATCACTTTAGCTAAAGATGCTAACAAAAGCTTAAAAACATGGTTTTGTCCAACTAGATTAATAAAAAAATAGAATTAATTAATTACAAACAAACCTCTTTTTTAAAAATACATCCTTGTAGCAGTAAAAGCACAACAACCCTATTGAAACTGTGCTTTTTATTTAAATTATATTGTATTTCTAATGGGTTCCTCTTTCCACTTGCAAATGAGTACTTTGGATGGGTTCTCACAGAGTAGCATTTACCTTGGAGAACAAACCAGAGACCAATCCATAGCTCTCTTGGATAATATTTCTCTAAAACTTTTTGGGGTTTTGTTTGCATCTCTTTGCAGCTGTCGGCATTGTTTTTCTTCCCCTCCCACACTGAAATGTTGGATTGCGGATGCTCTCCTTCATAAATGCGTGAGATGTCCGGCAGGCTAGCTTCTGGGCCCGGCTCCGCGTTGCCAGGTCGGACACTGACTGTCGGTAATTGTACCAGAGGGAGGTGTGGGAGGGCCCCCGTAATGCAGGTCCACGTCTCGTAAGACTTCAGACGGCCAAAATCTGCGAACGGAGAAGACGGAGGACCAAGATCTGTGCTTCAAAACACCATCGACGGCAGAGAGAAGCCATGACTCCGATCTGACCCTTACGCTTCAAACCTCAACTGTGAGATACTTTAAAAGAAAAAGCTGCTCTCTGGAAATCCTCCACGAAACTGACATTTTCAATCCATAACTATTCAACAATCTGTTGTGCACACATCCAAGAAAAAAAAGACCTGCTTATCTCATCTCCACTGTTCATCAAGTCAACCACCATAACGAAGGCTTCCTTTCAAGAGGGGAAAACAGCCGGGCGGCCATTTTTACGATTTCATTTTCCAGTTTGAAAGGATGTTTGACAAAAGGAAAGGTAATTAGATGTTTTTTTATATAAGTTAGAAGTGGATTTAGGGGTATCTTGACACATGATTCGTAAACAGATGTGCCCAGAAGGCAAGTTCCCAGCTTCTTTGCAGAAACGTGCTCACGTGCACAAGGACAGACGTAAAGAGAGCAAAGGCGGGAACAAGACAGGCTCTTTTCCGGGGTCTTGAAGTGAAAGCGGGGTTCATTTTTTGCCACAGCCACTTGAAAGTCAGCAGGTTGCTGTGCTAATTAATGGAGCATGACTGCTGTCCTCAGGCAAATCCACACACACACAATCGCTCGCACACGCTCGCGCACGACCCGTTCTGTCGGGAAAAGCAGGCCCAGACGAATGCACCAACTTTCAGGGAAGTGTGTGTGCGTGTGTGTGTGTGTGTGTGTGTGCGCGCTCGAGCAGGCAATCAAGTGACATGCAGCTGCACACTCAATCAGAGCAGACTCAGTTGAAATCTAAACACACACACACACTTAGCTACCACCACAAGAATGCAAGAACACATCTTTTTTTTTTTTTTTTTTGCTAATCATGTGAACTTATCTCTTTTTACCCAATGACTCAACACCCTGATTAATAATTTTCCATAATTCATGGCTAAGTTGCCATCATGCACATCTAAAAAGCGTCGGGGCTAATAAGCTACAACTGAGCTGGTTACACAGCACATCCAGCACTATTAAGCCAGTAGAGTTTTTAGTTTAGTTGGTTTTTGCTCTAGTCTCCAACAGTCTCCAACCAGTGTCAGACCATTAAACGAAAGAGGAAAAAAACACACACACACAAAAAAAGGACACAAAACCGGGCGTGTGACTCTGCTCTGCCTCAACTGTGTCATATGTCTTTTTCTTTGGAACTTTTTAGGTAACACGGCATCATCTTTTATTAAAATTTCAACAGACACATCAAAGACATGCTTTTCAGCACTCCAAAAAAAGTATATGAACCAACGAGGGCCATTTTAAGTTGTTAAGGGCACACACACATTTAGGTTGTGAATGAGTGGAAGTAAGCATCAGACTTTTTTTTTTATTCCTTTCAGATTGATGCTGTGAGTATTTTGGGTACTATTTGTCTAAGTAAACTGTCTGGATAAGTAACCCTCTGCCAGATGTCACTTCTGCCGTTTCCCGTTTGGGATCCAACCGAAGGATGTTTAAAAAATTGTGAGGCATAATCTGGCCCACTTCATCCTGCATCTGCTGGAATGAAGATGAATTTGTCTTTTAAAACACTGCTCTCTGCGAATCGAGGAGGGGTTTTTCTTTCTTTTTTTTTTCTCCCCCTCTCCAGAGATGCGACTTTCTGACACCAGCCCAGTTTCCAAACGACTGTAATTTTGCTTTTAAGTCGAATCTTTACCCAGAATCATAATTCATTACTACAGACGCAGGGAGAAAATGAATCGGGGAGTCCGAAAAATTACTTATAAAAGCCATCAGCGGTCTGACAAGGGTAGTAAATCTTGGCCTGCACTCAGGTGTGACTGCATTGTGTGAATCAGGTGTTAAATTTGGAATTAGCTGCTTGCTGGCTAACAACACATACATCACACTAATGCAGTTCTGTCATTGCCGTGCTCGCCCTTAATCAGGGCGCATCTGTGTTCTGATGAGGCGCCTCGGCTCACTTTGCTGATATACACAGTCCCACACATAAGGAAGAAGTCCCCCAGTAACCTGCCGTCTACATCGGACTGTTGGTGCTACCACCTTTTAAGCGCACAGATTTGCGCGCACAGATTTGCGTTAGCTTTTTGGGAGTTTGAAGTCATTCTTATCTGTACATGTTTGGATGTTTGTGAGTATGTGACGATCCAGTGCAGAAGCAATTTATTTCTTTTTAAAATCTATTTGTGTTTTAACCTCCTGAGACCCTGCGTCCTCATATGAGGACGTTGCATTTTTGCCTCTTTACCACGATCCTTCCTTTTTTTTTCGACTTTGACCTCTTGGCCTCATAGCAGACGCTATCAAACACTGTTTGAAATCTAAAGGCAAATTGTTTTACACATTTTCAACCAATCATGTTGTGATTGTGTAATTACAATTTAGTTAATCAGTCATTTAGACTGTCCGAACCAAATTGCAGATAAAACATTTAATTAAATACATACATACACATTTTATATACAAAGATAAACCCACTGAGCCTATATGAAGAAAAACTACCTGTAACATGATAAAGTCCAGTTATCAAACTGATTAGGTCTTACTAGTCTCAGATATCTTGAAAAAAGCAAAAATGCACACCAGATAAAAGCTTGACTCTCAGGAAGTTAAAATAGGTCAGTTAAAGTGTCCTTTACAATGGACATAATCCTACTGGTTAGACTAAATATATTGTGTTGACATTTAATGCATTAAATCTGTGAAAGACGCAGAAATGTTATTAGGTGAGGAGGCAGAATATTATCTCTTAATAATAAAAATGAATCTCATTGAATGCATACAATTACCTAAACATAAAAAAATCGCTTAACAATCCTATTTGCTGGTTGGTATTTTCTTTTTTGGATTTCTTGGAGAGAATATACAAGCTTTAGTGTTCTGAATTATTATCTTATGACGTATGTAACTGCATTTTTGGACGGGATTTTTGTATTTATGCAGTAAAGGGGGGATTTAATGCCATTGCTCATGGAAGAAAGCTCGCAACCAACAGTTAAATATGACTGCTGACAGTTTGACTGTAAAACTGCAAGCTGTGAGATTGTGTGATGCATTGTTTTTCAAATTTTTTGTTACACTGTCGGCTTCTGTTCAAAACCCATTGATAAAGTTGAACTCATTCAACATACTTGGGGCATATTCCGGGGATAAACACAACAGTTGGATCTGGATATTTTACGTTAAAGAATACAGAATCAGGTCAGATTCAAACTGATGCAATCTTTTAGTGCTCAATGCTGGTTTAGCCTCATCAGACTCTGATTTAGTTTTAATTTTTGATTGTTTGGTGACTGAATATTCAATTTGGCCATGCAAGACGTCCCAAAAAACCTCAACACCGTCGACACCTGCAATGCACCTAAATGTACTTCCAGTGGATTAAAGTAGGAAATAAATGTGTATAATTGATCAAAACGGGATATGAGGAATTGAGAAGTTGTCTTACTGTGATTGTGCCTGTGACTGTGTGGTTCTAATCTACAGCAGCTTCAGTTTAGCGATATGCTAGCTAAAGTCTTAAGGATTCCAAGGTTTTCCAAAGAAATCACTGCATAATGCTCAGAAAATCAATGTTAATCACCATAGTCTACCTGTCATTGGTTTAAAGGTTTTTGCAGTTCTGTGAATTTATGCATTATTAAAGTCATATAATCTTGTTTTTCTTTTAAATATACATAAGGTGCTAGTGATTATAATGATTATCCTTTTTTTTTTTCAACCACAATGCTACCAATTACAAAAGTATGTATTTAAAAAGCTTGCTTTTTCCTGCATGCTGCAGCCTTTCAATAACTAAAACTTGCAGAAATGCCAATTCAATAAAGCTTAGTTAATGACAGATGGCTATGTGGTTATTGTTCCAGAAAAAAAGTATATTGATTAAATAAAAATGTCAAAAAGAGGTGTTTTCATGTGAATGTAACCTATTTTTGATTAACCAATTCTGCTCTTTTGGCCTGCTGTCACACTGCAATCAAAACGTTGCATTGAGCAACACCACATGAGCCATTTTTAAAAGCCATTTATTTAAGGGCAGAAAAATAGGCACAGTTATATAATAGAAAAAAGAAATTCTGGCCCTGATCTTCTTCTATAATCCCATTATAGTTTGGGAAATCTCCAAGAATCTACAGGCATTCCGCTTTAACAGAAGTAAAACTCTTTGATGACATGTTGAAACGGTTTTCATCACAAAGGCCTCTCCCAAAATACATTTTCTGACTTGTCTTTCGACTCGGCTTTGTGATTCACGTCGGAAACTTATCTTAAAAAAATCCAGAAATGCAACTTTATTTTCCTTGCTGCAGGCAATATGACTGTGAATGCTTTTCTTACTGAACCTCGTTGCTACTTTCGCTCAACAAACAAGAGGTGATTTATTAACGGTGTGTCTCCGTTCAAAGAGGGCACAGAACTCAGACAGAAGTCGGGGCTCCCGCTAATGGAAAACACTGGAGTCTTGTGTCAGCAAGGACAGCGGACCAGATTCGGAGGCAGCCGCAGTGGCAGACTGTCAGTGATGACCTGGATATCCTTCATTTTCACCGACAGAAGGTAGTTATATTGCGCATTACCACTGAGGACGGTGCAAATATGAAACATGTTTTTCCATGCTCAGCAAACCAGCCAAAGACAGATGACAGGATATACACTGTTCCCCCTATTCACACTAGCACTAGCATTTGATCAAACAACAAATACACATACATACATAAAAAATATATAAAAATAATATACAGTGGGGGAAATAAGTATTTGACCCCTTGCTGATTATGCAGGTTTGCCCACTTACAAAGAATGCAACCATCTATAACTTTAATCATATGTACATTCTAACAGTGAAAGACAGAATCCCAAAGAAAATTCCAGAAAATCACATCATATGAATTTATAAAAATTGATAACCATCTGATGAGGAAAAATAAGCATTCTTTGTAAGTGGGCAAACCTGCAAAATCAGCAAGGGGTCAAATACTTATTTCCCCCACTGTATATATATATTAGGATGACCTCAGCAATGGGCACTTTTCTTGTCTTCATCTTTTCTTACAAATGAATTCCAAAGACTTCCCCATTTGTTGCATTTTGCCAGAAGCAGCCAGCAGTTGGCTTCACTTCTGACCAGGGGAAAACGCCATCTGTGACTCGGGGATTATCACTGATCAGCCCCTGACTCCTCCGCTGGGGCTGGCTCTCTGCTCATCTGCTTCTGAGCAGCGCTCCGCTGCCCGTCATAATTGAGGGCGATACCGTTCTCCCATGGCTGCCATCTTGCAGTTCCCCTCCACTCTCCTTGCATCCTTCATCTTCTTCTATGAGTCGCCCCTCCTTTTAACCCTTTTTCTCCAGGCCAGGCAAGAGGAAGCATTCAAGTGGTTGGTGGCAAGTTTGAAAATCATCTTCTTTTTAAACCTATCCTATGCTATAGTTTCTCTTTAGTCTCTGATGCCTAAAAAATAAAAACCCAAAACACGCTAGCTGTGTTTTGTATTGTATAAAAGAAAAAACAACTACAGTGAAATGGATTTTCACAGTATGGGCTGTTGGTCTCATTATCTTTGACACTAATGTGACATTAATACAGCCTTTTTTTAGTTGTTTTTTATAAGACACTGCTAAAATGCTGGCCTCCAATTACATTCAAAATCAAAGCCGTCTTCCTTTGTTAGAAAGAGAGGGGAAGTGATTTGAACTTTCAAAGGCTGAAACTGGGGCTTGACAGGTTTTGCCTCGATGTGATCGGCAGCGATGTCAGACAGAGAGACCGGCTCTTTGAGGAATAGAATAGTCAAACAAAGTCTTCCCTCTGATCTATTGGCACAAAATGTATCGGCTAATGATGAATCGTATAGATTTCTGCTCGGAACTGAGAAATTGGGGCGTTCTATAAGTGAAACAAAGCAGCAGCTCTGACGTAGAATCTTGCCGAAAGCAGTATTTTCTTCCCTCCGTCCAAACAGGCTGATAAGACGCCATCCCTCTACCTGTAGCGTTGGCACTTTCATGCCTTAAGAGCATATTCATGTCTATGAATCACTGTGCCCTTTGAAAACGGTGTGCTCTCAAGGGGGAAAAAAAGTTAAATGGGTCATCTGCGCCTTTTCTATTCAAATGTTAAAAATCACAGAATAAAAAAAAGAAAGAATAAGCCTTTTTCCTGCATGCTCAGCTGAAGTGACAGTGGCTAAATCAAATGCAGGCGACATTCGGAGCCAGTGTCTGTGGCCGAGACTAGACTGAACAAACATCTGACCAAGACTGAACCAACATCACAAGCCTTTCTACTTCTGGATTTCAAATACCAAAGGCATCTAAATCATTCAGCTAAACCATCTTCTCGGACAACATACCATTGTTTTTAAAATCGTCCATGAAATGTGATCCAAAAACGTCTTAGTCGATGATCCTGAAATCCTTTCTGTCTTGTCTAAGTTCATGGTAAATGAGAGTTTTAACCAACTGAGGCCTATCGGCAAGATCAGTCACTGCTGCTGGTAATCAGGATTTGTTTTCTTTAATCTTACATTATATGATTAGCCAGAGTGTTAGCTTTTGTACAGCTACATTAAGCCGGCTCACTGTTGTGTAGCGTTTATTGCCCAAAGAGTAGCAAAAATTGCTTCATTTATAAGGCAATGCTAAGATTGCGTCTGGAGATTATGGCTTCATTATGCAAAAGATAGCAATAATCACATTAAGTCTTATGTAGAATCTCCAGTTCCGAATCACAGAGGATTTGGTCTCCATTCCCATTGGTTGATGAACCGCTTCCTATTTTGATTTCTAGAAAACGCGGCTCGGTCAAGGATCGCATGGTAAAACACAGCTTGTGGGCTCTCGCTGTGTGC
Source organism: Menidia menidia (assembly GCA_907169785.1). Taxonomy (NCBI): domain Eukaryota; kingdom Metazoa; phylum Chordata; class Actinopteri; order Atheriniformes; family Atherinopsidae; genus Menidia; species Menidia menidia. The sequence continues at coordinate 2,589,185 of CAJRST010006668.1, read as the reverse complement.
CCCAGAGGTAAAAAGTATGTGAAGGAAATTTTTGGATGGGAGGCGGGTGGACGATCCACCACCAGAAGGCATCGCCGGATTTCACTGCCATCAGCGCTACAGTCGGTGGGTGCGGGGGAAGACAAATTACCAGAGGACTGACTGGAGAGTCAGGCGAACTCCCCTTCCCAGCCTCCTCCAGATGGACATAATTAAACCATTAGCTGGTGAGTGGGGGCTGATGACTCCATCAGGACACATTTCGGGCTTAAATAAACGGCAGAAAATAAAGTTGCATTCGGAATTGCGCCTCCCGAGTTCGCGGGCCGCGAAACCAACAGCGCGCCAGAAATCCAGGCAAGAAATGCAAAAAGAAAAAAGAGGGAGGGATATTTTTTGTTTTTTTCCTCCCCCAAATTCAGCTGTTGTTTAGTTTTTCCCTGCTTACTTCAACAACAGAGCTTCTCCTTATCTTTTGAGGGACTCCGGTGGTACTTCCGCTTGTAGAAGCATCTCGTGGGCCGATCGTAGTGGAAGGTCCTAAACAACATTGATGATTTAAGAGGAGCTTTCCCAAAGAGGGGCTTTCCCCTTTCCTCTCGGGTCCTCCCCCAAATTTAACTGTCATTTTGTTTTTCCCTGCTTACTTCAAGAACAGAGCTTCTCCTCATCTTTTTAGGGACTCGGGTGGTACTTCCGGTTGTAGAAGCATCTCGTGGGCGATCAACAACATTGATGGTTTAAGAGGAGCTTTCCTAAAGAGGTGCTTTCCCCTTTCCTCTTGGGTCTAGTTTATCTATCTTTAACCTCAGCTTTCCCAAATGCCCGTGCACACATCTCCGGGACTGTTCCGCAAGGGTTGCGGTAGTCAATCAAGAACCACAATGGCACCGCATTAACTCGCTCTATCGGCTTCTCTTGGCGGACGCCGGACTGATAAGACATCGATCTGGTGGCGGGAGCCTCCTTTCCAAATCTAAGATGGCGATTCAGCCGGCAGAGGGGACGTTTTTTCTGCAGCTCTGACTGGCCGGCGCAACTCTCCCTTAGCATCGCACCGGAGGGCATTACTCAGACGCTTCACCTTGAAGGATAACTCAAAGCAAAATAAATATGAAATAGATAAGATGAAAAGAGCCTGACCCCGTGGTGACTTTGGCCACAAGGAATTTATCGCCCTCTTTATCACCCTGCGCGGATGAAATAATAGCGAATCGTAAATTCTTACAGATCAGGGCTGGTGTTGTATAACTCAAAAAGGGGCTGTTTATTGTGAGGTGGCAAGCAAAACTGTCAAACTGATCTCACAGAAGTCAGCCGCCTTAAACAGCGAAGCAGCTGAATCATGGGAAAGTTTTAAATGACGAGTCACCGGGGTCACCAAGCGAAATCAACAAGGGAACACGTCTACACTGAAAAAAGTAAGTCAGCTTTCTGGACCACCGACACTGACTTACCAGTACCTTTTCTTTTTTTTTGCATCTTTTATTGGCCACCGGTACTTTAAGAGTAGGATCCGTCTCACTGTTACCCTTTCAGTTTTCTGCCTTGCCCTGATCCTCCTCCTGTCTCTGTGCACATCACAGAGTCTCCGGTGTCTCTCTCCCAGTCTCCTCCCTGACAATGAAACACATTGACACCAATCTCGGGGGTCCCCCGACACCAAAACACAGCTGTGTGGCTGTCCCACTTTCCTCCCATCGAACACCCCGCCCGCCAACCCTCCTTCCACTTAGTTCCACCGACAGCGAAGCTGTCCCTTTTTTCCTCCCCGTTGTTTCCTTTCCCCTCATTCCCTCCCACAGCCTCCTTCGTCTCTGCCTCCGTCACTCACTTTAGCAGAGGATGGCAGCGTCTAAGATAAGGGGCCAAACAAGAAGTCAACATTCCCGCGAACATCTGTTCTGTATCGCCGCTTGCTCGCTCCGGTGCTCCATTTTACGTTTGATTTCTCTGTCAGCATCAGGGGAACGCCACTGCGAGCTGCTAACGTATGACATGCTACAAGGCTTCCAAAACTCCTCTGAATCTAAAAAAAAAAGAGAGCACCATATGCTGCAGACAGCACTCTGTGATGTTACAAAGAGGAGACACAGTCTCTCTTTAGGAAGTGGAGTGCACACCTGATAGGAACAGCAAGACGTTTGCTGATAGAACAGCTTATTTAGATAGTCGTGTAAGAGGTAGGTCTGCACCCGTAGGCCACGTAGATCTGCTTGAAATTAGAATACAGACATGGAATCCTTATTGAGCTTGAAGGAACCGCAAGTAGGATCACGGTAAGTCCGCAATGAGGAGACACAACTACGGTGTCTTCGCAATCAATGTCTTGGAAGACAGCCTGACAGCTGCTTCTGCTGGCAAAGGCACAACACTGGCTCGTTCTAGCTTTAACAAAATAACTTTCAAAACGGTGGCAGACCACAAGATTTAATGATCTGGGTATGACACAATAAAATCAAGGATGTTTTTAACAGTTAGTCTGGTACGGTGGCTGTGATAAAAGACAAATCTCATCGTGTGAAATCACCATAAAGTAATCATCCTTTGGAGTTAATTGATTTTCTTTGAGTATTTTAGAGAGAGGGGCATTCATATTTCCCTGTTATAGACCTTCTATTCTCCCTTCGTTTGAACTTCTGAAACATTCAGCAACCTCTGCTGCCACAGATTTAATTTTGGTGGACACAACTATTCTTACTGTTCTCGCTCCGTCTCAGTCTGCAATATAGTCTGTAAACATTATCTGGAAGAGAATTGAAATATAAACTTTTTACCCCCCTCTCGATTTAAACCGAAAGAGCTAAGAAAGCAACTTTAAGAAAACACCTTTTTATCCTCGATTCGATTCCTCTGGGATAAAAGGGAAAACCTGGAGGCTGAGACCTCGTTAATCAGGTCAAAGAGAAATTCTAGAGAGACATGAGATGATTGACAGAATAGAAAAGAAGGCAGTGACATTTTCTGCATGATAATGTCTTGTTTTTCTCATGTGTTTACTTTTATCTACTCAAGATTCTGCACTAAAACAACCATTGGCAGCATACAGCTCAGTTTATGTCGGATGCATGTGGCGAGGGCTTCTAAGATAAGTCTTTGGTTTTAGAAGCGAAAAGTAAGAATGCTGTAGAGAATTCATGATTTGAACAGAAGCATGTTGTGTATTTGACAGACAACATTAATAAACACTGAATAGACTGTGATTAAACATACTGTATACAGAGCAAAAGATTTGACAACTAAAACCTGGATGTTCTAAACTGAACAACACTTAGCTCCAGACTAGAGGCTAGCCAGCCCACTGTTTTGCCTTAAATTTGGAAATGATTCTTTCTGTGGATGCTAGGACCTACAAATGAGAGGATTAGGATTGTGAAGAGTGCTGCTAAAAATGTGCCACCTTTTAGGCCCAACTGGTAGCCCTGCAGAGCTCATGTGGGCGAGACTGTGTCCGTCATGTTCAAGCCGAGCACGAAGCGTGGACACACTTTTATCCTCTCCCTCCACTGCTTTCCCAACCCTCTAATAATCACTGACATCTCTCCAGCCCCTACCCCTTCTCGATCTTCCGATGCTTTGGTGAACCCGGCAATTGACTTTAAAAAAAATCGGCCGAACGCAGGGGCTTTGCATCTTGATCCGGCTCAGTTGTTCCGTCTTCCCCCGTGTCAGAAAGAGGCAGCGTTTAGCTCAGTCAGCTCGCACCCATGCTGTCTCCATTGTTCTGTGTAATTGCACTCAATGGACCTTGAGGAGTACACAGGCTGCGGCAGTTCTTCACGTCTTTTGCGATTCTGCGGTGTCGTGGGCATTAAAGGCGGGCACGATCCATCTGTGGGTCCGTCCGACTTCCTGCTTTCTCAGTTAGTCTTGAGCTGAGACACCATAACCTGACTGCTCTCCTTCCCTCCCGGTTTTTTCTCCTCCAGCCACCTGGTTCATCCATCAAACTGCAGCCCTCTCGGACGTGGGCGAGTTTGCTACCCCCGGTGCTTAACCCCTCTGCTCTCTCTCCGCTCAATCATCTAACCGTCTTCCTCCATCTCTCCATTCCCTTCCCCTCGCACCTGCCCTGGACGATGTGCCTCATTTGCCCTCGGGCTGCTCAGGTGTGACCCCTGCAGATGACCCATGGGTTGGGGACACTGGCCCTGGCAGCTCACACACACACACACACACACTCTTGAAACCACCAACGTGGCCATTTTACATGTTTTTCTTTGCTTACATAGCATAGACACATAGTCCCCCAGATGTCACCTTTCTTTTCATCAATCATCCCAATCCCTCTCCCCAAACCATACAGTACCTCCTCTCTAAGCAATGCAGCTGGGCTCCAGCAGGTTGGCTTCTTAAGACAACAGGGGGGATTTTCTTACTGGTGCGGTAAATGAAAATAAAAAAACCAAACCGAAACAATTGTTATGGTCCTGAGAAAAAACATGAAAACCAAGTAAAGTGATTTGCAGTTAGACAGATCCTCACGGGAGGACTCAGAAGATTCAGACAATGACAGCACCTTTAAGGAGAGAGAAAGGGAGGCTGGACGACTTGTGATGGTTTGAACGGCTATGTAAATTAAAACGTGACACTGCTCTTTAGTTGTCGTACTGGCATACTGTAATATTTTTGCTGCCTTGTTAAAAAACGTTATTACATCATTAAGTTCCTCCTTGGCTTGTTGTAGTTTGAATATATCACAACCAGTTACTGATGCCGGTACTTATACAGGCTAATCTTATTACAGGTTACACACAAACAAATACACACACATATATATATATATATATATAAATAAATATCTGTGTGTGTGTGTGTGTGTATGGTCAGTAAACTGTCAAACCTGAAGATTTTTGGAGGAGCTTATATCTGGCTAAAGGGAAGTGAGTTAAGTTAATTCAAAACCGTAATACTTTTTCCTTTTTATTCCAAAAAAAGCCATAAGTGTGTACAAAGTTTCTTTGCGTAGGACTTCTTCAATTTTGTAAGATTTTCTTCAGTTATGTTTTCTAATGTCATATTCTCCGAGTGCTTACCCATCTAATTTTTAAACACCAGCAACGACCGTTATCCTTTTATATGAATGTCCTAATCCTTTTTCCGTGTTTGTATTTGAATATTATGACATTGTTTTCTCATCTTCCATCATCGCTATCAAAGATACAACTGTCCCAACGGAAAGGGCAGAGCCTCTCCGGGAGACAACAGGGCTCACTGTATCATATCACTGCTGCGTAAAGAGGATCATGATTGCTGAGGGGAGGAATAAAGACGGCACATTAGCGCTTAACAACTAGTCGGAGGCGAGCGCGCGTGTGTGGCGTGCGTGCTGGTGGGGTTGGCTGGTTTAGAAGGAGGCGCTTGGAGCAAAACAATGCCGGCTCCCGTTTAGTCTTTACTTCAATTAAATGGCTTGTGACAGTGCGCATGTGAGGGCATATCTGCCGCGCGCCACTTGACTCCCGTCATTAGGGTGCGATGGCGCCAGGCTACAGCGGTTTTATTAGCGTATTTTTAGGAATAATCACCAGCTGGTGAACAGAGATGGCTGTGAAAACACTTGGCGGGGAGGGGTGGGGGTGGGGGGGGATATGGATAGGACTTCATAAAGTTGAGCCTGATCCTCTAGGGGGGTATAAGGGGCTAACAATGAAGTCTTTGCAGTCTCTCTCTTTGCAAGTGTGATTAAGGCAGACCATGAAAGCAGGATAATGAGGAGCGATGTTCTCCATTCAGCTATTTTAAATAAATGACACTCTTTGACAAAGCGATGCAACATCGTTTAGAAAACGAGCGCTCGTCTGCGTGCGTGCACGAGTGTGATTATGACACAGCTTTACAGTTCTGCCTTCTTGCTCACCGCAACGCCTCGTCGGCCTAAAACAATCTGTTGCGTAAAAACAGTAAAATGTGTCAAAGCAAGTCTCCCCGTCAACTGTTAGTCTTATTAAAGAAAATGCTAATTGTAGCGTACGTTCATCTCGCACAGTCGCTCAGGTATGACACCCTCGGCTGTGGGCTGTAAACAAGACTCGCGGTCTCGCGCGAGGAAGGGGGAATCAATCGACACCTGTTAATTTATCTCAGGCAGGAGACCAAATTGAAAAATGGATTGCTCGACGGGAAGCTCGCGGGGAAAATCTGCATCATGATCGGGGAGCGGCGTGTCCCGGCACCTGCTTGGAGCCCGATAATGGCACGGCGGCGGGTTGGCCGAGCGCGCCCGCCAATAAGGATCGGATTACCGTGTTGGCAGGGTAAGCGGCCGGCGGCGAGCAGGTGTGCAGAGGACCTCAGACCGGACCTGGACGTCTCCAATAGGGAAACAAGGAGATTACGTATTTCACTACAGTTGGCCTCTAGGGATGCATGGTACTAGCTACAAATATCTCCTCACAAAGTTATGCTATCAAGATGTGAGTGCTGTGAGGTTTTTCCAAAATGTACCGTAGTGTCTGGTGTTCCAAGAGAGGACCAACTGTCCTTTGAAAGCAGGTCTTTAAACATTTCTTCCCAAGATAAATTTATGGGTCCAGGGAAACTCTTTCATAAGACAGCAATTCATTAATAAGATCGATAAGAATGCATAGAAATGCTAAATGCTAAGAGAAAGCATGACCAAATACAGCAAGGTGTGTATCCCGCTCGAAAAAGGAGATTCGTCAAGAGGGATTTCTCGGACTGTATCTTTGAGAACTCTCAAGATCCGACGAATCTATCTGTACTTCTGATGGACCCGGTTGAGAAAATAAGATCCTCCTTCAACAAAGTCTGTCGAGCAGAGTTTCCCTGCAGCGTCCTCACATGGTATGATCTAACAATCATCTAACAATACACCACACTGCACTCTTCTTTTTCTTCTTGTCTTCATGGGCTTCAATTGTTTCAACTACGTTATTCAATCGAATGGCTTCGAACAACCATATAATTGTTTGCACGTTTTTAAAAAATAAAATAATTGCGCTATTTCACTATTAAGCTTCTGTCATAAGTTGAAAACAATAACAAAGTTTCAACTGGGATTCAACTAATGTGGCCTGATTAGTAAATATCAACCATGATTTACTTTACAATGCAACCTTGGCATAAGTTTAGCAGGCCTTAAGAAATCATTTTATTTCTGGGGTGAAATCCTAAAGTTCTTGCTATGTTCAGGTACATGATAATCAAATTTTCATTCTAATCCATTTTTTGTATTTTTTATCTCAGTGTTATTATTTCTGTATGCAAGAGAGGGTCAGAGTATTACAAGAAGTGCCTCGATAATCCAAATAAGTATTTCACTTTTTATCAACACCTTCCACAATGGACCGGGTCGTTCTAGTCAGAGCAAAGCAATAACTGAGCGTTCTGTAATGTGTACCCAACATGTTTACTGTTGATACGGCCGATCCGGGCCCCTCTAATGGTTCCCACTCAGCTATATTCACATCATAATTCCTTTTTTTCCCGCCGCACATCCGTTATTAGTGGCTGCAGCTGCAACACTCATTTCCCACAGGATCATTAAACTTTCATGTTATTTCATCTTATCTTAACAGGTGATGCTGCCGTCTTCTGGTAAATTCTTGTTGGGAGCGGACCACCCTTCATTACAACCGTCTAATGAGTTGAAATGAAATCAAATGGATCTATTCACTGCTCGAGCTCGGTTGCTCTTTTACTGTATCCAACCTAATGATGATGCCTTCTGCCGTTCTAACAAAGCCACAGTCCATATGCCCTCTGACTCATTACATAACACCACTCCAACTCACAGCCGGGAGGTCTGTGGGTGATGTTAAAAACTAATCTGCTTGAGTGTCTGCGGCTCCCAAATCTGTTCTGTAGTTTCCCTTTTCATTCTCGCAATCAGTCCATTATAGGAAATCACATATTAACATTGCTGAAAAAATAAATTGTGTCATTGCTATTGCACATTTATGTCCTGCACTCTAATGGCTGTTAATAGTGTTATGATTTTGATAACCAATGATGGTCTCTGTGAGTAAGTGCTATTTGATGGTGGAATAATATTTAAATGGAGTCATTAACGACCCTCACCTAAAACAAAGAACCCTTAATTTGATGGAAATGTGCCACATGCCTCCTCCACATCCCCCATTTAGCAATACCACGATGTCATCGCCCAGACAACCGTGTTGCTACAGTAACAAAATCTGGAAAGCACTTTGATGGTCGCAGATGCAGGTGCTGGGACTTTTTGTTTTGAGTTCTTCAACACACTGGAGTGCCCTTTGGAGGTTGTGCTGAGGCAAAAATATTTCAGTAGAGCTGGTGACTTGAGAGGAACTTGCTATTTTTTCTTTGTTTGGTCATTGGTAGCACCTGCTAGCACCAGGTCTTCTTAAACTACAGGTCACAGGGCTCGGCCATCTTTATCCACACCTACAGTCCAGTCTTATACAGGATCATACAAGAAAAGCATATCCAACAATCCATGAGTTTTTGTTTGATTTTCGTGGTCCTAGTTTGGAGAAATCCAAATGTGTTTAGTGTGGGGGCTTGTATAGATTATCTTCATAAAATTGACTATTTTTATTAAATTAAATCATTATTATTATTGTTTCTAAAAACCTACAACACTCTAATTTGCCTTAAAGATAAACATAGTATTTTTTTATTTTAATTCACCCAATGGATATGATTGGATTTAATGAATTTACAGTTAGCTGCTAATTGCCTAGCTTAGTCACCTGAATTACAAAATGACTTGTTAAAATGTCTTATTCAATTTGTACATGGCTGCTACACCTGTTTCACAGATACAGATTAGCATGCATTCAAGCATATAAGCGGTTGCTATTACAAAACCTGAATTGAAGTATTTCTTTGGAGGGCCTTTTTATAAATGTATCATACAAATTATAAATGTATTCATGACATTAGGAGACTGTATATTTTCACAGGAATTCCATTCCATTCCATCCTACTTTCAATAAAAAGAGACATTTATAATTGTAAAAGACTTTTCTAAAAGTCAAATTTATCCTATGACCTAAATAAATGTTCCATGTGTTGCAAAAGTTAATTGTTAAGAGTGAATAGAAATCTGTATTTGGAAAAGTATTGGAAAATGATTGCATGTTTATAAATAGAAAAACTACCGAGCTATAATTACCTAATTCAAGAGTCCGGTTGGACTTCTTTGTACTACATTAACTGTAACTCTTTGACAACAGGTCTGTTGAATTAAGTTCAACACTTGTGTACACTATTAAAAGACGAATACATTTAGATTAAATAAGTAAAAGGACGTATTTGAAGACGTTAAAAGTCATTGTCGATTAACCTCACATTCTGTTGTGTGCTTTGGTTTGTGACATTGTTATTTTCCTTCATAATGGAACTCAGAAGTTACATTTTCATCATAGTTGACAAACTGTCTCAGGCTCAAACTTGCGTTTTTTTGTTTTTTTCCGTCCTCTGGCTGCTAACCACCACAACAAACATGTTCATTAAACCCAGATATTCACGTCCATGTGATATTTCAAAGCTGTGGATTATTCAGTGTGTGCATCTTATAATCAAAGTACAAATAGAATTAGTTTTAAACAGATGTGAAGTTATACAGAGTAAAAAGTAACACATTTTGAATTTCCAAGTGTCTTTGGATATGAGTGAGGACTTCTGTTTTAGTGCACAGCATCAGAAAGGTTTACTTGCCTGAAGACAAATCGTCCTTTGACCTTTGTATGAACCAGCAACCCCCCTGTGTGCAATAACTCATGACCTGGTCGACTAGTGGGGCATCCATCTCACACTGCTGAGGATGAATGTGATGATGAATGCGCTCACTTACTGCTATTTAGATAGCCCTGAAGTCACAGCCATGACAAACGGCCCGGCCGGAGACCCAGGGCTGAGCCTTGTTTATTCTCTGTGCCGATTCAACACCGGGCTAGCATTGTACAAACTCTCGATGTGCCACGGGGAGGAAGAGCAAACTCGGGGTCAACTACGAACAGCCGCGTGTAAAAGTGAAGCTGCTAACTTACATTTTTTAACAAAAAAAACATCCAAAACACACACAGTTCATGCAGAATCTTGATCCACAAACCCTGGGGAGAATATTGTTGGCGACACTGACTGATAATAGGGTTGTCAAAAGTATCAATACTCAAAAAAGTATCGATACTAAAACGTTGTATCCGGATACAATATTAATTTTCAAAAGTATCGATGCCACAGCCTTGAATTGCTAGCTGCAGCTAATGGTTAACAATAACATGCTAACATCAATCAAGTACCTCTGGCTGCAGAATACAGGAAGCCATGGGTGGATATCCAACTCCACCCACATACAAGTCGGCCATTTTGATTACGTCACCAATAGGAGGATGCCAGAAAAGAACATCGTAATTGCTTCATGGCAATATAGACATTTATTTAAAAATAGTTAAATTAATCTTACAAACACTGAATTCAACTCTATACATATCATTATGTTAAAATAGTGTATGTTGAATAGGATTGTACATTAAGTCCAAACAAGTTTAACCAATTTATTTATTAATTTCTCAAAATTATGAAGGGTGGAGGGTTAGGGTTGGGGTCATTAATGCGGCCACTGGCCACGATAACATTAGTAATAGGTAAGTTTGAAAGTTTGTGATATCGAAAATGGTATCGAGTATTGAATATTTTCCTCAGTATTGGTATCGAGTTGAAGATTTTAGTATCGTGACAACCTTACTGATAAAAAGTAATCATACCATATTTGCCAATCCGGGTCAGGGATCCAGGAATGCGTGCTTTTTCTTTTTCAACCCGTCAGATGTTCTTCAAAAGGCAGATCATATTTGACAAGACGAGTACGAAAGTCAAACGGAATTACGGGCTGTGATTGAAATCTTTCCCTCTCGTGTAGACCGGCCGCAGAGCAGCGTGGCGAGCGGCAGACTGCGCTTTTGGCATGGCGGTTGAATGACGGCTGATTCCTAAAAGCGGCATGCTGACCGTGCACCAGGCTTCCACACTGCATTGTGAGGGGTTTTTCAAAGGCGGTTCTAAGGCACAGCAGGGTAACACAGCCATATAAACCTGGCCAATTATCATTAGCAAACAACGACCGCATTGTTTTATCATCATGTAATTAAATTACACTTTTCCATGTTTACGTGTCAATCGTATCATCGTTACATTCTGTTAGAATTTGGCTATAATTACTAACTTTAGCATTGTATGCTATCAAATCATCTCTGTAAATTACTGATTGTCTTATTCCTTTTAGAACTATACTTTCGTGTTAAATTCTCTGGCTCTAACCATAAATTCTCTTTTTCTCTCTCTGTTGCTTTAGACACACGTCATTAGGTCAACACACACACACACACACACACAATTTGTTACCATATTCCAAGGTTACCTGCATTAATTAGGACCTGGCCCGTTCATGTCAGGGATAGGGTTAGTAAATAACTGGCCAATAAGCACTCAGTTGTGTCCAGTCTTTTTTAGGGTTGTGCCCAGCCCAGGAGACAAATACCCATGACACACGGAGTTCGGGGCTCTTTGCCAACTGAGACCCTGAGGGAGGTTTTTGTCTGTGAAGAGCCCAACGCTGATATACTTTGCCTGTGACCCAATAAATGACATTTTTATAAGTTTGATCTACTCTGGTTTGTTCTCAGGTTTCCAACTAAAGAATCGGGTTAACAATTCCTTGTAACATTAACCAAAAAAAATACTACTTCTCTAAGATTTCTAGTGTACTTTGAGAAGTTATAAACTTGCAGAATTTTCTCCAGGTTATCATAACCAGACAACCAATACTCATAGCCAAGTACACAAGGTTTGCTTGAGCCCTTCAATTCACTTCCTAAGACAACATCCCACAAAGAGGAACACCACTCTCTGTTTCTATACTTGTCCTCTCCCTTTTTATTATTTTAAGCATTTCTTTGCCTGCATTCTTGCCGTTTTTAGCCCCAACTTTGACTGACAGGCGTAGGAAGACTGTGGTGAAACAGTTACCTAGAAGATTAGGGCACCTGATCATTCCCAGAGGAGCCGCCATCGAGGCGGTGGGCACTTCTCCGTACTCGTTGCCTTTGTTTTACGGCACATATGTGCTCCTCGATCCCCCTTTTGTGGGATTTGTGCTTGATTTCTCTTATGCACGGGTTCTCGCACGCACACGGGCGGGCGCTCCGCTCATCTGAGCGACGGTCCATTCAAATTAAAATGAACTTCCATCACACTAATAGGGGGAGCGTGGAACAAAGCGCGGAGTCTCTCCACAGTCAGCAGGAATAGCGGGAGGATTATCATTGCGACCGTCAGAGCCGTTGTCATTAAACCAGGTTGCCTCTATTCCCCTCTGCAGAACACCTACAGGCCACGCCGAGTACTCAGCGTATTTCTGCTGTTTAAGAGGCAGAAGCATGCTATGCAGATGGAATATAGATTATTTTAACCCTACGTGTGGCCGTGTGATGGACTGGCTTCCTCCCACAGCTCAAAAAGATGCATTTTAGGTGATTTGGAGTCTCCAAAATGCACCTCGGAGGAGATGTGTGTGTGTTTTTTTGTGTTTGTGTGACCCTATGATGGACATTGGCCGACCTGTCCCAGCCTGTCGGCCAATGTCAGCTGTGATAGGCTCTAGCCCCGACGCCACCCTAGGAATAAGCGTTATAGACACTAGATCCCACCAACTTTTTGAAAAATCTCTCTCTTCCATTTCGAAACATCTCAAATGTCCTTTTTTTATTTTCCAGCATATACAGTCAAAGGCAGTCTGGTTACAAGTACGGGTGACTTACAGGTACTACCTGAACAACATTCTTGGGATGGTACAGATGCACGACAGAGCAATTACTGGACAATATGGTGTCTGATGGTGTGGGTGGTTTGAGAAAATCATAAAAAAACATTCTGCTGCTTTATCTTCTGTCTTTATCTTCTGTAACTTAAGTCAGTAGCTCCACCAACGTTGTAATTTAGTAATTTGAACAGTGATTTTATCAGATGCCCCTGTAGGATTTTATTAGGGCAGTATCAGTCAACCAGGAGTTGACTCAAAATGTGTGTTTGTCAATCTGAAACCCATTCATTTCTACTGGAACGTCATCAGTTCTAAACGTCTGTAAAGAGGTGAGTTTGATGAAAAACTTTGCCTTTGTGGAGAGAACTCACTGAACGCAACAAACAAAGCCAGACGAGCCAGGAAGGCAACAGTCTCACAGCCGCTTTCCAGACAAGAAATTGAAATGACTTTAACACTTTTTGTAACACATCAATTAAAGTCCTTGCTAAATTTAAATGTGTAGACACACTCTTCTTTCTACTGAGACTTTAACTATGACAGGCATGCAAGAATGCTAGTTGAAAAGATGTATTGAATTAGTATGAAGTGGTTTAAACTTACTTTTTTAAAACTTTTTTGTCCTTTTATTCCCCTTTTGCCCCTGACCTCCACATCGCTTAAGCTCTGGGTTTTATGCAGAGCACTTTTGACTATATGGTAAAATACAAACATGGGTAAAATTACTTTAAAACCCCCTTCGCTGAACATCTAAACAGTTTTGGAACATGGGGAAGCATTTAGCTTGTGAGCCAGGGTTATGGATAACAAAAGCAAGAAGGAGGTGGAGCAATAAATGAACATTTAAAAATATTTTGAACAAACTGTAAATGTTAAGGAACATTCCATAGCCTATGAATGCCACACGGAAGTCTTTAACTCATAAAACTAATCCCTAAAATTCAACTTTTCTTTCTTGTTAAAGTAATGTACAAGTGTGCTTTTGTTAAAATATATTTTTATCTGAACATTGTCAGCCTGGATTGTAAGTTTGAAGAAAATAATTAAAAAAATAAGCTTCACAGGTATTTCCTTTACATGGGGCTAATATTTCATACCACAGACTTTTCCAGTGTTTCTTTTGTTTTTGTTTTTTGCAGTCCTATATGTGAGTGTCTTCCTTTCAAATTTAAAAACGCATGCGAAGAATTGTAAAAGGTCATCTGGAAACACAGGACAGACCGAGTGGGTGGTGTTTCAATGCGGAGATGATTCAAACAAACAGACCTCAGAATTGTTTAGCATAATTTCCACCAACATTATTTACATCCTTACTGGAGGAATGATACCCTGCACACGTGCTTGAAGATCTCATTTACATCAACCTACCATCATGTTGTTTGTTGTTGGTTATGTCTTAATGGACTGTCTAAACATAAATAACAACAAATATTGAAGAGCTGCAACGCCGTTTGGAATCAACGGTATAGAATATGGATGGATGGAAATATGTTCAACTTTTGTACAATTCTCAAATATATGGACAATCAAGACAATTAAAACAATGCTGTCCCTGTATCATAAATGCTGTTTATAAATGATTTAATAATTGATTACAGGATTTTATTTAAGTTGGGGCTAAGATTTTAAGATTAGCCCCAACATGTATCAGCAATACCCAGGAAGTAAGTGATGCCTCTCCTCATAATGTCCCTAGTTTTATTCTATTTTTCTACTTTTTTTTCTCCAATGTTGATTACTCCCTATACTGTATAAACTGGTAAAATGTTAGAAAAATGTGATGCCACTGAGATAATAGATACCACCTAAGCTTACTCATCACCTGATTGTCTTCTTGTGCTAAATTATGTCACTGTTTTTTTTTTCCGTTTTTGTCGGTATGACGATAGAAGAAGTCCAGATTCAATATCTTTGATGCACTTTCTGTGAAACTCAGTTTAAACATTATGCTTCGTTATGTTTGTTTCTATTAATAATTTTGTTCATTAAGGGTACCCGTGAGAGAAAACACAAGTATTTACTTACTTACTTATTCAACTATCATTTACTCATGGTATATGTCTTATAGTTTGAAACATATTTAGCCAAGATACAGTTATTAATATCAACTTAGTTGCTAGAAGAAACCCTGTTGGGCATATAACTGAGGAAAACAGGTAATCACGTTAATGACGTGTCAAAGGCATAAATATATTGACTATATGCTTTAACTTTTTAGTGAGTAATCTGAGCTTTTGTATGTCATGAAATAAGGTCAAATTAATACATATTATTCTGTCAGGCTCACATAATTCACACGCCTAAAAAGAGCGAATGGCTTAAACTAACTTTTTCGTTTTACTTATCCAACAAATACCGACTGTTGGAGTATATTTTGTGTAGGTATCATTCGATTGTGTCTGATTCTACACACCCTTCGCCCCTCACGCACAGCTGGCGTCCCAAAGCAGCCCTCCCGCGGATGTAGTGGACGGGGTCAGGGATGAATCGCTCCAATATGACAAAGCCCATCCAAGCAGACCCACGCCAAAGCACCACGCGTGTTCAAACAATTCAGCTGAATCCGAGCAGATGTATGCTCAGGCCTTATCTGGGGCAAGCCAAATACACTCTGAGCTATCAAAGGCAATGGATGAGCGATCGGGACTCTTAGTTTTTCGGGTAAATGCAAACACATCTATTGCGCTCCACCACTTCAAGCTGTACAAATCAAAAAGCGGGGGGAAGCTGGGGGAGGAAAGTAAACACGTCGATGTGTGACTTTTGAGACAGAGTTGGAAAACAAAAGTGGCCCGTCTCGACCACAGCCGGCAAATTTAAGGCTGGCCAACATTTTCTTTTACACACCTTTTCACAGATGGGCATGAAAAGACTGACTATTTCTCCAGCAAGGATCAACTAAAGGATAATAGAATCGACGAGAAGGGGATTTACCGTAGGGTGAAGAGGAGGAAAAACTGTTACTTAACGCTCGCTTGTGAGCAGAATAATGAGGTTGCCGGGATCCACACATTTTCCCACTTGTCATTATCAGGACACTAATCTGCTATTAACCAAATTGAACAGCCACAAAGGTTAAAAAAAAAGAAAGAAAAAAAGCACTAAATGAAATGTTCATTTGCCATCGACTACAAATCAGCAACCATCAGATGTTTTTACATAATGAGGAAGGAGTGTGAAATCGCTCTTGACCCGTCCAACACTGTGAAGTGAAAATATTGGTCACGAATTACAGAGCAATAAAACCCTGGTGACAGCAGAAATCCAAACCGTTACACATTATTTTGACAGAGCAGCTCCGATTATTTAACATGAAATAACCGCCATCTCCCTCCTAAAAACATGTATTCTACTGAGGTTTGAATATCGTCGAAATACTATTGTGTCACATTGAGATATACTACGCTTTTCATGCCTACTAAAACAACTACTGTTTACTTTTAGGGTTTAAATGGACCTGGATGGGTAAAACTGCTTGTCGCGTTTTAACACAATGTTGTCGTTTGTCTTTAGGATTTTCCCCTCCGCCGACCAAAGACAGTTGCTATTGGCTGGCAAACCCCTGAGCCAAACCCACCCCTTGTTTTAATTGTTTTATGTAATCTACATCATTTAAACATCCCTTCTAAGGTTTCTTTTACTTTACTTTGCATATGTTCACAATAAAACCAGATACTGTCTTTTATTTAGCCAGCCAATTAAGCTGGTCGAATTAGCTAGCTAAGAGACAAGAGTGCTTTCCCCGAATTCCCCAATTAGTCCAATTTCAGGAAATAAAAGGGCACAAACGTGTGGTTTGATGTCATTTTTCAGCTCAAAATTATTCAATTAGTATTGGGGACATCTGAAAATGTTGATTTCTATCCCAATTTATTTTATGATAATATTCAGAGAGCCTTCAAAGTGTCCACAACGGGGTGGAGGAATTAGAGTGACCAAATCTCATCATAATGATCAAAACTAAAAGAAAAATTATGCCTGAGATGGGAAAATAGGTTTTTTCTGAAAGTGAAATGGATCCCTAATAATATAGGATATACTCGGAAACTCGGAAACAATATTTTGGGTACAAAATATGAAAATATCAGAGTCCAATTTGACCCATTATTGTGGAATAAGTTTTTAAAAAAAATGTTTTAATGCGCAATATGAAAAGCAATGATGGGTAATGAGCTAAAGACCAACACAAGATAAACAGCGCATTAAAGTTGTCAGCTTGGATTCATATTGACGACCTGTGACTGATGGACAGTTTTGATGAGGGCGAATGAGGATCCGGAGCCAAAGCTGTGCGGCTCAAGGTGAAAATAACTTCCTTAAAGGAAAAGACCTGCCACCCCACATCTACATATTCCCATTCCCACTTGGTAAAACAAAGGTGGAGGATTTTCCCGACATCCCAAGAGCCCCTCGGCAGAGGCCCTCCTGCTAAACGTTCCATCTTATTAATGGAAATAAATGCTGGTAGCTCCCCCCCCCACCCCACCCCGGCGGGCAATAAGACGTCTATTCTTGGCTAAAGTCCCCTTCATTAACTTTATCTCAAATAGGCACCCCGTGTGATGGTGAGAAGAGGGACGGTGAGTGTTTAAGCCGCTTCATCCAATTTCATTATTCCAATACGAGGCTGGGTATCACTGTTAACTTTGCTGTGTCAGCAAAAAAAAGCATGGCAGGAGCGGTTTAAGGCGGTCATATGGGGTCAACGGTGCTTGCCGTGCACATATTTAGGAGTTTACGCACCAGATCGGGAGTTGAGCTAAATTCAAGGGAGGCTCGCTGTTGGACTGAGTCGGTAAAAAAACAGGCAGAAAAGCTGTTCGGTTCCCAGATCAGGCTATTTTCTGCTCGCGAAATATGTCCCTTTTTTTTTTCACAACAGCAGCCTCCTTGCTGTGAGTACACCCGAGCGTGCCAGTGAAAAAACAATGGCAGCGTGTAAGCAGCCGAAATGAGAGGAGTCAAAAAAGAGATATGGAGACGGAAAACGAGAAGTACAAAGAAATGAGAGGGGGATGGAGGGAGGTGGGGGGGGGGAAACAGTCAAACGATCTGGCCTCTCTCCAGGCACGATGACTCAGGGATGATGGCACAGTTGGAGCTAATTACGATCATAAACTGGAGAAATGTTTTGCCTCCATGATGTGTGGGGTGCCTCCACACTATTGGCAGGACTTCACATTAGAGTTAGTCTTGATAGCACTTTATAATGAAAGAAAATGATCAGCTGCTTTGAATCAACAGCTACCCTAAAAACGAATATAATTTCGGAGCGACTGAATCTCATCCAGCATGTAATTGCCAGACCTAGATTAGAGAAACATGAAGATAAAGTCTGCGTTGAGCTATTCTTTTCTGTCTAAAGCTGGCTTTTAAAGTAGAACGCAGGGCAAAGAGGATATTTTAGCTAACGTTTAAAACAAATCAACATTGTTTGTTTTGAATTTTTCTTCCTTTAAACTTCCTTTTAATTTACTTTTAGTTGTCAACTTAAGGGTCTGAACCGAACTAAAATTACATTAATAAAGCTCTTATTTTGAGAAACCACACCAAGGAGTACACCCATGAGATCGAAAGATTGAAATTCCAAATGAGAACAATCCGATTTTCAATTATTTCGAAATAATTGAAAATTCAGATGATCAGCGGGTGGGAGGATAACATCCCTTTTGAGTTGACGTACAAAACATTGCTAAGTATTTGCTGAATCCTGGTTAAAAACAAGATTACTACTTTTTCTTGGACCAAGATTAACAAGGCAATAATTTTTTTTTGTTTTAGCCCCAATTCTTTAAAAACCAAACTGATAATGAATCACAACAGGAAACTATCAACAAAATACATTCAACGAGCTTCATAGGAATGCTTAAAAAGTGAATTAAAACTTAAGGTTTGGAACTGATGGCTTTAAGGGGAAATGTATGAACGTTCCATGATTTTATGGCTCCAAAGAGGATAAAAACGTATTTGACGCTTTTACTGAGACTGCGAGCTACAAAGTTTTCAACTTTACCTCGGAGTCAATTGACAGTTGCTACAAGCTAGCGTCCCACTCACTCTCGCGCGCGCCTCGCAGACTGTCTCGCGCTGCGTCGTCTGGCGTGCTGCTGACGCAACAAACGCTGACAGGAAGTGATTATTGCCGCCGACGTGCCGCCTTACGTCTCTGTTCACGAGGGCT
Source organism: Menidia menidia (assembly GCA_907169785.1). NCBI lineage: Eukaryota > Metazoa > Chordata > Actinopteri > Atheriniformes > Atherinopsidae > Menidia > Menidia menidia. The sequence goes on along the minus strand of CAJRST010006668.1, from coordinate 2,570,256 downwards.
GACAGCTCCCTGCGAGACGGCCTCACGCCACGCGAGCCGCGCGTGCCCTCGCAGACACGGGGCCCAAACCCGTCCGACGCCGCCACGCGCCCCTCAGAGACACTGAGGAGCGACACATTAGCGCGTGAAGTTCTCGGACGTCTCCCCTGAAGTGTTCGTTGCTCCGAAAGCTGTTAAGGACAGATTGATGGAGCCTAACACGTGACTGACTCAATTAAACTGTTGGTGTTTGGTTGCCATGGCGACCAGTGCAACAAGTTATTTGTGGTGAGTAATAGCCTTATCTTTCCAACCGTGGGAGTCATCAAACAACAGACTAATTAACTTAAGAGTTACCTTCTGAATTTTTGTTTTTTATTTATTTTTTTTACACTGCAAACGTGCTTTAGATGCCCATGATTCAGTTTGTTTGTTATTTTTGGTATAACCAGACCGGGCGGCATGGTGGTATGGTCGTTAGCACCATGGCCTCACAGAGGGTTCTGGGTTGGAGTCCCCGGGGGAACTATGACCTTTCTGGGTGGAGTCTGAATGTTCTCCCTGTGTCTGTTTGGGTTCTTTCTGGGTTGTCCAGCTTCCTCCCACCCTCCAAAATCCTGCATATTACATTGATTTAACAATTTAGGCTTGTCCCAATCAGATTGGCACCAATATTTGCAAAAAAATGCGTATAAGCCGGCATGAAAATGCCGATCCAGTTTTTTTTTATTTCGATCCCACACAAGCATTAGCAACTCCTGACGCACAGGTCTGTGTCCTAACCATTAAGTTGTTATAAGAGTAAGTGCCTGTTCAACATGAGTCTGACAACTGAGTAAGTAGGCTAAATAACTTTAAACTTTTACATACTCTGATAGGCCGGTATCGGATCGGAAGCGCAAAAAGCTGGATCGGGACATCCCTATTAATGGACATTCCAAATTGCCCTTAGGAGTGAGTGTGATTGTGTGTGGTTGTTGGTCCTTGTGTGTCTCTGTGTGGCCCTGTGATGGAGTGGTGGACCGTCCAGGGCGACCCCGCCTCTTGTCCACGGACTACTGGGATAAACTCCAGTCCCCCCCGCGACCCCATCAGGGAATAAGCGGTTATGATAATAGATGGATGGATGGTTTAACCTGACTATTCAAATGGGTGAGTTATTGAGACCTGGGATTAGTTTACCACTGGTCTGGACTTACTGCGGAGCCGGGAGGGACTATTACAAGGCTATCGCTAATTATGCTAATGCCATAAACCTTTGCTATTCCTTTTCCTTGGTCATTTTATCAGCCGTCCTCAAGAGACTACGGTAAACGATAATAACCTTTTTTTTTTTTTTCTCCCCGGGGTAAAAAAAAAAAAAAAACCCCCCCCCCCGCTGGGGGCCCCCCCCCCCAACACCCCCCACCCCCCCCCCCCCCCCCCCCCCCCCCCACACCCGGGGACGCCCATTTAACCCCGGTGCCCCCCCGCCCGCCCCCCCCCCCCCCCCAACCTTCATTAACCTCATAAATGCCGGAGGGGCTCTCGTCGCACCCCCTCGACACGGCTATCGGCACAAACACAAACAAAGGCGACGGAGGCCTGTTTTAGGGCCTACGACCGGTAAAACCCCCACCTCCTAGCCCCCCTCCCCGCCCCCCCACTCCACCACACGCCTGCCTGCTGTGACATTGGGGTGTCCTGACACGGAAAACCAGCACCGGCAACATGCAGAACTCCCCCGCCCCCGCCCCCCCCAGGCTTCCCAACCCCGCTGTGATTGGACCTACATTACTAAATTGATGGCACAAATCATTTGCACGAGGCCCTTGTAAGCTCTGATTTGAGGCTGGTGCTTCTCTGTGTCTTGTTGCAATGCAAGTTCATTCCCAGTCATCTCTACCCGTACGCGTGAACGCAAAAAAGCCCCAAAAAACTGTAAATGGTTTGATTAAAAATATTCTTAACAGCTTTCAAACGCTCCATTAGCACTTTCACCTCAGAGCTGGCACATTTGGAATTTTCAAATTGTTTTTTTCTATTGCTTTTTTTCTAACATTAGTATGATTTCTTTCCAGTGAGATCCGGAATTGAGCCTGTTTCTGACCATTTAAAAATAACTTGCCCTCGCGGAGGCCTGTATATGAAACTGCTGGTCTTTTCAGCTTTTCAGAACAACGTAGCTGTCGTAGCAACAGCTTTGTTTGCATGCTGCTTTTTAAAAATAATGTGACGGATGTTGATGGGGAGGCAGAAAAGAAAATGACTAGGGAGAAAAAAAAAAGCATGACACCCAGCATATGTAAATGCATCTGGAATTGATCTGGCAATCACGCCGGTGGCTACAAACGCTCGATAAAGAATATTTGCAAACACTCGGAAAATCACATATCTGTCAAAGACTATTTAAGCTTCAGTTTCAGGCTCTAAGCGGGTTTATTGACTGAAATGCAACAAGTAAGTTGGATATTAGTCAAAACAGTAGCTGTTTCAATAGATATACTGTAGATATAACCCCTGTCCTCTTAGTGTCTCGCACGTCAATCCACTCTTTTTTTGTCTCTTACGATAAGCAGACAGTAAATACATATTCGCTTAGAGTGCTGACGTGGCGAGACTGATTAGAATTTCACGTATAAATCCTGTTTTCAAACACAGCTAACACTGCCATCCCAGCCATGACTGAGCCGCTTCACACTCCGTCTTCCTCCTCCAAAGACTCCATGTCATCATCTTAAAAACAAGCAAAAAAAAAAAAAAAAAAGGCGGGAAAAAAAAAAATCCCGACTCAGCTCATTCCTCAGTATAACGCGTTCCATCTCATTTTGGTTCGCACCCAACGGTGACAAACGCTGAGAGCTGATGATCAATCAATTAGTCCGATGAGGATTTATGGGTGTTAAGAGACAGCTCTCTGGCCTGACCTTTGACCCCCCCCCCC
>CAJRST010006668.1:2523765-2566954 GCA_907169785.1 Menidia menidia | reverse complement strand
TTTTTTTTAAAAAGCCTGGCGGACAAGAAATTAATAGAAGCTGTGGCGAGGATTCTGCTCACAATCTTTTGAATACACAAAGGTTTTAGAGAGTCCATCTACAAATAATCTGCAGCATTTTCAAGGGATTAAGTCCCAAATACCATAGAATAATCCCTCAGTGATTTTTTTTTTTCCCCCGCCATGCCTTAAGGTTTATAGAAATAATTGCGCAGAAATCTCAAGATGATGGCCGTTTTGGCATTTGAGATGAAGCACGATGATGAGAATGGAAAAAAAAAAAAGTACTCCGTGTCATGCATAATCTGTGGTCAAGTTTGAAACGGATTAATACAAACAGTTCAGACAGAAAAGGACACATCGGAACAGCTTCGGTCCAGCATCTCTGGAGCCAGTTTCCTCACGGTCTGGCTCCTGGTACCCGTTTTTTTTTTTATCGGAGCGAATCAGAGGTGCTGATAAATTAGCGTGGCGCACGCAGGCTTGCGGAGGCCTGTCGGCTGACGTGCGCAAAGCTTAATGTCGCGGAACCGATTCTGTCGTTTCCATTATGTAAATACATTTGCCTCCTCGGCGCTATATTTTATGTATTGTCTCCCCTTGTCTCAATTACTTGGGCTATTAAAAATCAAGAGGCTATGGAAATGAGGCGCGGTTGTCTCGTTTTGTGGCTTGACGACGAGCGGCAAAGTGTTTCCGAAAGCTCGTTTATGCATTCGGATACGTCAACACGCTCCCGAGCACCCATCCATATTCCGCCATGTAATGGGGCGGCACGTCAGCAACTTCCAGCACGAACGACACGCAAAACTACCCAAAATTCAACCATGCTGCTTCTTTTTTGATTCAGATTTCTCTTTTTTTTTGCCTTCCTCTTCGGTAGAAGTGGCGTGAAGAGGGGAGACTAAATGGAATTCATTTTCTGGAGGGTTTTTTTTGAGCTGTGTGCCAAAACAAGTAAAGGGGGCTGATGATTCAGTTTGGATAACGGTCTGTTAATTATTGAAAATAGAATTTGGGGCGGGGAAAAAAAAAAGAAGAGATAGAAAAGGAAATCACAGTCATTAGTTTAGCTTTAGAGAAAGAAAGAAAGCATGTCTATGTCTCTTTCAAAGTGCCGTTTTGCAGTTTCCCCTGAAGTGGAACACCAAATAAGTCCCAGTGAAAATGACTCGGTATTAACACACCGATTTCATCACTTAATGAGAGCGTGATCCAGTCTGAAAGTGGAATAAAATAAAGCCCAGCAGACGTGGGAACAGCTCGTCGATCGGTGTTATTTCTCTTGTGCCTTTTTTTCTCCCCCTCCGTTTTTTACGATCGGTCCCCCTGGATGTTTTATCACCAGAATGTGCCGGGATGTCGGGCGTAAAGCCACAAGAGGGGATCTGTTCGCTATGGACCCCCCCGTCAGGAATCCGAACACGTGCAGCAACACAAAGATGCTGGCTGTTGTGTTACAGTGTTTCAGTGAGTGCGTATCGGCACGCTGTTCTGTTTTCATCACTGCCTGGCTCCACAGTTTGTCTTCTGTTGTTAGTACATCAACTTCCTCATCAAGGAGACTCCATACAACAGGCACAGAGACAAAAAATACAAAGAGAAGCTGATTAAACCTGGAAAAATTAAATGATAACGGTTCAAAAACAGCTCTTTTTGGGTGTCTTTCTCTTTTTCTATGCACAAAGCTGTCTCAAACTTCAGACTTCCAGCAGAAATCTGGGGTTTAAGGCTCAAAACGGGGTAAAACATTTTCATTTACTAGCAAAAAAAGGAGAAAGCACTGAGGAGTTCTAAAGGTTATCTTTGATGTATGAGGACCAAGGTTTACCAATAATTTTTGTTCAAATACGCGCAGTTTTACGACGCATGTAAGACTCCAGCCACAAGTTCCCATTTTAAAACCACCCATAAGAAAACGATGGAAGAATGAAGAGAACCGAATCACCCCATCCACCCGGGGTACCTCAGAATCAGGTGCCATCCGGTGGAAGCTTCCCTTTTTTTTATCCGCGTCGTATACGCAGGATAAAAACACAAAATGAATTAAATTTCAGCGGGGTCACGCCCGCGACAGCGAGTAAAAAAACTTTACGGTTTGGAATGCAGCAACGACAAGCCCCGTGGACGGGCAAGATACCGTTCCAGAGGACGCAACGTTTCGGCTCCCGACGTGTCAATACGCGCGAGTTGCGCCGGTGGCCGCAAATCCACCGTGCGCACACCCGCGGAGGTGTCCAAAACCCCTTTTAAGGCTGGAAAAAGAACCAAAAAAAGAAAGGAAAATAAAAAAGGAGGACCTTGGGGGGAAGTTTGTACCTTTTCTCTTGGAGCGTCTCCTCCGTCTGCGCTTCAGCTTGCACTTGACCTGACCGCTCTGGGCGCCCGACGCGCGGCCGCCGTTCCCAAGCACGGACGCCATGGGCGCGCGCAGCTTCGGAGGAAATAAAAAAACAAACTTGGACCCTCCTCGGGAGGCTCGACTCTCCTCCAGGAAAAACGACGAGTCCTCTGTTCTTTCTCTTTCTTTCAAACAAAGTGTCGGAGACGCGTCTCGCCGCTTCTCTGCGCGCGTCACCTCCCGAAAGTCCAGCTCTGCTCTGCCTCTGTCTCTGTTTCTCTGTCTGTTTCTCTCTCTCTCCTCCGGATTTGATGGAGACACGGCGGGTCCGGGCTCCCGCTCCTCTCTCCTCTCAGCTCGCCGCGCCTCTGCAGAAATTTCCGGGGGCATCAGCCACTTTGGACTCAATCACGCGGGACGCCTATCTATTTGCTGCCGCTGGCTTTTCTAATTAGGGTCCAATCGCGCGCTGTTTCGGGGAGGCGTGACATCACCGGCGACACCCACCGGCTCACACCCCCTTTCCTCAACCACCCCCCCCCCCCCCCACATCTGCGCTCTCCCCGACGTTTTTCACCCGCTCCGCGCGCTTTGCGCCTCACTTTTCCGACTCATTCCGATTAACGACGGAATCTGTGTTTGTTCTGGTTATTTAAAAATGGCTTTCCATTCTGTATGCTCTAAAAGTCCGTATTGGAATGCTATTTTAGACATAAACCAGAGAAAAAAAACAAAAAAAACTCAACATCGCCTCTTTTTTTGTGCATTTCAATCCCTCTCCAGCATTTCCCTGCAAAGTTTCCCCACTAAAAGATTTTGGATTTAGAGTTTTCTTTAGGGATTAGTGATCTAAATGATTTCCCTTCTTTTTTGGTCCAATTTCATGGACAAGTAGTCTACAAAGAAGGATTACTCTAAGATGCATAATGAGCAATTAGCTGGCTTTTCCTAAAACCAAAATCTTATTTCCTTAATATTTGCAAACAGGACTCTCTCTCTCTCTTTCTCTCTCTCTCCCTCTCTTTTTTCTTTATGAAAATCCTGTTTAAATATTTTACAGGTGACCTTCGGCTGAGGCAGAAACTCTTTTGCGGAGTGTCGCCGCCGCAAACTTTGAAGCTTGTGACACTTTGGCATTTTTGGACGAAAGCGCAGCGTCGAGGCTTTCAGAAAGCATTTGTCTTTTTTTTTCCCCTGGCTGCGGGTTATTGTTTAGTTCCCCCGGCTCCGCGCGGCAGAAGGTCAGGTGTGTGTTGGGTGGAGGCGCTATGGCACCGCCAGACACATCCGGGAGAACCTGAAGTGAATAAATGTGAATATGTGGAGGCCCCATCATAGAAAACAACAGCCCGGGTGTCGCACTTTCTCTTTACGTGTGTGTCTGGTGGCTAAAAGAATAACCATGCCATCTAAAAAAAAGAAAAAAAGGGCCTGTTGTGGCCTTTAATCTTCTTTTTTTATCCCAGGAAATAGCCCCTTTATCCAAACCTGGCCCCGGTCATTTTAATTTTGATAACAAAGAGCTAAAAAAAAGGAAGAAATATGCTTAACGTTTGCTCTAAAAAGAGTATGAGATGTCTTCCGATTGAAAAAGTCACTTTGAGGCGGAAACATTTCCACGCTGCCTGGGAGGAGCGGAGACAGGAAGGGGTGGGGGCAGAGGGCGCGGGGGGGTGGTCCTGCCCTCCGGACGCCCACAAATATCCATGTAAATTGCAGTTTAAGAGAAATCGATACGAGTGACAAGTTGCCAATGCCACTATCTGGGCAGTAATGAAGGTGTGCCGGTGGGGAGGGGGGTAGGGGGGGGTGGAGCATTCATAGATAACAGAAAATGGCCCGGGTGGAGGTACTGGACAGGTCAGAGGCAAGGTCAGCTGCTGCCGGACGGTTGTCACGTCCCCCTGCTGAAGGATTTGGGTCTGACCTGTTTTATTTCTCTGTCATCTGTTATGTCCCAGTGTCACATTTCATTGTTCTCCGGGAAACCGGCCATTTGTTAAAGCCTTAAAACGGTCAGGTACCTGCACCCAACACTATAAAATGTACTCTAAAAACACCACTCTCGATAATTTCCTGGATGGCGTTTTTTAAAGGTTCCCAGTTGACCCCAAAAGTTCAATGTTTCATAACCAATTCTTTAGAAATACAGAAATGCACAGTTCCTGGTGCCGTAACTCAGTCTGAAAAGAGGCTGATTGGATTCTAGAAGTCAGGATTTGTGTGGTTCTCTTTAGGATATGATAGAGATCCTGTTCTCTGGTAATTGGGTGCTTTTTCCATATTTTTTTATGAAGTTTGTTGCAGGTATAAGAAAAAAAAACAGAAAACTTCCCCCATGCGAAGATGACGTGACTGTACCGATGCTGGTGGATGCAAATGGGTATAAAAGTTTTTCAGTCAGAAGAACTTGCCTTATAGAAAATGTAAAGTTTAAAGTACAAACTGTCAATCCATTGGTAAACTTTAATGCCTAAACCTAAATAGTTGGTTTAGGAGTCTAAACCTAACCAAACACAAAGGTACAAAGTCATCTAGACAACAAGCCAGAATAGATTTTGTTTTGTTTTTTGGCAAATAGAGTTTATTTATTAGTATTGGTGCAAATAATATCTAGAAACATAAAAACAAAAGTTAACCAACTATCCAAGCATATTTGATGGTTTACAGTAAGATAAGTGTAATTGGAAAAAGGAGGATCACATCACTATGAGGCTAAATAAAAACATAAAGAAAGATTTTTAAAGCATCACAACAAACCCTGGTAAGAAATCATCAAAAATTTGTGGCAAAGGCAGCCACAAATTTTTTTTTTTACATTATTCAAGTGATTAGAAACCCTCTCACGACTCAGCATTTCTGTTACATTTTCCAAAACGTACAGGAAACAAAACACACCAATGAAAAAAAGGAGAAAAGTATCCTTTTAAGATTGTGTGAGGAGAAGAAAAAAAAGGAGTAATACCTTTAAAGCTGATTTAAACTCTGTTCACAAACTAGTTAAGCATTTGAACTAAAAAAACAAAGGTGTGTGTGTATGTGTGTGTGGAAGTTCTCTTCATGCGAAAGCTCTGAAATAAACCCTGATGTTTTGGAATGTTTCATGGTGTTTATTTAGCCCGGCACTTCGCATTAGTTTGATGTCATATCTCTGGATTAAAAAGTTAGATTGAAATTGTGATTACAGCAAACACGTGGCAACACCTTTCCCTTTTTTTCCCCCGTCCTCAAATCAGACACCTGCAATCTAAGATAAGGAGCTCAATCAGCACACCGCTCAGACACATTCATTTTACGCACTTTTGATTTAGATTTAAAAAAAAAAATACATATTTAATGGAGTATTGCTGTTTTGAAATGAAGAAACATTTGGTTTACCTTTCTACCCACCCCCCCCCCCTCCTGCCCACGGTGCTCTATTTTCCACCCTTTTATGATTATTGGAATAATTATTCCACCACCCCGTTGGAGCTCAGGTAGGGCTGTTGCCATGGCAATACACAGGTCGCTCTAATCAAGATGCTGTAATTAATGGCTGTTTTTTTTCTGATCCGACAGTGGGAAAGCAGCGTGTGTTAACACTCGGCAGAGAGCTGTGGCCTTAAGAGAACCCGAAGTTGTCCTGCTCCCACTAAAGTCTGCAGCCTGTGGTACGACAGCTCAGCGGGAGACCGGGGGTGTATTAAGGGTCTTTGCAGTGTCATAGTTGACCCTTGAGTGTGTGTGTTTTAACCCTATAATGCCAAATGTATCATATTTGATACGTACGGTTTCTAAGGTCTTTTGGATCCGAGACTTTCTGCATCATTCAGTGGTAAAAGCTTTGCTCAAACCCCTGTTGTACACATTCAGATATACCTCATAACAGCCAGTAGAAGACTACACCAAAATATATTTCTGACTTATTGCATGCTAATTTGATCAAATAATTTCTGTTTTTTCTTTTTCATATGTTGTGGAGGGGCCAAAGAACGACTTTAGACTAAAAAAAATCGGAATTTTCTTCCTATTTTTCTTGGATCAGGCTTTAAAGGGTTAAGTACACGCAAGTGCTTGGTCCTGGTATCTTTACATTTAAGATTGGACTTTTCTTCCACCCCCCACCTATAAAATCTATCAGCTTTTCAAAGCTAAATGTCCAGTTACATCTATTTCCAGTCACACAAGATGGCAGAGAGCAGGAAGTATAGGTGGGTCCCTAAATCTGTAAAGATTCATAGTCATTCAGGTCATGGTCAAACTTGAAAAGCTCAGTTTAGGCAGCATATATGTTCATTAACTGCATGTGCATTTGCCTAAACTAAACTTTTCTTTTCTTTTTTTCTTTTTTAAATAAAATAAAACTAAATAAATAAATTAATTAATTAATAAAATAAAATAAACTGAACTTTTCAAGCAAGTGGGCCCCCATTAAGCTAGTTCAAATAGTCCAATGCACCTGCATGCTTCCCTTTATTTATTAACTTTTTTTAAGTCAATGAAATCTTAGTTTTTCATCCACTTTTCAATCAGAATTATGACAATACAAAGTGTTTTTAACTATTAAAAAAGTTAACAGGAAAGATAAAATGCCACTCAGTCCAATAATGACCTTCTCCGAACTAGAACGTACAAGATATTAAAATCAATAACCTAAAACCGATTATTGTCCTTTTTTAGGTGGAGCAGGATACTCGTAAAAAAACGCTCCCGTGCAACGTCATCCTCCCTCCACAGCTGCCGAGTTCACCGCTCATACTCCTCACCACTACAAGCGGGGGCACTTTGCTGCCATAACTGGAGGGCCACCGGCGCAGTGTGAGTCGCACGCACACTGTGCCAGTAATGAGCATTCAAGAGGGCGCAAACAGGCTGTAATGCCTTCGCTGTTCACTTCTCTCTCAGTGTGGAGAGACGTTTCTAAATCTGACATATTAAACTAGGGACACATTTCGCTTGGGAACCACATTACAGACACTATTTGTACCCAAAAATTCGTCAAAAAGTTGTGCGAAAACTACAGTCTTAGACTCTTTTTTTTCTCATAAACTATGGTGCGAAAAACATCTGGAATGCCTGTTAGTGCGCATACACTCAGTCATTACAGCATCTTGATTTAACTTGATAGTAACCACTGCAATTTTCTAAGCAAAAAATAACTCAACCACAGTTTAAATATCAAAACTTTTCACAGCAAATCTTCGATTCGAGCCACTACTGGCGTCTGTTTGAATACAAACCATGATGTGTTTTCTAACCAACACATTTCTTATCTAATCCCGACCTAAAACTAATCAGATTAAAGGTAAACTGTTTCAAGTTGTTTGTGGCTATACCACTAAAACTCTTCTGGCCTTCAAATGCGATAACTGTTCTCTCTTTCATAACAATTTGACACAAAATGGCACAGTCAACAATCATCAGTATGGCTTAATGTGCTCATTCCATGAATTTGAAGTATTTAATAAAAGCCTGGTGTCAAAATTAAACTGTACCTTAAAGTTTTACCAAGAAACTGGGGTGAAATGACTGTATGGGGTTGCTCCTATTTGAAAATCGTCTGTTTTCATTTGCTGTTTGGTTAACCTTTAGTAGCAAAAACCAAAACAAAACTTAGTTAGAATAAAGTGGGGGAAGAAAAAAACCCTTGTAAGACATAGTCACGCTGTCTTGAATATATTACAACCAATGTTTTTTTTTTAGCCATGTTAGGAAACTGAGATTAGAATTTGTTTCAAAGAACATGTACGCCTCATTCATAATATATTTTCATGAATCATTAATGAAGACATTATTGCCACCTAATGGCATGATTATTTCAGCCTTTGCAGAGTTTTTGTCCTCCCATTAGGAAGAAATTATACAAAAAAAAAACATATTTAAGCAGTTTAATTCAGTTAAGCCCTCAGATATGACTCCTGCTATATAATTGATTATCTTTAAAAAAAATCCCATTTCATGTTAAAACATTATTATCCATTGTACAAAGAATTCAGGATTCAATAAGCAGTTTTAGCATGAAGGCAATGAATCATAATCACATTCACTTTCCACAGAAAAGCTACACAAAATATAGAAAAACAGCTAAATTAAGAGAATACATGGATGAAACCAAGAAATCTATGCTCCAGTCACTTTACAAGCATCTAAAACATTTTTCAGAGCTTGTCGGGATATTTCGGAGCAGAGGAAAATCAAAACAAGTACCAAATGGAATCAACACAGTGAACCAAAGTGACATTTGTCACAAGCTGTTCTTTTCCGCAAATGACGACGAAACCCAGCTCCAGCTGCGAGTATAATCTTACATTTGGAAGCAGGATAAACAAATGCTTAACAACAGGTGCTGACAGGCGTTTGGATGTCTTAACACTTTCAATTTTACACTTTCGGTTTTGCGATGATCTAAATCGAAAGATGGCAAACAGAGTGAAAACGATGAAAAAAAGGAAAGCTGTCACATGAAAGTGACTCCCCAGTAGCAATTTGGATTATTCTTATTGTCATATACTAACAAGGCTTTTCCACCTTTAAATTCATCAGCAATTTGAGACGACAACAAGAGGAACTGCACGGATAGAAGCACATGAATCAGATTATTATTATATATTTTGAAAAATTATTTGTGAAAAATATGGTGGAGGTTGAACTACAACATTCACCTCTTTCTGTGTCATATTTTAAACACTGGAACGCTATAAACAGTTATTTTTTAACATTCCTCAACATTCCAAATATTTTTCTGAACCCTTTTGTAGCTTTTTAAGGATAGTTTGCAGGCATCTAATCATCCATCCATCCGAGCCTATCCCAGTAGTCAATAGCCTGTAGGACGCCTCGGTTGGATATCCAACTCCTCCCACATCCAAGTCGGCCATCTTGATTAGGTCATATGACTGGCAGCTTTCTGAGGTGTAAACGAAACTTTACTGTCTATACGAGATCGGAAGACAAACGATGTCCTAACCCTGACCCTGACCTTAACCCTAACCCTAACCCCCCACCCTTCATAATTGTGAGAAATGAATATTTTTTGGTTAAATTTGTTTGGACTTATTGTACAAACCTATTTAACATCCACTATGTCAAGTTTATATTATATATAGTGTTTAACTCATTATTTGCAAGATTCATTTCACTATTTTTAAATGAAAAATATTGTCTATATTGCCATGAAGCAATTACGATTTTCTTGCCTGGGATCTTCCTATTGGTGACCTAATCAAAATGGCCGAAATGGATGTGGGCGGAGTTTGATATCCATTCTTGGCTTGCTACAGTCTGGCGCGAGATGTATTTGGAGAGGCGGGGTACACCCCGGACGGTTGGCCAGTCCATCGCAGGGCCACACAGAGACACACAAGGACCAACAACCCCACACACTCACTCCTAAACGCAATTTGGAATGTCCAGTCAACCTAAAAGGCAGGTTTTTGGAAGGTGGGAGGAAGCCGGAGAACCCAGAGAGAACCCACAGATAAAAGGGAGAACATGTGGACTCCACCCAGAAACCCAAACCCAGAACCCTCTGGCTCAAAAAAGATGTTATGTATCCACCTGAATATAGGTTTAAAGGGATTTACATTGTATTCTGGTTTTGATTATGTGTCTCACTATGTCCCAGCTTCAATGGCATCGGGCTTTACATTTTCTGTACTTTTCGCCCATTTCCTCTTACAGCACATGGCAGCAGCCAGGAGGGCTGGGGGTGTGTGTGTGTGTGGGAGGGCTGAATTTTTTCTGATGAACTGCCACTAATGTACCTTTTTACTTCAGCAAGCGTCTCTTTCGAGGGACTTTTTTTTCTTTCTTCCTCTTCTTTTTCTCTCCAACCTCAGCCCACCCCTCTTAAGTGACACCCATTAATCACATTAGGTCTTTGGGAGAATTGTCTGCTTAGCGTCGAGTCTTGGCTGACCCCAACATTTGGAGAGTGAAGATAAAGACGTTGCACTGACAGCTATGAAATGGCCCCGTTTTTTCCGCGGGTCAGCGTTCGGGAGAATATGAATATTATTATACAGAAAAAAAGACAGAAAACAATTGAGTTCTCACCTCTGAAGAGTTGAATGACATTGGGAACTCTTACTTTCTTCTACAGTGGATAAAATACATGTGAAGGTTTATATTGCTATATATAGCTAGCATCAAGCACAAATTTATTACTGGATAGTTCCACTGCAAATGTAGAGGAAAAGATTATCATTAAAGTCTGAACGGCACTATTTCTATGTTAATCTTTACTCTCCCTTATCTGGAAACCAAACATTTTCTGGCATTTTTGGCTAGTAAGATGTCCTGAGAGTCAATGGTAAATTGGTTTAATATTGGATTCCTTCATTTCAGAAAACATTGAATATGATGGCGCTCTTTATAAGTCTACATTCCAATCGAAATGTCTCTCTGAATACCAGCTAACATCATTGCCCCTAATGTCACATAACATTATCAGCCCTGTGGTTTGCCACAATGGAGCCATTGTGTTCTTTGGTGGGGAGAGCTTATCAGCGAGAGACAGGGAAGGAGACAGGGAAGGAGAAAATGAATAGAATAAAAGTAAATTTGATCTGTTTTGTAACAGACTTATTCAGAGAGCCGGATTCATACACCTATTCAAACATAATGAAATTAAAAAATGGTCGGGGTTACTCTGACTTGTTTGCGTTTGTGCGTCTGGGACTTTTATGTACTTCTTCTTATAGGAAAAGGACACAACTCCAGTTGGGGTGTCATCAAAGTTAAATTTACTAATGTGATGACATCTTCCATGGAGACAGTAGATTTTTCTTCTGATTCAAAACAGTTATCACTGCCCAGACTTTACAGATGACACCAAGAGCTACTAAGACGTTAGCATACCCGGAGCACCTTCACAGATACAGATAATTTAGGCAACAATTAACATCATCTACTAAATCAAACAACCCCCAAAATCCCCCAAAATTGCAGATATGGACTATTATTTAGGCTGAAATCCAAACGAATACGAGTCCATGAAACGCTGGCTTATTTTTTCTATTAAATGTGTTCTATTAAGTGGGTCTTCTCAAATAAGAAAGGTTTTATAGACTAGCTTTTCATTATATAGTACAAATATTATCATTGGATTCTCTTTAAGTTGTAGCCGATGACAAGAACGTTTTTTCAAGCCACACATCTGCTTCGAATGTGTTTTCAGAAATACCACACCAGCTATTAGCAACAGAGCATTGACTCTCAAAAATTAGTGTGACTAGCCTAAAAACATGCATATATCTATTTTCAACTGTCAGATATGTTGAGTCCCGTTCTGATACCACTTGTTTAGATGGAACAGGGTCTGTTTTTACTTGCTATTTGCTAATTCAGTTATGTTCACTGTTCTTCGTCAATAAAGATCCAAAATACACAATTCCTGTTGCTAATATATGTCCATGCTGGGCATGTTGAACTGACATGATCAGGTGAATGCAGCAACTTTTGCTGAGATGATCTACTCTCCTGTATGTACCGATACAGGTGAAGCGGGGACCCTTTTCTCTCTTGTAAATCACTGATCGGCTTACACTGAAACTTACAGTATTCTATGGTCCTCCATGTGGCTCTAAATGTAGATCTACATTTACAGTCTGCATTACATCTACATTCAAATGCCAAACAGGGGCAATGTGAGGAATATGTTAAACAATGTGAGCTGTCGGCTGCTCTTGGTTGTGTTGGTACTGTTGTTGATGATACAGCTTTGCTAATAACCGGATTCACTTTTTGGTGGAGGTATTCCAACTGTTTAATGATCCATTTTATTTTTCAAAAATCTGTACATTTAACCGGTTGACCTGCCATTTTCTTTTTTTTTTGTGCTCTTCATTAGAAAATATTTCGAGGGCGCTAAATTTGAACCCACCAGCAGGTTAGCTAGCCAGTGCCATTACACAAAGTTCGATATTTTATGATGACTGATTATGCCAGCAACATTCCCTTTAACTTCAACATGAATTTTAAGGAAATACCAAAAGTGGCTAATGGCAATATATCGATACAAAAAGTAATTTTCTGACAACAGCAACAATGTATGACCATCAGATACCATCTGCTAAGATGCAATCGATTGTTGTTAATAAAAGAACAAACAAGACATTCTTTCTTTTTAGTAGCTTGTGGTGTTTGACCGGTTTGTAACCCTTTCTGAATCTAACTAAGTTCTATGAGTTTTATGCATAGCCCTGAGTAAGCTGATCATAACGATACTTTAACTGGTAGTGGACAATGACATAATCACCCACTTATTGTGGGTCCACTCCAATTTAAAAGCTCACATCTGCTTGCTATTGTAGGCTTAAAAGGGTAAAAGTTGTTTAGAAATGTATCAGCCATGTCACTAAGAGTTGAACCAATGATCTGGGTACAATGGTAACTTGCAGAGGGATGCGCATATTTCCAAGTAAATTCACGTTCTGTTTGTAAGTTTCAATGAGAAAAACGCAGTGGCAGATAATTTTATTTGGGTTTTTTGTCTTTGTTATTCCCTCATTTCCTCAGACTTTATCCTTAGATGAACATAAAGCTGTTTTTTTATTGGAAGTCTTGGCAGTATTGTAATCATAAACAGATTGAAGACTATGGTATATAGTCAAATATTGAGAGATTTTATTTAAATCAACATGCTTTGATATCTTTGTGGACTTTGTTTGGCAAGAGTTCAAGAACTGTTCATGTTGTGTTTTTATGTAAAAGACCAATAGCAGATATTGTATTAAGGATTTATGCAATAACATAAGAAACCTGATGAAAACAGACCTCAATCTGACCTTTTGGAAATTATATTGAAGTCTTTATAGAAAGGGTTATAACATGCCAGCTTAAAAGCCTAAAAAGAAAATAATGCTCAATAATTTAATAATTTTATAGTTCCATTACGAAAAAGGGTTGGATTTTTAAATTTGCTGGAACAAAATTGCATTTTCGTTGCGTATACATGACACAAGGAAAGTTAAACGGAGCTCGAGCCCCAGATTTTTCTGTTCATTTTCTGTTAAAAGGAATACAATTTGTGTTCCCAGGCACAGGAAGAGTTATATCTGCACAGACAGATGGAGAAAGTCGTTGCGAAACTCCTGGAGGTAAAGATGCTTGTTGTGCCAGGTCTGATCAAGCTGAATTCTCTAGCCAGAGGGGAAATGATGTACAGCTACATTTGGGCTTTTGCTTTGCTGGTTGGTGTCAGGCAGGTAGAGAGCCGGGAACTCCCCTGACCTTGCTTACAGCAGATTTCCAGGTTTCCTCTCCCAAGTCTTTGCAATTCAAAAGCAGCTCGGTGAAACTCTCTTGTTTACGGGCAAACTACAGATTTTTCGTTTGTTAAAATTATTTATTTTATTGCCGTTTTGGCTCGGCAATGTGTGGAAAACCCAGACTAACGTTACGGACTGGCTGTTTTGACCCGACAACAGACGGAGGGTGACAAAGGACGCATGTTAAAGGAGAAAATAAATAATCAAATGTCATCAGAGCTTAGTTCTGATCAAACACCCTGTTCAAACTGATAGCACCCCGGATGCTGGAGCCTTTCGGGAACTGGCTGTAATTGAAAAAAGGGGAAAAACTAAATCAAACAAACACTGCCGCTCTCACATGCCAGATGAAAAAAAGAGAGAGAACAAAAAAAAAAGAAAAACTAAACCTGCTTTTAACTAACACCCACTTTTTCCACATTTACCCGCGTGTGTTTGGATATCTGCCACGTATTAGCACAAAGAGTGGATCTAACCACATGGGGAAATTAGTAAACAGAAGCTTATCATCTTCCAAAAAGATCCAAAAGGGCCCCAAGGCTCGGCTGTATCCTATTTTGAAGACGGAGATTAATTGCTTCTCCTCTGCCCTGACAGTAATCCTTGAAACTGCCTCCGCTTGGCGCAACAGCGTTCTCAGCACACACACCCGGGACGCGGCCACATCGAGTCCAACGGGCCTCGCGACACGCTGGGACCTTTTTCTTTTGGGCCAGATCACTCATAAATCGGCCCATTAGCGCTTTAAAGTCAGCGTCTTGCTAGACTTTTGAAGTCACGGTGAAAGAGTGGCGCCGGTGGGGGGAAACAATGCAGTTTTTTCGGTTTATTTTCTCATCGGCAGGCCAGATGAGTCGGTTCACACAGTGTGTACCCTGTAATGCCAAATGTATCATATTTTATACATACGGTTTCTGAAATGTTTTGCGTCTGACACCTTTTGCATAATTTAGTGGTAAAAACTTTGCTCAAAATCCTATTGTACACAATTAGATACACCTGATATCAGGGGGCAGAAAAAAATAATCTGGACTTATCGCATAGTAATAAATTATTAATAATAAAAATGTGTTTCAGTTTTTTTCTTTTTACATATTTTGTTAAAAGGCCAAATAAGGAATTCAAACCGAAAAAAAAAGTAATTTTCTTTTTTTTTTGTTCTCGGATCGGGCTTTAAAGGGTTAATACTCGGCCCGACTAAAACCGGGGGATCAGAAAGAATGTATTTGTTGTTACTGTGATATTTGCAGGTGCCATAGAATCAAATCAGCGAGCGGCGGCTTTAATTAATTTCCCCATCTTTGTCCACACAAATGTGTGTGTGTGTGTGTGGATTGGCGGCATATGGCGCTTTTTATTTTTGTAAATCCTCAAGAATCCAGACCGGGCGTGGGATTTATGAATCGAACAGATGAGTTTTTTTTTTTCCGGATGATTACGAGGTCGCTCGTGGTCGTCGGGCGCCGGAGAGGTTGCGGCCCTCGGACGGCGAGGGCGGGGGTCATCCAGATCTTCCGCCAGTTCTGGCCATTTCATTACACCCAACAGATGGCCGCGGGGATTTATCATTAAAACATCCTTCTGCCGAATCTTTTTTCATGTTATGAATGTTATCAAACCGACACAGCCCCCCGGGTGACATTTAACACGTTTTCATTTCCCATCGCTGCTCTCATGGAAATAAGACTAAACATTTATTTATCTATTTTTTCCCCCCCCCATCCAACAGTTGTTGACCAAATGAACATCGAGCTTATGGGCGAGATATTAACGTGCCTTAAGATTAATGAGGATTAGTCTTTTGGGATGCTTTTCACTGCATTTGCCGGAGATGAAATGATGACTGGAAGTCACAAAAAAGCTTTTATGCCCGCCAAATCCGCACTTGGCAATTAACTTTGTACGCGTGTGGCAGATTTTTAAGCGGACAAAGATTACGACACTCCGTTCTGGAATCAGGGAAGGGATTTTTTTTTTTCCAACCCTCTGGGAAACATGGTACCTCCACACTGGAACTGATTACAAGGCCCTAAAGACGTACGATTCTGTTCTGTTCTCCAACGTTAGCGATGGATGAATGGGGTGTAATCAGACTCTGATCCAATCAGAGGCTGATATCCAGGTGACTGACAGAGTGGCCTCTGCAGGCCTCTGATGAGGCCAAAGTTAAAGGGCTTCCAGGGTAAAAGAGGCCATGGCAAAGAGCAGCCCCTCACAGCAGTGACTCGCTGAGATGAGGGGCTGACTTCAACCCATTTCAAATCCAACGGGGTCAGAGCGCTAACCCCCTAAAAATCAGTTTTTACAGTTTAATACTGGAAATGTTGGTTTCAGTGGGTTAAATCAACAGCCGTTCCGGTTAGTTGAGAATAGAAATCACAAATAACTTCTTTATTCACCATGATGGTCAAAAGACAAAAAAAAGTCAACAGTACAAGTATAATTTTCGCATTAGTGCAGGGTTTGAAATTCGGGAATGGGAATTTGGTATTAGCCAGCAGGGCTAACTACTCTGAAAAGTTGTTAGCCATGACCAAATGTAGCTCAAGCATACTAAAGGGCTCAAGCATACTAAATCTGAATATTTCTTTGTAGTTTTCAGTTCCTCTCGCTTGGCGGCCACATCATGCCTCCAACGATTTCATAGAAATGACGATAAACTGCTAAATAACATGGTGGAAAACGAAAGAAAAAAATTCGTTTTCCATTTTTTTTTTTTTTTTTGGACTCCATGTTTATATTGCACGTATCTGATATAAAAACTTCTTTTGCCAACCTGTCCTGCCCCACGGAGCTGAGCGCTAACAACTTTTGATTTTCTCACGCCCGGACAACAAGGTCAATCGGTCATTTCGAACCCTGAATAGAGGCCGAAAACCTCCTACAGTACAGCTCCTATCACATGAATGACGACATGACAGCCTCTCTAATGATGTAATCATGTTGACAGATGCTGATCCTAACATGGGAAAATAAGTCCTCTGAAGGGGTCGGTTGGTAGAAGCAAAGCAAATATAAGGAAAGAACTTGATGTTTTGAACGTCTTCTGATATTGGTTATGCACATCTTGGGACAGGAAACCCCCCCAGGAATGTGCAGGGCTTGAGTTACTGCAGTTTACATTTCATTATATTTACCTTTTGTAAGGTCTTGATGGTGTTTTTGTGGTTTTAAATGAATCCATGTGCTCAAGGTTCACGTCACGTGGCGTCACACTGCCCTAAATGGTACAAATCCATGACAAAATGTCATCTAAAGTTTAATTTTTGGTCTGTAATGTACAGCTACAACAGTTGTGGGCCACTGCTAAGTCTCTGGTGAGACCTGAACTAGCCCCCGGACATTTTTTCTGCCCCTCGTGGATGCCCTGTCAAGTTTTCGGTGGTCTCACTTTAGCCCTCTCGTCCCGTTATCCAGCTCAATTAAGTGGCCTGTGGTCAGGGGGAATAATTAATCACGAATACATGGACAAATGAGTCCTCCTGTGAGACCTGCTGTTGCTAGGGTTCCTCAAAATGAACACATTCATCACGAGTTCCGCTACCTCGCTTGTTGCTACCTGTTCCACCAGCAGTTAAAAAACAACTTCTTCTCTCTTTTCTGCAACCAAGGAGCTTCTTCTAAATTTAACCGTGCAGCGAAGTGAGGAGAGACAAAGCAGCTGAAAAAAGTTGGAACTATTCTTGTTCAAAATGCTGCAAGTCCCCACATCGTCATTTTACATTCACTTGCCACTCTCAGGAATGCTTTCAAAGACTAATTCCTCGTGTGAAAGATCGGACACCTTCAACTCCTTTGAATGGATGCTCCTACCAAACCTTGAGCTCTAATGTTCCAATAATAACAAAATGTCAGTCATTCTTTTCATACAAACAGAGGAAAAAGGCGAGAATTCTTTTCAAAGAACAGAACAGTAACATCCATCTTTTTGTTGACAAGTGATCAAAAACAGGATTTTGGATTATGTGGAAACAGTTAACATGGGTTGACAGACATCTTGAGAGACGTCCATATATTTTTATTTATTCATTGAATTCATTCTCTATGACTGACTTTTAACAACTTTTAGGTGAAAGTATGTAGGAGGTTTTTTTTGCCGATTTTCCTAATTTGAACAGTTTCTTTTCAAGCCAGAATGACTGTTTTATGCCTGTTTTAGGTTGGAAGTAAGCTCCTGCAACTGAACAGTAGATGGTGGTAGTAAACATTTTCCCATCTGGCTGTGACAGGGACAGCATTCTGTCAAAGATCCATCAGTTTCTAGACAAAATGGAGAACCATGTACACCTTAAGAAAGGTTTTCACAAATCAGTTTCAATCCTTTACTAACCTCCGTGTCCAAATTACCCGCAGATCAAAGGCAAGTGTCATTACTTTCCCTCAACTCTGGTTAAAAAAAAAAGAAAAAAAAAGTCCACACTGGTGTTCGACAAAACACAGGAAGTGAGAGACAGAGCTACTAAATCCGCCAACTTAAGCTCATCACCTCCTCCTCCTCTTCCTCTGAAGCTGCCAGTCTTTCATCAGGCGGGGTTTATCACCGCGTCAGAGACGGACAGTGTTTGAAGTTTCAGCCCCCCCTCTCCCTTAACTGGACCACACGTTGAGGTGAGTAGTAGCCTGAGATTAGATCCCCATCAAAATGGACGAACGGTCCCATGAGGCCAATGGGGGGAAAGGGAGGATTCGGCTCTGGAGCCATTTGACATACCAGACGTGCACACTCGTGGAGTCTGTTTTTCTGGGGAGGGGGAAAAAAAAAAATGGAGCTGACAATTACGCACCGCCAAACAGCGAAAGGGAGCGCTCATGTAGTTGTTGGAGTAAAGGGGATAAAAGTGCTGTCGATGGAAATTAAAGCTGGCAGATCAATAACGGTGGGAAACACAGGCCTGTCAGGGACATTACAATGCATGTTAACAGACTCCTAGAACAAAAACCGAGACTGGAACATACAAAATGTATACGTACAGTGGGGGAAATAAGTATTTGACCCCTTGCTGATTTTGCAGGTTTGCCCACTTACAAAGAATCCTTATTTTTCCTCATCAGATGGTTATCAATTTTTATAAATTCATATGATGTGATTTTCTGGAATTTTCTTTGGGATTCTGTCTTTCACTGTTAGAATGTACATATGAATAAAGTTATAGATCGTCGCATTTTTTGTAAGTGGGCAAACCTGCAAAATCAGCAAGGGGTCAAATACTTATTTCCCCCACTGTATTTCTGTTGTGGGATCGACAGTGTGAGCCTCATTCTACTTGGAGAAGAATATGCTCTATCAACAAGCATTAGACTCAAGTTTTGGCTTTAATTTTCAGTTATTTTAACATCAAAACTGCAGCAACTGTTCATTCTGTGTGGATCAACTGAGGTCAAAGGTCACCTGACTGTGTGCCGCCTCTCAATTCTACAAAGTTCTACGGGCTCGTCCAGTTTCTGCATTTTAAGGACCCTAAATTTGTTTTTGTTTTTTGTTTATGTTTGTTATGGAAAATAGATGCTTTTTTTATTTCCAGTTCTCCTGAGAATAGAAAATGTGTGTGTGTTTTTTTTCTTCTTGTTCAACAACAATACCTTTAAAAATTATATGCTGTTTGCTTTTTACTCGTAAGCAGTTTGCTTTACAGATGTTTTTACATTAAAGGGGTTTTATTATCCTGAACAAACGTTTCTTTGCTAAAAATGAGCTAGCCGGGTGTTAACCCGTTGATACGATACCAAACTGTTTGAAAAAAATGTTGCAAAGAGAAAAGCTTTTTCCACCATCTGCAAGGCAATCTAAAAACAGGCTTTCATTTAAATTCCCCCAAGGAGACGTCATCGAAATCATTCCCAACAAACACCGGTAATACTGATTCAAGTTTTTTTCCGTCTAGTGGTTTAATGGGTGTATACAAAAGAGGCCCAAAAGTATCTTGGTGCATGCCTTTGAATCGTCGGCGCACAGGGACAGCCAACTGCCAGGGGAATTCTTCTTTACCCTCTTTAGATGGAATTGATTTCCTTAAAGACAACTGTTGTTTTTTAATTAAAACACCGAACTGGCTAATTGTGAAATTGATTCAGGTTGTGTTTTTCACTGTGTGAAGCAATACACTGGCGCCTCCAGTGCTATCTATATTTATCGGGGAAAGTAAAGCAGCTTGGGCTCTCTGCCTGTCTGCCTCTTTTTCTAATTCCTGTACACATTTCCAGGAACACACTCGCAGGCATTTTAGAGGCATTTAATACTGTAATCCCACAACTCTTCAGAATGTTTCGGAAGTTTTCCAGTAAGCTATACGTATAAGTGACAGCATGAGAGTCTTTAACTCTCAACTAACCCTGTAAGCTCATCCTCAAAGTAGCTCGAAAAGTCTGCATCAACAACAGGATTAAACAAGCAATCGTTTCCAACTTCAGAGGTGATTTGGACTTCATTTACATGTCGCTTGTCGGGTGTGTGGACAGTTGAGCTGCAGTTGTGCGTCATGTGGAGATATTCATAGGAATATCCATTGTACCTTGCTCCTGCTGGTATGATTTATGTCATGTGGGAGATGGAATTCATATGAAAATTCCTCCACAAAACTCCACATCCGTCTTTTTTGAGGGCTAAAGTTACCTTCAAAGGTTTTACAATTCAGCAAGGCATTTCACCACTACATTAATCACTGCGCTCTCAATTATTCATACCCTAACCAATCTTGAGAAACTCTCCTCAGTTCAATGTACTTTCATGATTTTTGCAAACATACGGGCTTTTCTGACACGGCCCGGTCGATCCTGCCAAGTTCCAGACGCTTTAGTTCTTTCTTTTTTTGTTCAGGGTTTAGCTATTAGTAAAGATTTCCTGATCATACAAAAAATAAATGTCGATAGCTTGTTCCCAAATTCAAGATACAACCAAACAACATCATGAGAATAGAATTTGAATTTCGTCATTGGATTTATACAAAATAGGACTTTTCTAAACAGCAGAGTAACTTTAGAGGGTGGTCATGCAAAATAGAGAAGAGTTATACATGTTACAAAATATTTAACCATATCCAAGCAGAACTGTACACACACTAACACAGTGAACATACTTATATCAGATATTATATGATTATTGAAATTGACATGAGAAAATGAAAAACGTACTTTTCCAAAATCTAGAATGCTTGAATGTCAGGAAGTTTTGCAGAAAATCAGCGTTTCTAATTTTCACAGGAAAAAAAAAGGGGCTTTCCTGGCTGATTTTGACCCGGATGAAACTCATCAAGACTTTCTGGGATCAGTCCTATCGTGACAAGCCAAAAAGTCATGAACTGTACCTCTGATAGAGATCAATCCTCACTACTTTTTGAACGATCGATCATTCAGACGATTGGATGATAAATCCTCATGTGCAGAGCAAACATTTCTCTTCTTTACATTAACTGAACGATCATGATGCTACCATTTTTATTTTGTATGCTGTATTAGGTGAGTCCATTCCCTTAATTTTGCCATCAGTTTTGAAATCCCAGACTTCAAGAACACAAACCACAACAAATTTGACCGAATAAGTAAACAAGTTCTTTCGGCTCCAACCATAAAGCGCAGGATTATTACAAGGGGAGGGAAACATGGACGATCAAACCTAATTTGTAAGCTTTAGCTTAATTAGCACGTTACTTTTTTCCCAAGTGTGTATATGAGTTTGGTAGATGGATCAGTGGACATGGCAGAGGAAAAATAAAAACACACCCAACTCTTTTTAAGTTAATTAAATCATCAAGTAAGGAAGCGATTTATTTCCATATGAGAAACCTTTGGAGAAAGAAGCTTGTGACTCAGTTCGTACCTGTTGCTTTAAACAGCTGAGTGTCATGTTGTATTCTTCCCAACGCATGTAGGAGCAGTAATTAAGTAAAGACCTGAGAGGCTGAGCTTTCTCACACCCTTAAGTAGAGCGGCAAGGGTCCTGTTATGTTTGTTTATTCTCCACATCATGCAAGACTGAGGAGACACCACCGGGGATTTATTTCAATCATGTCGGCGTTAGACTGAAACAAATGAACCGACACTCTTCCCGCCCGGCGGATTTCCCCGTCTCCGGCTCCTCACAGTCACTGACCTGCTCCTTTGAGGAGGAACATTGAAACGCCACAGGGTTTAGGGCTCCGAACACGAGGCCCGACAGACCCCCTCGTGCTGTTTAAATCTGTGGGGAAATTAATCCTCGGCCTGCCGGGGGTCGCACACATCTCAATTAATCACGACCCTCTCGGCGCGTACAGTCAAATGGCGCTAAGTGCCGAAAAACACGGAGAAGTCACGCCTGTTCGAAGATTTTCAGACTTCCGTCAGCTGTTCGCTGAGCTGTTCTCCTGTGGTGACAAGCGCACGCACGCAAACGGAGATGCTCCCCGTGAGGTTTGGCAAATCAGGCCTCTGAGCCAATAAACGGCTCCGTTCGGCCATGTGTGAACCTTCTTAAAAGCACCTTTGGCCCTCCCGTCATGTCGGCACTTCATCAGGGACGTTATACCATTGGCGGACCGGGCATTAAGTAGTGCTCCGTCTAAATCAATTTACCCCTCAATAACCATTTCATGGGTAGCAAAATAATCTTATTATGTAGAAAAAAAACATCAATAATATCCTCATAAACTTGCAATATTATTTAGAAAAAAAGCGACAATTACTCACTTATTTTTCTTGAAAAGTCCATATTGAAAATGTAAATCTACCACCAAATCAATTTCTTCTCCTTCTAAAGCCATTGTGGTGTGATATAATAGCTATTACACCAAAACAACTATATTTCGGTTAGTTTGGTAGCTTGGGCTGGTACGCTATCTGACCATCCAATCAGATACGGTGACGTTGCTTATGCCTTCTAGAAGGCCCTGGTGTCACCAACTTAAAATCTGATTGGTTAAAGCAACAGTTTAATCCACATTTACTTTCTGTTAGAGGTCCCGCAGAACACATTGTGAAGGCCTCCAGGCAGACATCTTTGACTTTCACCCTGCCTAGCAACAAGTGCTGGCTGAAATGTGATTGGTTAAATGCTTTAATATGAAAATACATGTCTTGAAGCAGCACAACCAGGAGAAAAGCTATGAAAGGAAGCGGACAAACCATTTGGAAATATTTAATAAGTATTCATGGACAAAATATAATTAACATCAGTCTGGGATTCAGATATTTTTTTAGACCAGCAGAGAAGGCCTTGCAGGCCCTGACGGCCCACCATTGCATTATACACACACACATACAAGTCAGATGGAGACATTTTTGGAAAATGATCCCCAAAATCTTTGTTTTCAAAACAAACACAGCGCAGCATACGCCGCCGTTAGCCATGTGTTTAAGTTCAGGGGTGACCGAGCTGATTTTTCCAGGCTGCAAAGTACGAGAGGAACGAGCGGGGTAAACATTGAGATTTCATCCCGAACAAAGCGCAGGCAAGCCGCAAATCTAACCGCAAGTGGGGGGAAAACGTTGTCACCTAAATCCCGGCGAGACTAAAACGGATTCAGGGATTACAGCAAGCGCTCACTTAGCTTTAATCAAAGTGCAAAGCTGTGCAGGCTACCGCCGTCCTTGTCAGACATTTAAAGGGAAAAGAAGAAAAAAAAAATACTGGGCTGAGACAGAATTGTGACACTTAGTTAATCACACTGGTGAGGAACTACTCGTTCCAGTTTCAGTGTAAACATGGAGCCGTTCAAAATCTGCTGTTCAAAATGTTCACATCCGCTCTTTGTTCTCCCTTTTTTCCTTCCTCCACGTTTGAAACCGGGGCGGACGAGAATACTCTCACCTGATCATCTCCGCCTTCAATTTTCCAAGCTTATGTTTTGCGCGTGTATTTGTAAAAAAGAAAAATATGTCTTTGAGGTTTTTTCCCTGTTATCTTGAAGCTCCGTGTGTGCGTGTGATCTCTGTGTTTTTGGATCAAACGACGAAATGCGGCGTATTTATGCGCGCGTCTGTTCCCACTCCACTCCTCTTACCTCAACATCATTACACTCCGCTTTTATCCCTCCTCACCTCTCGGTTCACCCGCTGTTTCCTTTGGGGATGCGCCCCGCGCCGCAGCGCCTCTTTGTACCCGCAGCACAGGTAACACTGGGGAGGGGAGGGGGGGGAAAAGAAGACCCCGGCTGTCTTTGTTCTGTGGGGAGTGGGGAAAAGACAAAGGTAAACCCCTGGAGCTGTCTCACAGGCACCAAAATCAAGAGCGGGGAAAAGGTAAATATGGATTACTGCACGGCGCGAGCACAAGGGAAGCAGCAGGTTCAGGAATAACACTAATAAAACCAGATATAAAAATCAATGGGAGCACGAAGTACCGTTCCAAATCCCCCCCACCATCCCCCTAAACATTCTAAGATTTGTTTATATAGCAGAATCAGAAATACTTTAATAATCCCAGAGGGAAATTATTTTAGTTGAAGTTCATATTTTTCAGCAAGTAAATATCTCATTTTAAAAAAATGTGTCTTACAGATATGTTTTATGCTAAAGAAAACATTAGTAGACAATCTGTACTTACATTAGAAAATCATTGCTACACAACTATCGTTCCAAGAACCACAAACCATGCAATGGTTTCTTAGTTAACCCTTTAAAGCCTGATCCAAGAAAAATAGGAAGAATATTGGATTTTTTTTAGTCTGAAGTCTTTCTTTTGCCCCTCAACAACATATGAAGAAGAAAAAACAGAAATTATTTTGATCAAAATAGCGTGCAATAAGCCAAAAATACTTTTTGATGTAGTCTTCTACTGGCTCTGAATGTGTACAACAGGGGTTTGAGCAAAGCTTTTACCATTGAATGATGCAAAAAGTCTCAGATCCAAAAGACTCCAGAAACCGTGTGTATCAGATACGATACATTTGGCATTATAGGGTTAAACATGACTCATACGTTCCAACCAATCAAAAGTTACCTTTCATCCATTCAGCCCACGGGGATCTTTTAGTTAATCACAACCAGGCTGACGGAGCTTCTTTAGAGCCCCTCCGTCTCGTTAGCAGAGTAACCCTACGACACCGTAACAGGCCCCGGATTAGACCCGTCTCATCAAAGGGAAACACGCACTGGACAAAGGAGGCCCTTTTAATGAGTCCCCCCCCCCTATGCCGACTGACCGAGCGGCTTGGCCTGAAGAGACTCCCCCCAGAGTTTCAGGGGTTTGCCGGGACAGAGATGGACTTTCACCTGCTGGGATGAAGAGCGTTCACCGTGGGTGCTACAAGTTTCTCACAGAATGCCACTACATTGTCTGATATTCCAAACTAACCAACTTGCCTCTACAGCATCTAGTTTGATCTATCTATCTATCTATCTATCTATCTATCTATCTATCTATCTATCTATCTATCTATCTAGTATTCAACTTAGATAATGTATATTTTAAGTTTATAACATATAAATCTATCTTCCTATACTAACTATAGTACCGGTCAAAATCTGGACATGTCTCAAGACATTTTGAATAAATAAATGCGTCTAAACATGACTGGTTTTGTACATCCATTTCCTCAGGTGCGGAGGGTCAAAGTTCCAAGGGTTTTATTGTAACAAAAAACACACTCAAAAAGAGTGGATGTTAGGACAAGGTTCAAAACAAGGCTGTGACAAAACTATGAACAAAGTAGCAAAGCAAGATTAACATGGCTGTGAACAAAGTATCAAATCAGGTAAACAAGACTATGGCAAAGTAGCAAATAAAGATGAACCAAACTGTGGCAAAGTATCAAAACAAAACTATAGCAAAAATACTAAATAAAGTTAACAAGACTATGGCAAGGCTGTGACAAAAATAAGGCTATGGCACAAGAAACAAGACTGTGGCAAAATTGAAAAAAAATCTAAACCTTACGTGGCGAGGAACAAAGGACATGAACAGAAAGTGACGAAAAACTCAAAATGTGATTTTATCTAATACTTACATTTAAAAGCAAAAATACTGAAAAACAGCAATAAAAGCTGTCTTAATGGATTAGAAAATATCCCTTGAGATTAAAATGAGCCCAAGCTACATTATTAACCAACCTTTCCTAGAGGGAGTCCTAAAAATATTCTAATGATGAAATAAATATCAATTAGCAGCGATGCCACCAGGCTGAGCCTCAGTGATTCTGCGAGTCATATCGTGTGTACGAAGATGAGACTGAGTAAATTAGAAGGTTCATTCCATATTGTTCACCCATCTTTTGACTTTTTAAGCACAGGAAGATTAAACGGAGCCTATAATTTCCTCACTCCATTTCACGAGTTTTACAAGCTCCTCCAAGTTACTCATTTTCACCGAACCAAACAGGAAGTGGTATGGTAATCGTTTGACAAAATGTGCCGTGGTTGAATGTGATTTCCTCAAACGTCTTCTGGTCAGAATGTTTTGTCAGTGACGCTGCCCTCATTGAAGGTCCATTTCTCCCCTTCCTTCTGCCTGAGGGCAAACATTCAGGTACTGTAACTCTCTTACAGATGTTTTTATGAAAATGAATTCAAAAATACAAAACAAATGAAAAATACTGTGTTTTAATTTGCTCTATCCTGTCTGGATGACGTTCTTTCTGTATGATCCTTTTCGGTAACAGATTACTGAACAATAAACCCATCAGAAATTATGTTTACAAGTCAAGATTATGTCACCTGGATTGATGGCGTTGGTTATTCTATCAAAGCTATCAAAGGTAAAGTCTTTAAGATGATTTAGCTGTAATCCCTAATATATTTAGGTTGTGATATCAACTGAACAATGAAAGGAAATAAAAGTAAAAAAAAAGAGAAAGATGTATGGGATTATTATGGTATGTGTATAGACATGCTGGCTGTAATATAAATATCTCAAATCAGATTAAATACCACCATATTTTTGCCTTTACGAAAGCAGGCCAAGATGACCCCAGGGATCACACAGTTCAATTAAAATCCCATTTATTAGTTGATCATCAATATAATGAGATCCTGTTTCTCACAATGTTGCCAGAAATCAAGTGTAGCAAGAAGAATTATTTCCTATGTTAGCTACAATAGAAACAGCTTATTTGCTTTGTATCACAAACAAAAAGCTACGCCACATGGCTGACAGCTTTTAGGCCACGGCTTAGCCACTCGCTACGGCATTATTAACCTTCCCCACTTCCCCACCTGTTTCCACGGCTGTGTTGTGAAACTAGAAAACACTCCGAGTGATCATTTTCCTCATCTGCATAATGAAACTAAAGTAAAGGCAGAACTGTACAAATGGAGACAGGGACATGTTAAAAGGAAACAAGGATGTAAATGTGTTTGGGGAAATAGGTCAGGCAATTCAAATGGGAAATATATTAGAAAAAAAAGGAAAACATCTGAAGAGTTTAAAAAAAAAAGGAAAATAATTAAAAAAAAAAACCCAAAGAAATTATTTTGGCAGTACAAATAGAATAGAGATAAGTGGCAAAATTAATTAAAAGGAAAATGATAAAAAATTGGATAATACTAATAATAGATAGATTTAAAAAAATGAAAGCAGACATGTCAGCCTGTTGAACATAACACACTACTCATGAATTAATGTGCACATTTTCATTATAGTTTGATTTATTTGTCATCAATTGATCTTCTCAGTCTTTCATACCTTTTCTATTCACATCTGTGTCATAGCTGATGTATGGGAGCTTTTATGCTTTCTCTCTGCTGCCTCAGATGAGTGTTGAGTAATGGAATAAAAAAGGCAGATTGCAAACTCTCGCCATATGCGGCGCAAAATCAGAACATGAATCCCTTATGTTTTTTGTCATACGGGGCCATCATCCATCCTCCTCTTGCAGCGACCACATGATCAGATGATGCTCATCCTTAATCTCCCTCTGCTCGAGATGTCTTTTTAAGTGTTTGCTTAAGGGGGAATTGTTGGAATGTCTCCATAATACCATAGGATCTTGACCGTACTGCCTAAAGTGTCCAACTATACCGGGTTTTGGCAGCATAGGAGTAAAACTGAATTGATCTGAGAAGCCTAGAGCAACAGAGGACTCACAAAAGCTTAATATTTGGAGAAGAAATTCAAAAGGGTTGTGGCAACATTGCACCAAGAATTCCCTACTATGTCTAAAATGAACACACAATTAGATTTGTTTGCTCCCTGGCAACATCTGCTGTAAGAGACTTTCTTCCATTGTAAACCCTTCATAGACTTCAATGTAACCTTAAAGGGATCCTTGAGGGCTTAGCCATACGGGATTTGTTCTACTCAATAGAAAATGGTCCGTGTTGTCAATTGAAGGAATAAAACCAGACCTGCTAACAACAGTGACCTATTTTGTTCCCATTTTTCCCACTAAGAACGTTCCTGACTGAATATACGGCGTCAGCATGCTCCAAATATCTGAGCCGTTGAGCCCTTTTTCTTTAATGCTTGCACAGGGAAATTGAACACGTGGACACACTGAGACACTCCACGAAATTGTAGACTGTAAAGCAGAAATTTAATTCTCTTAAGCCGCGGCTGTGTGTTTGCTATCAGGATATGGGAAAAGCAGTTAAACTGAAGGTTTGGATGGCAGTTGCTGCAACATAAAGTTCTTAGATTTTTGTTTTTTCTCTATTTCAACCGTGGAAATTCAAGCTATTTACAATACATGGTGGGAAATTTGGGAAAACACTAAAATATTACAAAGACACAATTATTATTATGATGTTTATATATGACTTTATCTGTCATTTTATTTTAAAAGAAGTTCCTAAGGTAGTTAGACAAGTGTTAGACAACAAATACATTCTCTACTTATTGGTTTGACGTTACAAGAATGAAAAAATCTGAATTCCTATGACCACAAAATGACTTTGTATGAAAGCATCGGACGTGTTGTGCTTGTTTCAGTGGAAAAAGAATAGATCAAAGTAACTAGCCAAAGAGTGTTATGTTTGGAGTGACTTTGTGACTAGTTTCAAGGGGCAACAAAACAGCATCATCATCCCTATAATGTCATAATGAGCCCATTCTTAGTTCAGGGGGCTCTTGGGCAGCGGATGATGGGGACGCTAAGGCTCCCTTCTCGTTTCATGTTGGGTAATATCGAGCAATTTTTCCCGCCCTAGTCCTCTCTTCATCCTTTTTCCTTCGGGAGTCTTTGATGCTGTGTCAAATGTCTCCCTTTCCACGATGTTCAAAGATGTGGACCACGGCATCGAAATTGGTGGCATCTCGCACACTTTGGGGCCTTTTACCAATCTGGGGAAAAGGGACGGGCTAGTACCGTTGTGCCTTTTTGTTGCTCTGAAAACGAGCTCCTGTTTTCGCCAATGGGACAAAAAAAGTTATCTTGCTTTACTTTTTTTTCCGATTACAACTCAAGGATGGTTCTTTTTCGCCAGCATTTTTCTAAAAGTTCGGAGGGGAGCTTCGAATGAATTCAACACGACATTAAATCTTTCCGTGGGCTCGGCTCTTTTCTTGTGAGCTATTGATTTTGGCCACCCCTAAGCGATAATGATCAGAGTCTAATCGGCTGCATTATCAGAGTGCCCTTTTGCTATCTGCTTTCCACCTATGGGTGTCCGCTCAAACAAAGAGCACTGGTTGCTCACTCCACCAGGTTGAGGAAAGATGGCCCTGTGTCCTGAATCTGGCTCTGCAGTACGTTTGCTCTTGCTCAAATAACAGCATAGGGTATTTTCTAGTTATCTTGTTTAGGCAGCTTTTAACGAATTTGTGGCATTGCGTTTTATCTAACTGGCCCGGATCTTTAAACAACCTTGAGATTGGTTCTGCTGCAAAGCATTCCAGTCTGAATAAAACCAAATTGAACCAAACTGCTTTGAAATAGGAGCAGACCCTCGTTTCCCCTGCTGTGCGGTGGCATAATACATGGTTTGACTCAGCATGCTTTTTCTTTTCTTTTTTTTTACCTGCTTCATATTCAATTACAGACAGTATGCCCTCTCTCTGAGATGGAACAGCTGGGCCATCACAGCGAGTGCAAAGTTGTGGCTTCATAGATGATATGAGGTAGATAATATGATAACATAAGGTAGAACAGCTGGACATACCAAATATGTACTTCACTGGATTAGTTTGTCGTAAGTGAATTGTTCAAAAGGAAGTAGATGAAAATCCCCCTTTTGCTCAAATGTGAAGCAAGTTAAAATCCATCCATCCATCCATTATTGTTACCGCTTATTCCCTTATGGGGTCGAGAGAACTGGAGCCTATCCCAGTGCTCGATGGGCGAGAGGCGGGGTACACCCTGGACAGTCCGCCAGTCCAAGCTAACATTTAAACCCCTTACTCACATAATAAACCATCACGTACAGAATTCATGCTTATTCATTGTTTGCCTGACTTTCGTTGATGTCATGGTACATGCGCAGGTGCTGCTAAAAAAAAGTCCCCAACAATGTGCAATCAAAATGGAAAGTTGCCAAACTGAACTTACTAAAGTCAGTGAATAATTACCCAAATTCAAAAATTAATAATCAAAATTCTGCACTCAATGAAGAACCTTTTCATCCTTACATACAGACCAGTGAGCAGTGATGACCAATATGTCTTTGGCGTCATCATGTGGGAACCTCTTTTCACCAGCACTTCGTCTAGCTGACCCCAAGAAACCTCCAGGATGTTTACGGTGAGCACTGGCAATCCCAGAGTCCCTCCCCTAATACCAGCCATCACAATAGCTGTATCTTCTACCACAAAGAGGACTATGATCAGCTACTTAAACCTCTCCCCAACTGTCCAAGTTAAAGCAGCTTGGGGGTAGACACTTTGGTTTGGGGGCAGAAACATAATAAGTAAAAGACAAAAGTCAGAATGGGATGCAGACCCTGGTTTAGGTAGGGGGTATGAAAGTATAGAAGGTGCACGAGGTAAAGTCAGGACAAAACATAGCAACAATTTCAGAAAAAAACCCACCTAAACACTCCTAGTCATTAAATATACCAGCAAATACAAGGCCGTAAAGGTAAACTCACCTGGAATGCCGCATTGCCACGAAAGAGGCCTACACAGGTGATATGTTCCACTTAGAAATGCTTTCCCCCTCCATCATGATTTCTTCTTTGCTTACCAGAAAAGTTTGTCTACCCTAAGTGCGCCCCCTACTTGGCTCCCTGCTGCTATCGCTTCTTCAAATCCAAATCTTCTACCACAAAGAGGACTATGATAAACCACCTCAGCCACTCACCAACTGCACAAGTTAAAGCAGCTTGGGGTGGACACACTGGTTTGGGTAGGGGGCATAAATAGAATAAGTAAAAGATAAAAGTGGGAATGGGATGCAGACCCTGGTTTATGTAGGGGGTATGAAAGCATAGAAGGTGCACGAGGTAAAGTCAGGACAAAACATACCAACAATTTCAGAAATAAACTCACGTAAATACTCCCACAGTCATTAAATATACCAGCAAATACAAGGCCGTAAAGGTCAACTCACCTGGAATGCTGCATTGCCTCAAAAGAGGCCCAAGCAGGTGATTTGTTCCACTTAGAAGTGCTTTCCGCCCCCATCAGGATTTCTTCTTTGCGTACCAAAAAAGTTTGTCTACCCTAAGTGCGCCCCCTACTTGGCTCCCTGCTGCTATCGCATCTTCAAATCCGGATCCACTGACCCTTATGGCCTCATGAGACATTTCCTTTTCTATTTTTTCACAAACTCCCTAAAAAAGAAAACAGATTTTGCAACAAATCCTCTACAGCCAATATCCACTGGACAAATCACTGGACCGGAGAATTCCTAAAAGTGTTATTCCTCTCTGTGGCATCCATAATATTTGTTGATATATCTATGAATTCATTATCTAGTAAATGGCTATCACCAACAAGATATGAAATTGAATTGTCAAAGAATAGTTTAATAGTTGAACCTTCCTCTAGTGTTAGGGTCACCACCGACTTTTTTTTAGGTTTAACACCCCAGAAGACCACTAGAGCTTAACACTGGAGGAAAGTTAAAATGAAGTGTGTCAATTTTCTTTTTTGGGGGGCTTTTTGTGACTACAGGTATGTTTTTCCCCCTTCCACACGGATACTATTTATTTTATTTTATTTTATTTATATCAGTCTTCCTGTATTTAGGGTTGGCTGTCTTGTTTTTGTGAAAGTTTTTTAAAAAGCTCAATAAATATACTATAAAAAAGGATGTGTCTGTGTGTATAAATCTTATAAATTATAAATAGTGTTTAGTATAGTAAAGATTTCAAACTGGGAAGATGAAAACGCTCCATCTTACCATATTTCCTTTTAAAATCACTTTGAACCCACTGGACGCTTCACTGTCCTTCTCTCTTTTCAGATTACTCAATGAAAAGAAAAAACTTTTTTCATTTGGTGAAACCCTATCAGGTATTCTTGGCATTTCTGGCAAATTTGGAAGTGACTGTGTCTCAGAGAAAAGATTACCGAGGCTCACGAAACTTGTTTCTTGCAACTGTCAAGTCTTTAATGCTAATCTACCATTTCTTGTTAGATCAGCTTTCCCCTCCAAAGGAACTCTCTCTTATTTTTGCTGAAGCTGCTTTGATTCCCCACAGACTCACGAGATCTTCACCGAACAACTTTGGTTAAGTGCTTAGGCTGGATTAGGGGAAATGGATAGAGGAAGGTGGGATGGGGCCCTATCTCTGGCTCTCTTTACCCACGACTCCGTAGGGAAAAGGCATCATCCAGCCCTGCAGACTGGCACCTGGAAAGACATAGCCCCGATGCCTAAAAGGAATCTCGTCTACTTTCTAGTTCAGTGTGTTTTTCCCACCAATCTCTATTTTTTCAGTTTGCGCTGCTTAATCTGCAACTCCAAACTCCAGAAATTCTAACTGTGAAGGATTAAATAAGCTCTTATATGAGTCATGTGATACATAAAATTTGGTTTGCTACTTACAGAACAACATGACACTCCCTAGAGATCAACTTTTGGAAAAGAGAATAAGGATATTGTTGGGAGAAGTTCAATTTCTGCACTGAAAAAATGTCCGACCACCCTTGTGCTGTTTAAATGAAGACTGTCATTTAGTCCCTGGTGGGGTTATCTTTTTATTTTTAAATCTCCCTACCCACGCTTGTCACCCGAGCTCTGTTGGCTGCAAACCAATAGAGGGAATGGGCAAAATCTGCTATTGCATAGCTCCCAGCAAATCTAACACAAAGGAAAGAACCTTTCAAAGTTAAACAAATCACCCGTGGGCTTTGTGTCCTTTCACATTTGCCTCCAACTCTGAGACCAATAATGTTAATGTTTGTAAACTGCCTAAACAGATGAGCTGAACAGAAACTAAAAGACATTAGTGGACAACAGGCTGGCGCAGTTTCCATGTCTTTTAATCTTATTCTTGGCTGTTGTCAAAATGCTGAGGATCAAATTCAGGATTAGTTTAAATATCCCTGTTTGACATTGTTTCACTGTATTAGTTTGAATGACAAAGTCAGAAAATAACAGTTGTCAGCTTTACACTACAACATAGTGCTCTTGGAGGGGGCTTTTTAATGAAAAGTGAAGGATTATTATATCTGAGATTATAATGAAATGAAAGACATACAGTGCTTAACAAATGTATGTATTAATCTGTCATTCAATGCAATGTTTATACCAAAGATGCTCTAAATTGACAACATTGTTAGTTAAAACAAAATAATTATTATATTTTTCCATGCTGGTTAATGCAGATTTTAATTGTAAAATATAATAGCAATCAATGCATTTTTAGACAAAGAGATTGATTATATTTTTTTACTTCTATTCTTGGAAATAATTTGGTGGTC
The DNA here is from genome assembly GCA_907169785.1 of Menidia menidia. Classification (NCBI taxonomy): domain Eukaryota; kingdom Metazoa; phylum Chordata; class Actinopteri; order Atheriniformes; family Atherinopsidae; genus Menidia; species Menidia menidia. The sequence continues at coordinate 2,533,653 of CAJRST010006668.1, read as the reverse complement.
GAGTGTTATGTTTGGTGGATCTTTTCAAAGAGGACCAGTTAGGTGGGCGAAAGCTGGATATGAATTTATTTTCAATCATATCTTAGAAAATAGTTTTGCATTTGCTTTCAAGCTTGTCAATCCCTTGAACAATTCATGGCTTGCAACAGATTCTTTGGCACATACGAATAAATGCATAATCAAAATGAATCCTCTATTAGGTGCATTACGTACGGAAGTGGATTGTCACAAATTTGTACAGTTACTGATATTAAAATGATTAAATTAAAATCATTTTTTTTCGAAGTCTACTGAACATCCATCCATCCATTATCGTAACCGCTTATTCCCTAATGGCGTCGCAGGGGGAACTGGAACCTATCCCAGTATTAAATGGGCAAGAGGCAGGGTACACCCTGGACAGTCCCCAGTGTATCACAGAGACACACAAGGACCAACAACCAAGCACACTCACATTCATTCTTAAGGGCAATTTGGAATGTCCAATCAACCTAACATGCAGGTTTTAGGACGGTGGGAGGAAACTGGAGAACCCGGAGAGAACCCTAAGACACAGGAGAACATGCAGACTCCTACCAGAAAGGTCCTGGTCCCCCGGGGACTCAAACCCAGAACCTTCTTGCTGTGAGGCGATGATGCTAACCACTACACCACCGTGCTGCTGTCCACTGAACACTGAATATCAATATTGAATATGAATTTTTACCTACAACAAGCTTTGAGATAAAGTGAGGGTTTATCTCATATACTGTATAGATGTGTATATCTATATATCACATGCATCCATGATGCATACCGATTTTTCCTTATTTGCTGAGGGAAAGGGTACCAGAATCCAGGAAATCTTTTTCAAAACCTGAAAATATAATACAAAAATCATACCCATCTGCGTTATTGTTCGATTTCAAAATATACCACTAGTGGGTTTTAACACTTGTACCAATAGGTGGGTGGAAGTGAGTCAGCTACACCAAACCTACAAAACTAGCTGGCAACATATGAGAAAACACTTGCTATAATTTAATCATTAACTAAAACCATGTTTGATACATTCTTACCAGCTACAATTAACAAGCTGGTTTGGATTCTACAGCCTGTTATATGAGCAAATGTTTTTCCCCATTCGGTGTAGAGAAACTATATGAAACCAGCACAATATCCTCTCAGAACACTATAAGATTCAGCTCCAAGTATTGAGCAACTAATACAGCACTTACCCAGTGACCAGAAATTACAGGATCAATACCACTTTCATTTTAGGCTTAAACAACTGCAAAAAGCTCGAAGTTCACGCAGTCATAAATCATGCTGCAGTGAATCAATGAAATTGCCACATCCACACATGTTGGAAGCAGTCATTATTATGAATGAGGACACTTGCGTCCAACAGGACCACAGTTAATAGCTCAGAAAGCTCAGAGATCAAAGTTATTTCAGTCTGAAACGGGTAAAGATATAACGACTGGTCAAGTGCTTAAACACTATGATCTGTCATTTATCTCTCAGGCAGGCCAGAGCTGGCAGTGCCAGGCCTGAAGGGAGAAATGCTGTCTGAACACAGCATAGAAAAGCAGGTTTTTATGTTAAAAATTCAAAATACACGAACAGTAGCAGATTTTGCTAGTATAAATAGGAGACAGTGACTGAGACATCTTAGTGAAAACAGTACAGATCTGGATTAAGTACTGATACACATTGATTCAAAAAGTGAAGGCAAATCAAAAATTGAATGCGACAAGATGGAGGATAACATTAAAAATTGTGGTCAAATGTGAGAAAACAGAAACTTAGACTTTGGAGGTAAAACCTCTGACTCTAACATGCATCCGTTTAAAATGGAGCCTTGAACTTTGCACATGCTCTTAGCACCATATTTTTGCATCTAGACAGTACACAACAAGTTAAATTCAAATTAAGACTATTAGAAATTAGGACATTTTATTCCCACTTCAGTTCTTCTTTTGCTAGATGGTTAAATGTGACCCAAATTTCAATTGAAAATCAACCCATTAAGACCAATTCACAGACTCTCAAAGCTGTCGCTCTGCTCTAATAAAATCTTGACGGACACCAATATTATCATCTGGCAAAATAACCTGTGAAGTAATTTAGCAAAAACATCTGTTTAATTTTTATGCAGACTCCTTTAACATTATAACATTATTTGGAACCTCAGTTTGTAACTGAAACTAACTTAGGGAGCCATGTTGAGCTGTAACTGTTAGCTTCAGAGCATCCGAAAACATTCCAAACGTTTTGTCAAAGCACATTTCATCAGTAACATTTACTTTAATGGTGGTTTTACATTAGTATCTTCTCAGTCCCACATAATTTGGTACAACTCTACCGAGTTTAGGTGGTTTTCTATTACAAATATAGCCAGGCAGAAAGGCAGGCTAACCCGCTAATGACATCATATAAACATGATGCAACAAGGAAGGATGTCGCATTAACAATAAAATGAATAAACCTCACCTTCGGGTGTTGGGAATTAACAACGTTTATGATCACAGAAATAATTAAATCGGATGTTTGTTGTGGCCGCATTTCTAAAATGGGCAGAGTTTTTCTAATCATGTGACTCCCCAGCCAATCAGTGCCCTTCTTAGCATTGAAAAGCTCCTTCCAAATAGGTTCCAAAGTTGTGACTGTTTCAGGGGGACCAGCCCTTTGTGGAAATGCAAAAACACCATGTAGAGCTGTGCCGTGCCATGCCGAGCTGATGGAAAAGCGCCATAAGTCAAACACACATTGTATTGGTTGACAAAATTACAAATCCTACACGTTAGGTTAACAAGTCAAAATGCAAAAAAGATGCAGTGACAAAATAATTACTTAAACATTATGTTCAAATCATAGCATTTTGGTTATAAAGACACTTAGTGGTGTGACGGAAATCAATATATTTATGATCACTTTCTTCACAGGGAAAGCATATATTCTGATGGTTCTTTTTCTTTCTCATGGGACTCATGAGAAGTTCTCCTTATACGTTATCTCTTAATGTTTTGTCTGGAAGGATTGTTTGGTACACATGTACATTTCTCTATGATGAGAGACATACTTTACTCCTTACCTCAGACTCAGGGAGGGGTATACAATTCTCTATGATTTGTTTTATTTTAGAGCAGCTTGGTACGTCATATGAACCACTGATGGTGCTGGTTGATCTCACTTCATGAAGTTTTCCCTATTAATACATTTCTATTTCTTACTCACTTGGACAGACTCAGACTTTTGGTTTAGAATAGAATTTCCACAACAGTGGCTATCTCTCCATTAGTAACAATATCTTCTTGAAGCAAGTTTGAACTTGGTAAAAACCAACTTGGTTGGTAAAAATATTTGAAAAACCCCATGTATATATTTTTGCCTGGAATTACTCGAACCTTGCAGTCAAACACGAGGTCCTTCCTATTAGAATTTCGATCCTCCAAAGCTGGGACTCTGTAGCATCTGATGCTAACTGTATGGTTTTGGATTCACAACTTTGTCTGAGCTTACAGGACAATTACAGATAAAGCTTTTCTCAAGCTTTCCTCCATTTTTTTTTTATTAACATAGAAATATATTTTACTTCTGCGTTTCCTTCAAAAATCTCTAGAATGAAGCCTAAAAAACATGGCTGCTGCTGTAGGGCCGTTAAAGCCACTGTCCAGCTGCTGTTTTAAGTCTTTTGTGTGGAAATGTTCCAGGTCAGATCATGCCTTCTGTTCTCTTTTGTTCTCCGATGCTGAACTCAGCATCGGACTTTGTTGCGTTTAGTCTATTTTCTGATTAGAATTGAACGTGTTGCCCTCTGTACATAAAACCGAGGAGAGGGAGGCCTTGAAGCAACTCCACAGAGAACGGTCAAGAGCAATTACAAGAACGATTCAATTCAATATTACTGTTTACTCGGCGGATTCCTTCTTTTGAAAGTATCCACTAGTTTTCTGAGTGTAATAAAGAGCAGGTAAATTCTGCTGCCACGCTTTGAACACGTCTGCCACAAAAATATCATCACAAAATCCTTGAATAACAGTAGTTTGTACACATTTGAACCCACTTTCTTTATTATTGAAACTAAAGAATAGAAACCATGACTTTACCTATATACGTATATGTTCTGTTGTGAGTTAAGAATTTGGAATTTGATACCAACAGTGGGTCTCAACTACTCTGTGAGCAACACTAACAAAGCACATAGGAACTGTACAAACTAAACTGAGGGTGCAAAATGGCTAAATCTCTTTTTGCTTGATAGAGTGCCTCAGCAGCTCAGATACAGCCTCAGTATGTTTCTGTTTTCATGATACTCCATGTCATCAGCTAATGATAGTTCTTGAAAAGACCGGTCTCTTACACATGGGCAGTTTCAAATGGTAGTTTGCTCATGAACTTCAACACAAAATTGAAAAGCTGCTAACCCTAACCCGATTCTTTAGTTGGAAACCTGAGAATATACCAAAGTAGATCAAGAGTAAAAAATGGACATTTATTAGGTGTGATGGGCATTATCTCCTTGGCTAAGTCCGCCTCTTCAAAGAAGGACTGGACACAACCAAGTCTTATTGGTCAGTTACCTCTGATCATGAACAGGCCAGGTCCTAATTCATGCAGATGATATTGGAATATGGTAACAGATAGTGTGTATATGTGTTGACCTAAAGGTGTGGAAGAAAGAAAGAAAAAGGATAAAGAGAGTCTGTGGGCACAGCCAGGTACTTTAACAAAAGGGAAGTTCTAAAAAGAATAAGACAATCAGTAATTAACATAGATTATGTTATAGCATACTATGTTAAAATGAGTAATTTAAGACAAATACTAACACAGCTGTACATTTTAACTATATTCTTCTTTCTTTTCATATGAGATCAGAAGTTTAGAATAATCAGTGACTTTGAGTGCTGTGTGGAAAATGTAACCTTGCTCAGCTTTATCTTAAATTAGAATTTTTTGCAACTGCCTGTGTGAAAAGTCAATCGTTCAGTCAGACGTTGTGAACTGTCACAGCTTTGCTGTTGATCAGGAAAAGGAAGTTGACGACCCAGAGCTCTGTGATCTGGGATTTCTATAGTTCTTGGAAATAAATGCCTTCAATGAGAGGTATTGCAGCGTACTGCTAATTAAAAGAACAAGCTTGTTTCAGCACACATGTTGGAGGATTATGGACCCATATTAGTCCAATATTCAAAGCTTTTTATCTTTTGACGCAAATTGTTTGTGTCGAACAATGTTATTTGTTTAAAATGAAGAGCTTCTGACATTTTTTAAAACACATTTACATTGAAAAATAAGTTGATTATTATGTTTTTTTCCTATGCACAATTCTGTAAAAATCCATCAGATGCTGTATTTTGATCGTGATAGTTTTTTGTTGGCATGAAATTAAACTAATGTTTAAAAAATACGTAAAAATAGATAGATTCAACCATTTAAAAGAGACACTAGGATCAGTATCCGCAATAAAATGTATGAAAACATCAAAGAAAGGAAGCATCATAAGTATAGAAGAACAGTTCAAGTTTGAGGGGTGCATCTGCATATGTGCGTGCATGTATGACGTGATCTAGGATTTTATAATCTATATTCACCGGTTTTTCAGTTGTTTTTTCTGACATAAATACCACGAGTGTTGTCATTTTCTTTAGGTTATATGGCAGGTAATATATGGCAGGTAATATATTTTATCTATATCTTTGATTATGTCCCTAGCTTAAAAAATGGTTCTGATATTTAAAGAACATTTTTACTGAGTTACAGGGAAGTGATGGGACAATTAAGGCCCAGTAACATGCTAAGTTGGCAGTTTTTTTTTTTTTAAAGCCATCTCCTCACCTTTCCATAGAATGAACACCAAACCTTCTCTCCCTAAAGCTAAAAATGCATTAAGCTATGAAACCACTTCACAGGAATTGGAGCTGTTTGTATTCAGACGGAAAAGGAGGCCAAAGAAATTCTCTCCACCTCTTTCCATCCCTCCCTTTTTTCTCGCAGTGTAAGCATGATTGATCTCTCCATCGGTGATAAGGAGCTCTTCTCCATCATGTGCCTGCTGCCACCTCCGTCCCACTTTCCCTGAGCTATCATAGCGGGCCTGTCTGAGAGGCCCGTGATAACGACAGGCCTGGGACACAACGTTAAATCAATCTCACACTGTGTTTGTGTGTATATTTGTGTGTGTGTGTGTGTGAGAGAGAGAGAGAGAGACTCTGTTGGCATTTTTATTTCTTTTTTCCCATCAGCTGATGTTACAGCGCACGCGTGTGCCGAAACACCTTTACGAGATAAGGCGCCTGCCTAAATGCGGCCCCTCCAAACACAGCGGCGCTCCTGTCTGATTAAGAGTTCCGTGTCAGCGGGCGTTTAGCCGCACCGAAACTCCTCAGACGTTTAAAGAGATTAAACCGAGCAGACGCCTGCTCGAGCGCCGATTATTATTCGTGTTAGATTACCTGTCTGTGTAATTTCTACACATTTCTGGTCATTTTTATGCTCCTGAAATGACCTGATGGGTCAAAGGTAACAGATGTATGATGTCATTAAACAACATTTGTGTTTTATTCATTGGGTCCATTGTTGACTGGTACATACAGTAGGTGCGTCCATAAGAATTATCATATATGCTCATTCTGCTAAATGTATGTATATATATATATATATAAACACATTTAGCAGAATGTGCATAGATGAATGTGCAAAACATCTGCTTGTGTCCACTATTAGCATTTTCAAATACATCATAAGTGTATTTTTGGGGTGGACGGCTTATTATTTCTTGGAAAAGGTAATTTAAATAGAATTTGAGCCTCCATACTGCAACTATTTGAGAGGACATTCACGTTCAGGTCTAATCTGTGCAGTTTACTGTAAATGGATCAGAATGTTTCAGGAGCATTTTATACATGGATCCCTCAAAAATAAAAATCTGGCATACATCAGAATTTTTACGTTTTTCTACAAGCACCTATGCAACAAATGAATAATTGATGAATAAATAATTGATTTGCCTGCTATTGCAATGTTATTAAAGAAGTAAAACCAACAGAGAAGAGAACAACTAAAAACTTTAATGATAAAATTGTTCTAATTGGCTTCTACTTATTTCATTTTACTGTTGTAATATTTTATTTCTTCTTTCCTTTTTTCTCTCTAACAAGTCAGCACCAGGCACTGAGAACTATTTGTCGTAAAACTGTTAGCTAGGTGTGTTACATAAGGTACAAACCTTCTACATTAGATAAGATGAGATACAAATAGACGCAAATAACAATTGAAACTGGCTGGGACTGGAAAAATGGATAAGTGGTAAAAGATATGTATCAAAAGCTTCCTTAGCCTCCTGTTTAAATGCCAAAACATCAGAAATTTCAAGAAATATTTAAAAGCACAAAACAGGCCCTGTGTTGTGGCTGCCTTATGTAATTTAAAAATGAAAATTGATGTATCAAATGCTTATAATGAGTTCCTAAAAAACTCTTAGGAAATTAAATTTTTGGATTTCAGGTGATGTCCCGGTGGATCGATTTGTATTCCACACATTTAGTTGCACATTGATTTGGCGCATAAACACAGAAGCAAATACGTACTACCGGCTGACTAAATATTCCTTTTTTATAGTATATTTACCCCATGCAAAAACATCCCTCTAAACTTCAATCTTCCTTTTTTCCTTACTGTTCCGAGTAATATGAACCTTTGCAGTATAGCGAATTTTATGTGATGACACGTGAAAACAATCGATCCTTGATTAAAAAATGTATATTACCTATCTGTGTTGTGTCTATCCGAACATAATCTTATCTTTCAAAGCTCAACCTTGAAAAGGTTATATGGGATTTACTGGGGGCTTCAAGCCTTACTGCTTTGAGGGACAAGTTTGAGGCCACGGATATGCTGGAAATATCAGAGGACACTTAGAATAGAGGGTCCTCTTCGATTTTTTTTTGGGACCTCAATGAGGAAAACGTTCAAAAGAGGCAACCCGATCCCTTTAAAAGCAAAGTAGTCCGATGGGAGAATTATTTTGTGTTTGTCATCCCTTGTTAGCCCCCTGGTATCACACAATGCTTTACTTATCTGCTGTGGAAATCCTCTTTTTTGTTGTTGTTTTTTTTGTTTTAAGGAATTTCTTTTTAAAAAAGGCATTAAATCTTGCTGATAAAGAAACATGGGCCTGTGATGTCAAAAAGTGAAACACCCCCATATGATGTTCACAGATGCTCTGGCTGGAGAAAGTTATCCTACATTTCATATGTGAAATGATGGACTGAGAGAGGTATGACTTCTTTACTCATGCACCTGCCAGTTAAAGAGATAAGGTAACACAAGTTAAGTTATAACACATCCCAAGAGTTGTCAAAAGCTGTAGGTGGATACTAAAAGAAAAGAAGTGAGATGCTTTGTGTTCCTAATAAGCTACATACATAAAAAATGGCAATCACACATGTTGACCAACACAGACAATGAGCATTTGAATAATTTGAATTAAATAATAATTTTAATATACAATAATAATAATAATAATTTGAATATATAAGTTTCTCCTTTTGGTAAAGTAACATCACACCAATGATATATTACAGTGTTTTATGTCTAAATGGATTCCAGGTTTAGCCTTTTTGTAGAACACTCTCTGTGTGATCTTGAAATTCTTCTATTTTGGTTCATATTGTGCAGTTTTGACAATTCCACCTATCAAAAGTCCAGATTACTCAAAAAGCAATGAATCAGTCATCTTTAATCAATCACTAATTATCCAAATCTGCCCAAAACAAGCGTTGGTGTTCTTAAAAGGCGAGCCGAAAATGATAACTTCTGATTAGTCCCATTATTCTATTACCCACGCATGCTAAATAGGGCTCAGGTTTTCACTTTAAAACTGGCAAAAGTGATTATTTTATTTTAAGCCTAAATTCTTTCTTTTTTCCCTCTTTTTTCCCTTTTTTCATTGTACTTCCCAAGGTTCAGGGGGGACATGTTAGCAGTCACTGTGAAAAGGCCTAATGGATATCAAGACAAAGGTCCCCTGAACCTTTTTAAAAATGATTTTATTTGGTTAAGATCCCAATTTATTTATTTTTTCCTCCTTTTACAATGGATTAGTTTGATTTATGTGACTAAAATGGCATGACATGGCACATCATCCTTAACTCCTGTATTGGATTAAGTGGTTTAATACATTATTTGAATACAGTAGATCTGCTTTTTAATACTTTTTTTTCTGTTTTCTAGATATAATGTAATGCATGTAAAAAAATAGGGTTGGACAGCCATAATTAGGGATGCGTAAGAGGCGGATACCACTGACCATCTGCCCCTCCCATTCTGGCCACTCTGCCATTAGGTCTGAGCTGCTGTATCAGTATTCCTCGCCACAGAAAATTAAGAATGCAATTACAGTGGCACAAAAGAGGAGGCGACGGCTCACTCTCCTCAGCGCAGCTTTATGATAATTAAGCGACAGGAGGTCAAAGGCAGTGTGTGTAAAAGTAATCATCCAGTTACACTTTGTGAATTTGAAATGACCGGATAAAAAGGTGACGTTCGGGGAGTTTTAATGCTGGGGAGAGAAGCGGGGGGAAAAAAAAAAAAAAAAACGCGCAGGAAAAAAATCTGACGGAGGGATTTCAAACATTTAGCTATTTTCAGGGGGACATCTGTTTGCCGAAGATACCAGGAAGATCATGACCGGGTCAGACCATTGGAACGAGCCTAGGATTCATGTTGAAAGAGCCTTGTGATGCTCTCATATCCATGATGGTTAGTGGTGGTGGTGTGTGTGTGTGTGGGGGGGGTATTAATGAGCCAACTGCCAAAGTCAGCTTGCATATAATTTACTCTGCTTTGTTGGTCATAAATATTTGTCTAAAATTGGTTTCCGGAAAAAAAATAATACGACTATTC
>CAJRST010006668.1:2511829-2523755 GCA_907169785.1 Menidia menidia | reverse complement strand
CATACATACATACATACATACATACATACATACATACATACATACATGGAAAATTACAACATACTATCAGTACCAATCTAAGGTTTGGCAAATGGTCCATGAAGGCAACACAACTCTAAAATTGATGTGCTGATAAATTTGAGTGCCATTTAACCACTTTACCAAATTCATTTTAAAAGGATTGAAAGAAGTCAGTTCTATTAACAGCAGTTTGGACTGAGTTCCGAAACGGAGCAGCTTTTTTAGAAAAACTGAAACCAAAGATGATTCGGATAAACTTTTCCTGGGAGGAACGACTCTGTCCGTCCATCCGTCCGTCCAAATTTAATTAACAGAAATTAGGATGGTTGATAATTTAGTCCACTTGTGACCTGATATGAAAATCAGTAAATCAGTCAAAGCTGAAAAGAGAATTCTCAGCTCAGTTTATGACAATGTTTTATTTTTTTAATTTAAAAAAAATAAAATTGTAATTTAAAAAAAATAATAATAATTTTAAAATGTTTTTCCCTCTTTTTTCCTGTTTTTCCCTTCTTTTTTCTATGAGAATGTTTTAAAATGACTGAATGGCTACACGTTAATCTGTGAAGTTGGATTTCTCTGTATTTTCAAATGAAAAAAAACACGAAAAAATATATAATGAACGAAAAATCAACTTTGACACAGTTGAGGCACATTTCTGCAAGGGAAACAAAAAGAAGTTTGATTCTGGATAAAACTGAGGTTTAACAATTCCTGAAAACACGACTGATTACACGACTGTCTGTCAAAGAATACTTTCCTCTGAATATTTAATATCCACCTCGGCCGTTTTTTGCATTGCCACCAGCGATTTTAGCACGTAAGCAAGAAAAAAAAAAGTGCAATGTTTGACTAATTTGTTTCTCCGCTTAGATCTACTTTCCCTGGCCCTGAGAACAGCCGCTCGCCGGCTCCAGCCCATTTGTTCGGCGCTTAATAAATTGCACAGCAGGTTGGGGCGAAGTGATATGATTGATCGCTGGATATGGAGCGCCTTAGCAGCAGAATTTGTCTCCGGACGCAGAGAGAATTAGCAATAACTACGTATTTGACTATTTGACTTTCACAGATGGAATAACTAGGGCACGGAAAGTACTTTTCTCAAACCCAACGAGGGCTTGCTTGTGTTTTAGTACAACTTTTTTAAGAACAAAGAGTGGTGGAGCACAGAAGAAGAAACCCCCACTTATCAAATTCAGTCAAATGCACGACTTTGCTTGTGTTTGCCATATATTTTTATCTTTTATTTTCACTAAAAGCATAGCTTGTTTCACAGATCTCCAACTTAGTTTGCAAGTGATGCTAGGGATAAGCCAAATTCACTTCAGTCAGTTAAATGAAGGGCTCAGTAATCAGTATAATTGCTCATAATAACCCCTGCCTACACCGTTGGGGAGCTCGGGTTCCAGAAGGCCCTCCACTTGACATCTAGTTGTCAATGCAGGTGTCATTAACAGAGATGGGCTCTGAGGCATCCCCACTGTTCAGCGTGATTAAGACAGCCTCTGACTCTCCCCCTGCCTCCCTGGGTGGCATGTTGAGAGTTTGAGACTCATTTAAACTGCATAAGTTCGGAATTAATGCCGTTTGAAGACGTGCTAAACAGGGAATTGCGCAAGTATTTCATCAGGGGCTTTGTAATACAGTGACTGAATGATAACCAAATGGTAACAGTTGATCCATAATGGGCAGATAGATACAACTGGTTGCTTCACTGTAGAGAGTCTAACAAAGTTGTTGGTTGCTAGACTTTGGCCCCACAGGTGGGCAACACAAAAACAGCAACAGCCCTACATTGCATGTAGCTGAACATATACACCCTTCCTAGGGAAAGATTATGGTTTCAGTTTTACTCATACAGTAAAACTTAGTATCGGTACTAAGTACTAATATTAATATCTACCATTACTAGCATGAACTGTACTTGGGAAAATGTATCCTTCACATGGACATGTCTAATTTGGTGTGTGGACCGGTACATAGGCACATGGACAACATTTATTGCCCGGCTAGCTCAGTCGGTAGAGCATGAGACTCTTAATCTCAGGGTCGTGGGTTCGAGCCCCTCGTTGGGCGACACATATCTACCCTTTGGGGAAATTTGATAAGTAGTGTACCTACCTACCTGTCTACCAATGTAGTTACTGAGGCCCGGGCCAGTCGTGTTTGTTATGTGGAGGAAATGATACATGTGATTATCTACTTGCTGTTTGATGGTATGGATTTTTTTTTGTCCGAACTCAGTGAATTCAAAATAAAATTAATTTTAATGCCAGAGAATATTTCATTGTAATCAGTTTTAAAATTAAAGAGAAAAAAGAAATCAAACAATAAAAATGATTATTATGACCTTTCCAGTTACAAATGACAACAAAAAAGTCTCTGCCAAATATATATATATATATAGCTTAAATATTTAGATAATTGTTAACGCTTCTTTACTTGAATTAATGCTGAACAGTCACCCCCCAAAAAATGAGATTTTCAAGTCAAGATGGCAAAGCCAAAGGGATGATAAAACTGTTTGAAATCACCATAGTAACATAACCGAATCTGTGTTTGAATCATTGCAAGCTATAGTGAAACGTTCACGACAATAATGCAGAGAACAGTATTTGGACAGAAAACAATTTTTCTGAGTGAATTAATATTTCCAGGGGTCTTATCAGACCGGACAATTTTCATTGATATATCCCAAGAAATGGCCAAGCAGGGATATAAACCTTCCTGGTTCCGGTGCCAAAGAAAAATAAAGAGCTTCCGGGCTAAATAGAAGGAGACTAAAGACCAGGACACATGAAGTGGCCATATGTCCACATGTGACATTATTTCATCCTCTAAAGCGCATGCGGGACGCTTTTAGGTACGTTTGCAGTTCTTGGATATCACATATCGGACGCATATATTTGGAAATGTGAACAACCAGGCAAATTTTATGGATTTCACCATAAAATCAGATGTTTTGTGAAATCCGCAGCTTATGAACTTAGCCTTATTTTTGGACCAGTAACTTGTGACTCCTGCCTTTTAAACTTTACATACCTTTATTTTTACCTAACTTTTTTAAACACTTCCTGTTTACAGGGCATCGCCAGGCCTCTCTTTTAGTCAGAAAGGCAGGTCAAATTTCCTAGTGTTTCTATGGTTAAACACCTGGGCTGTTTATTTGCCAGTTGGACAATATGAACTGAAATGATTACATCTATTTCTTTGTCAACATTTCAATTTGTCCTCCTTAACAACTGCATTTTTTTCCCCCTTTTCTGGCACAAAGTCCCCCTCCATCGCCTCTTTGGCGCACCAGTACAGTGCTCGCTATTTGTTCCGTGTCCTAATGTCTCCTAATTGATGCTACGCTGCAGACAGGAATATTGATGGCCCGGCTCGGCCGGATTGGCAGCTGTATGAATCGTTATTAGCCAGGCGGTTAGACACCCCGGTGGGCCGGGGGGCAGTTCAATAGGCTGCCTCTGATACGCCGTTATGTTGCCGGACCCTCAGGGAGGTGATCACGGCCCAGGCGAGAGATAATTAACCATCTGAGGCCAGCAGCCAGGGAAGGAGGTGAGATGGGTAAAAACCACAGGACGATACAGGAGAAAGGCAGCCCCCCCCTGTGTACTAACACTGTACTGGCAGTTGGTGGACGTCAGGTTGAAATGGAGAAATGACTTTACTTAAGCATCAGATAGAATAATATTGAAGGGAACACAATTAGATGTGTTGGAGGCATTAACCAGCAAACTAAAACATGCACATTAAAAAAATTGAATGACGTGACATTGGAATAGTGACAAATTATTTGCGTCTTGTCAGGAAAAATGCACAAATTTTTCCAGAAAATCTATAACATGAGGTGCCCCAAAAAAAGAGCTGGGGCAAAATAAATAATTAAATAAATAAATATGAGAGGATTATTACGTTTTGACATAACATAATGCCAATCTGTAATCAAATTGTACTTGTTAATATTATAAATAGACAAACTTGTTAATAGACAGTTTAGATGTGTAGATGTTCTTTACAAGGCAATACAAATATTATGTGAAAATGTATGAAAATAAACACAACATACGGGATGATCGAGGAACTCTCACCTCTAAATGAAAATTTATTCAATTTCTTACAATAAAACAGCAGACGTACGTTGAAAAGGTTACATGAATGCTAGACAAATACATAAAATCTGTATAATTTCAAACAATCAGCAATGTCTGCACAGTGTTTTCTCACATTTCATGTCATTATCACTGTTGCCTTGGTAAAGATTAGCTTTCCGTGATGCTGATCATTTCTTTTGATTAGTCTTTTTAAAAGACTTACCTAAGTGAAACAGGAAAGTATAAAAAACCCTGATAAACCTGATTAAACTTTCATGGATATCTATATAAATATATACGTATATAAAAAATATTTATTAAAATATACCATATATTTATATATATATATATATATATGTATTATTTTTTTTATATACCATATATATGTACATTTAGATATAGAATATATCATGAGTGAAAGTAGAAACCATTAGCCATCAAAAGAGGAAAAACTGGATGCTGATTCCATAACACCTCTTGCTAGGTTGTGTTTTTCTAATATAATATCTGTTAATACAATCACAGATGTCCATTTGCACCAAGCGAAAAGGTCCTGGATGACACAAAACCAGTGATGATGGCATTCTTCTTGTCATCAAAGAGCCCTTTTTTACCACAATAATACGGCTAATGAAAATTAATGGGAGCGACTGGCATATTGAATTATAGGACCAGGAGCTCTCCGAAGTGTTCAGCTCCGGCTCGCTATCGCATCAGTCCTACTGTAACGCCTGATACTGTGAGTTGCCATGTCAACAGTGTGAAGAGGGGGATGAAATGAGCATAGGACAACATAAAGTCAATATCGGTGTTGAGCACAAAATGAACAAGGTGTTTAATCCTATGTCTGCAACAATAGTCTTTTCCATCACGCTGCCTCTGCCTAGCTGCAGTTCAATTTACCTTCCGTTGCTAGCCTTGAGGCAAAAGGAGCACGAGGGTTTATTAGGTTCAGCCTTGAGTGTGTGAGCGTTTCTGTGTGAGGGTGGGAATGGGGAGAAGGAACACGTGAAGGGGAAAGTGGAAAGCATTTTCCAGAAGTACCCCGGAAAAAGCTAAATACTCCAACTCTTATAGCGAATGAGATATAAAATCATACTTCCTCTCTCTGACAAATGCAATTTAAAAAAGCAGGCGTTATGCAAAGTTGGAGAGGTTTTTCTTTTTTACTTCACGAGGGAAAATAGGACAAATTGAGTCCTTGAGCAAAGTTTATGTTCGTTATGGGACCTGAGCTAAGCAGGGTGTTTTTAAGGTCTTTAATCTCAAGTGGATGCTTTAAGTCGGCGTCTTGACCGTAAAGTTCATAGGAAAAAACCCGCTCAGTGCATGTACAGTACGCTGTGCATTTTTGCACGTTGACAGCAGCTCAGTCTGAGATGCGTCGGCATGAGGTACAGCAGCTGCAACAGTCACGCACCATCTGGATGGCTGTTTGCTTTTCTACCGTGCGCAGACGAGTGTTAAACTAATAGACGTGCGCCAACACGCGTTGATTAATTAAATACTACTATCGGGGACGTATCCCAAACAGAGGAGAGGCTCATCATCCTGTCTGAACACACATCGCGCTGGCAATGGCCGAATCAGCGGAGTGACGACAACGTTGCCGGCTGGATTGATGCAACTTTTTGATACTGGCAGGCCCTCGCGCAACATTTCGACTTTTACGGCTTTGGCACATTAAACAAAGTACAATAAAGGTACATCAGTCCCAGGTTAATGACAGAATAACAAATAAATCCATGCTGACACCCTAAAAAATAACTTTGGAATACTGAGCTGGCACAAGATAGACTATAAGAGGAAATTTCAATAATCTCTTCTCTAAGATCCTAATGGGGAATGTGAGATTTTTACCAAATAAAACGGCCAAGTTTGTGATAACTATATTGTTTCACGACTGAAAAAGAAGATTACTACACCTTCTGTGCAAAATAATATGAGCTCAAGAATCAGTATATGACTGTATATGTCTTTTACCATTGTGGCCTGACACAAAACATAAGCTAAAGGAAATAAGGATGTAACTACATGCTTTTCTTTATCATGGATATTGTGAAAAGTCCATTATTCAGTCAGTTGATGATGTCTTTTAACCTGATGTGGAAGATGTTTTCTTTCACAGAACCCCTCGATGGAGATAAAAAATGTGGTGGATGGGTCATCTGGTTAAAAATTCAATGGCTTTCCACCAATGAAATGGTCGCGCAGAACCGGTGAATAGTAGCTGATGGTGATGATCATGATGACGATGATGAGAATTTCAGTTATTGTGACACGGTAACACCTGTCTGCAGCCACTGGGCTGGAAACCTTATTGGATGGATTCTCTCACAAACTCGATTTTTTGCAATTCTCCCGGCTATTTCTCAACATAAGACGACTAGAAAGAGGTTTGTTCAGGATTGAATGTTTGCCCCAGTAAAGTGTACATCATTTTGCCATTATTTACTCATGAGAAACAGGGTAGAATGTGATGTATTCAAAAGTAGAATTCACAAATGACAGACATTTTACATAAAATGGCATCGAATTTAGTACATTTCCAGCTATTTAGACTTATAAATAGACACAATTCTGTGGAACAAGGTATCATAACACAGATAACACAAGTATTGTGAGTGTAATTCACTCTTCCACTGGGCAAATCACTGATTCTTGGACAATATCTCACGTTTGAGTGGATACGTGTTGTGGTGTGATGAATGAAATGTGATTCATTCAAAAGTAGAATGCGCAAATGACAGACATCTTACATAAAATGGCATCAAATTTTGTGCATTTCTAGTTATTTATACGTATAAATAGACACAATTCTGTGGAACAAGGTATCATAACACACAGATAACACAAGTATTGTGATTGTAATTCACTCTTCCACTGGGCAAATCACTGATTCTCGGACAATATTTCACGTTTGAGTTAGCTGGATATGTGTTGTGGGAACCTTAAAACCTTTATATTTTAATATGTAGAAACCTATGTCAACCATAGCATCCCGATTTCTAAATTTGTCAAAAACGTTTTCGTCCGTCTCAGTTGAGACCTAAAGGGAATAAATATTTTACAACTCATTTCCAAAATGGTTCCATCTCTCCGGTCTATGTGCCACGTTCGCTTGTTTTCCACCAAAGAGAGCGGCGACATTTCAGGCTGGACTGGGCAGCACCTGCTACTCGGCCCTCTGTAGCTCAGACCGGTGGGACTTGATTAATCATACCATGACAGACCCTCCACCAAGATACCAAATTTAATTATGAAAGCGATAAATAACCTTTTTCTAGGACTGTATAGATCATCTGCTGCTCGGGATCCACAACTGGTGAATTATTCTCCAGCAGGGAGCATCCCATCTTTGGGAGTCGGGTGACAGATTACAGCCATGAGGCCTCTGAGGCAGAAATATTTATTTACACCCGTAGTGAAAGGCCCTTGTTATTAATGCTACACATCTTGGTGTGGAATTATTATCAGGCCGAATTTACTCATTAAAAAAGACAGAATGGGGCGAAAAAAACTGGGTGCTTGATGGTTTTTGGCTAAAGTTTCGAAAAGCAGTAAATATATCTCTTTATATGTAAATGAGATTTTCACTTCTGTATCCATAAACAAACTGACATATGATTTTGGAAAATAATTATCTTTTCATTTAAGCATCTGTGAATGAATAAAAGATGATATGCTTAAACCAGATTTAGCACCCACACGTCCAGCTCTCCTCTGTTTAGGGCTTTTATAGAACAAGTCCCTTGTTCAACTTTCCATGCCTATCCTGTCATCAAATAAGGGCTCTCCGTTGTTTCAAGGCTCCTCTTGCTTTTTTTTTTTAATGTTCTCAAGTTATTCGTAATGACAGTGGCTGTTTGTGCTGTGCATACAGCTATTAAACCTGGCAGTCTGAAGGTTATAAACAACAGTCGAGGCAGATTGAATTTACTCTGGATACTTCAGTGCGTCAAGATATATCAGGGAGGATCACGAGTAAAAAAGAGAAGACAGGGAGGGCAAGGAGGAAGGGAAAAAAAAAAAAATCAAATATATTCAGAGGCAGCCTGGCAGACATTATGTCCATTTGTCACCTCGTGCTGCGCGCGGAATAAAAGGCCTGTATGAATGGAGTCGATTATGAAAAGGGAGAGCCGCTAAGCTGCTTGCCACTGTTGATTTCTTGCAGAAGTCAATAAAGCGAGCGAGGCCTAAGCAGGCCGTGGATGTCGCGTTAAGCAGCATGGAGCGCTCGGCGTGTCGCGCTTTTCACTCGGGCAGATTTTTATGATTGCTATTCTCTGTATTGATTTGCTGCATTCACCTGCTCTCAATGTAGGAAATGCAGAAGAGACTGATGCTGTCTTTTTAGGGGCATAGAAAGGTCTTAATGATACCTTTGGTGCTTAGGCCTCGCACATTGTACCTATTATTAGAGCTCTTTTCAGCAGAGGGCATTGAATACCAGTTGGGCGGAAACACACTCCCATATATTGAGGCTATAGAAAGCCTCATACCTATGTAAATAATGTACATCCAACAACTTTAAAAGATCAAACCATTTCACGCTGTTTGAATGTGTGATTACGTGTTATTACACATGAGTAGACAAATCATATAAAGAAATACAGATTCTTTAATATAATTTGTATTCTAAGGAGCTGTTGAGTTACCGCTGAAAATTTGAGCTTAACCTGAAAAACATCAAATTAAAAGAAGACATGATGCTGAAATAAATTCACTGTGCCACAAACTGAAACAAGAAAGACAAAAAATAAGATAAAAAGATATTTTTTCTCTTTTTATCTTATTTTTGGTCTTTCTTGTTGGAATGCAAAGAAAAATCTTATTTGATATTTAGTGTTTTCTAAAATGCCATTTTTTTTGTTGTAAAGTTGAATTTCTTGCTAAAATATCGAATGCGTTTACTCTTTTTTTGTTGCTTTTCTTTGTGAAACCCTGTTTTTGTTTCATTTCTGCATTTTGTCACCGCCCAGGGTCACCTTACAAATGCAAGCACGGAAATAAACCTCTACCTTAAAAAAATATAACAAGAATCGTAACATTTGTTACCGTGTTTCCATCTCTCATTTTCATCCGTCCGGCTTGCAACGGCGAAAATAGCTTTCTTCATTTTTCAACAAGAAAAATAAGCTGACATCTGACCTTTCAGTCAGACACCTACTCCGTTACACAAAGACTGTATGTAAATTCACAACCACTAATGCGCGCCTTATGCATACTCTGTCCTGTTTCCGTGTTTTTAATTAATCTCCTAACCTGGTTTTGCGAGACAATGGTAGTTTGTTATGAGTAGGGGGTTGAAAAAACACAATTTGCCGGCCTCTCATTAGTGCTTCTGCTCCTACATCACGCCGATAGAACTGTGCTGCATGACGCACGGCAGCGTTTTTCTCCCACAGGTTCCGTCAGGTGTCCTGTTTCCTAATTACCAAACTGTGATCTTTCCTCCGACTCGCTCCCTCCGACTAGACCGCGCGCCTCTTCATTATTCACCCTCGATTTTTGTGAAGAGTTTGTCCTGCGCTGCTTAATTACTTCATCCGGGGAAGATAAGTTAATTTTGTGATTAACCCCCCGACACCTCGGCAGACAAGAACATCATGGGGGGATTATCATTTCAGTTTGGCTATGACATTGGGCCTGTTATTTGCATTAGGTGAGTGAATGTCAAAGATTATAAGCCGACACGTTTAAAAAACTGGGCAATTTTTTTTTTAAAATGCAAAACATGTTATGTTTATTCATCAGTCACTTCTGGAATATAATTGGGGATGTCGGGGTGTTCACGGAAAAATTAGCAATCATTTGATTAGAACCTCTAGTTCCAGATCAGAAAGGATTTTTTTTTGTCTTGATGTCGTTGTCAAATGCCATGAAAGTTAAAAATATTGTTTATTTAATGCAGAGGTTTGCTGCTAGTTTCCTTTTCACTTCCCTCTCTTGTAGCTCCACCGTTTCCTCTGATTATGGGCATAATGGCAAATTTGCAGCCGATAATGATTCTTAGATTTCTTGGAAATTTCTCATTACGCTGCTGGAGCTGTCACTTGGGCTTTGAGTTTGCATTAATAAGGCTTAATCTCCGAGTGTTTGCGAGCCCGTGCATCCCAGCTAGCGCCACGCCTGGCGCACATCACGCCCGTCAGGTACAATCTTGCGAGGATTCCCGGGGGGGCTCTTGTTTAACAATTACCCTTCATAGTTCATTATTTCGTACGGGTGGAGAACGGTTCCGTTTTCGGGCTCTGACAGTCTCGACGAGGAGGAAGGAAAGTGCTCATTAGTGACACCGGCCACTCTCGCTGCCACTCTGCATCCGGAGAAATCTGACACTAAACTGTGGAGGCAAACGCTCCGATTGGCCGTACCCGGGGTCCGGCGGGAGCTGGAACCTATCCCAAATGCCGTCGGGCCAATAGGCGGGGTACGACCCATGCCGGGTGCCAGACCGGCACAAGGTCAGCACCGGACAGACAGACCACGTCCAGTCTAGGGTTGTCACGATACTAAAATTTTCAACTCGATACCGATACTCAGGAAAATACTCGATACTCGATACCATTTTCGATACCACAAGGATAAAAACAAAGACCCCAAAATTGAACTGAATTGTGTCTTTCATTTCAAACTGACCTGTTACTGATGTTATCGTGACTGGTGGCCCACATTAATGACCCTAACCCTAACCCTCCAGCCTTCATAATTGTGAGAAATAAATATTTTTTGGTTAAACTTGTTTGGACTTATTGTACAAACCTATTTAACATCCACTATTTTAACATAATACTATGTATAGAGTTTAATAAGTGTTTGAAAGATTAATTTAACTATTTTTGAATTAGTGTCTATATTGCCATGAAGCAATTAGGATTTTCTTGCCTGGGATCTTCCTAGTGGTGACCTAATAAAAATGGCCGACTTGGATTTGGGCGGAGTTGGATATATACTCGATTAATGGTAGCATGTTATTATTAGCCATTAGCCGCAGCTAGCAAGGGTAACGTCTTGTTAATGATCGCACGGGTTCGCGCGGTGGTATCGATACTTTTGAAAATGAGTATCGTATCCGGATACAACATTTTAGTAATGATACTTTTTCGAGTATCGATACTTTTGACAACCCTAGTCCAGTCACAAATGACCTCAGGGATTCATTTGGGGTCGCCAAATGAGCTTGCATTTGTAGTTTTTGGAATTTTTTAGACAGAGTACCTGGGTATAACCTGTCACAATGGTGGGTCTTAGGGAGGACTCAGTCGCGGAGATATTAAGTTCGAAGGGGTTTATTGTAACAAAAACACACTCAGGAGTGGATGGCAGACATGAATCGAAACAAGGTTGGCAAAAGTATGAGTAAAAGTAACAAAGCAAGGTTAACCAGACTATGAACACAAAGTATCAAATAAAGTAAACAAGGCTATGGCAAAAGTATCAAATAAAGATTAACAAAACTGTGACAAAGTATCAAAACAAGACTATGGCAAAATATCAAAGCAAGATTAAAATGATTGTGAAAAAACATGGCTGTGACAAAAAACAGTTAACAAGACTATGGCATGGCTGTGACGAAATCAAACCTTACGTGGCGAAGGGTGACGAAAAACTCTCAATGACGAAAACACACTGGCACAGGAAATGGGAAACGAGGACTATTTAAACACATGAGGGAGGGGAACCCCAGGTGTACACAATAGGTAATCAAGACATGACGATATACCAGACATTCCCCCAGACGTGACATAACCGACTTAGAATGAGATTCTAAACAGGAACCCTCATTGCTATAACCTAAC
>CAJRST010006668.1:2498228-2511819 GCA_907169785.1 Menidia menidia | reverse complement strand
TGGTAAAAGCTTTGCTCAAACCCCTGTTGTACACATTCAGATATACCTGATAACAGCCAGTAGAAGACTACACGAAAATATATTTTTGACCTATTGCACGCTAATTTGATCAAAATTATTTCAGTTTTTTTTCTTCATGTGTTGTTGAGGGGACAAAAAAAGACTTCTGACTAAAACAATCCAAAATTCTTCCTATTTTTCTTGGATCAGGCTTTAAAGTGTTAAATCATTCAATTAAACCAGGTTTGTACTTACTGTAACTGCTGACAGGTTCTGTTCTTTTGGAGTGATTTTACTCATCTAATCATGTTACCAACTCTGAATTAAAAAAAAGTATATTTTTTCATAAGCTAATGGAAATGATTTGCCAACATGTGTGTAGGTGAAAGTTTCAGAAAGGTCCAAGCACCTTAAAATACACTTTCACCGAAAATGAAAGGGGTTCTATTGGATTCTGAGACAGCGTGCTCTACATTATTTCTTGGAGCGAACAATGCATGAGACTCAGTTTGATTTTGATTTTTTTTCATTTTGTGTGTTATATGAACTGATCTGGCCGGAGACCTTTGCCTTGCTGGGAGCCAGGCGTGATGAGATGTTGGCTGACACCTCGTGACGTCCCTCCGGATCGCTGACTGCGGGCTTTCCAGCGCTTTTTTACCTCGCAGCCCCCGCGGTTACCCAGATATCACCTCGCCGTGTTTTTTTGTTGACAGGAGGAGCTTCGGCTTTGGTGCGTGGAAATACAGAAGCACAATCATCTGGCAACAAGCCTCGCGCGCCCCAAAGAGCTCCGGCTCTACGGGGTTAGGCGAGGATAAAAAAAAAACCTGGAGCTGTGCAGATAGCGAGAATAGAACGTTACACGGTGACACACTTGTGCTCTCTCAGGAGCAAACAGACCCCTTTGCTCTTGGAAAATATCTAACAGGCGGCTTCAACGTTTCAGCTTTTGTTGAACTTTGTTAAAGCACCTCTCCTCCCAGGAAAGAAAGTGGAGTCTTGTTAGAATTGGGCTATAGGTACCCACTTTAGCATTGTATGTAAATGATTGATTGTCTTATTCCTTTTTAGAACTATACTCTTGTGTTAAACTCTCCGGGTGTGCCCACAGATTCTCCTTCTCTCTCTGTTACAGCAAATACACTTCATTAACTCATTGACTGCCAGCCATTTTCAGAACAGAGTCCCATACTGCCAGTTTTTTTAGCATTTTGACTGATTTTTCAAGAGCCACAGAATAGTTTGTGCTATGACTATGTAAACACCGAACACACCAAAAGAAAGAGTAGACTCTCTTCTTTCATCAGGAAAAGATATTTGTTTCTACCTTATTCCGTTCTTTAGTAATCAGCAGTAGAACATAGGTTGGTTTCAACAAAAACACCAGTTTTTGACCAATAAATGGAGAAAACAAGCTTTTCGTGAAAAGATACAGTTCAAGCAGAGAAGTGTCTTTGATGCTATTTTTTTGGCTTTAGTGACACCTCAAACATCTTAAAAGTTGTATCCTTCCATAAAACGGCAAAAACAACATCTCGCTAAATCGCTAAATTCATCTGACCCGGAACTATCTGCGGAGTTGAGCTGTGGAGAAACACGCCGTGAGCTAGGCCTACTCCCATCAAAAGTGGCACTGCCACCTAGAGGGTCAATTAGTTACTACATGCTCTGTCTAGAAGCCTGATATTTATGGACAAGCTTTAGCAGATCGTCCCCCAGCCACTCTCGTTGAAAATCATAAAAGACGTCTATAGACGTCTTTGGCAGTCGACGGTTGTATTTGAATTTACGTCTATAGACGTCTTTGGCAGCCAATGAGTTAAGCTCAACACACACTTTCTTATCACATTCCGATGTTATCTGCATGAATGTCAGAGCTAACTGGCCAATAACATTTGGTTGAGACCAGTGCTCCTTTTCTAAAGGGGCAGGCCCAGCCCAGAAGATAAATGTCCATCACTACTTTCATTACTCGACCAATAAATGTCATATTTCTACTCTCGATCTACACTGGTTTATTCTCAGACTTCCAACTAAAAGAATTGTGCTACCTGTGTGGTAGAAGATGGATCGGCAACATAGTCCCAAGTAAGATATCAGTCCCAAGAACGGTATATATTTCACCATCTTACTGGGATGTTTTATTGGCTTCAGGCCAACCTTTATAACGTCATATTAAGGATCTGAATGGCTATATTTTACTCATCAAAATGACCTTGGTGAGCCTCAAACAGGGTGCTTCATAGTTAAACTACACCAGCGGGACCTAAACGGCGTGAACTAATGGAGAACTTCCCCCCTCCTGGTCTCACAGAGTGGTGCAGCCTTAACCAAAGGCAGACACGTATATAAATAAATAAGGGGGAAGGAGATGTCCTCTTGAAGCTGTATTACTGCCCTGACGGCTTAAGCTTAGGGAGAGGGAATGAGGGACAAATTTAGGAGCAGATCTTAGAATAACTAGGTGGGGATAAAGCTTATAAAAAGTGCAAATGGCTGCACTTCTGGATGCTGTGCTTAAGGCTCCGAGATGAAATGCTGACTGCTATGTTTGCAGTTTTGAAAAGGGGGTGGGGCGGGCAGGGGTGGGGGGGAGTTTTAATCAACTTATTTATGCATTTCAAAACTAAAATAAATGAAAAATAAATCTGAAAGCAGGTTAGTGGAATTAAATCGCCACGTGAGTGTCCATTGCTGAAGCGATTCAGTTTGCAGACAACAAAGAATCCAGTTTTTTATCTGCAAAAATGGACAATTTTGAACAGTTTTTAGTTTTTGATTAGCCTTTTTTAGAAAATTAAACTAAAATGGAATGAGATGGATAATTCATCAAGAATTTGGCTAGTTACATTTTGACTTTGGAGACCAACCAGATGAGAATTTTTATGATACACACTAAAACAATATAATACTGAAGTGTTGATGAGTGGAATACTCTTTGTACCTAAAAATACTTTTTTTAAAATATTTTTGACAGGCAAAACTTTCTGTTGTATACTTACCAAGTTTCAGTAGTCCATTCTCCAACAGCTTTATGCCTATAATTTTCACTATTCTCCAAATAAAGTTTCACAGTCTGTTTAAATCCAGTGAAATAAAATCCAGTGAAGTGAAAAAGTAGAACTTTTGGGGGCAAAAAAAGCCCTGATTTTCATGACCACTGGTCTATAAATACAGTTACCTCAGACCTGTCACAAGCTTCCCAGATCTCAGGCCGTATCATTTTCTGCAAGCCTGTGGATTTGAGGGATTTAATGCACATAGTATCAGAGGTCAATTGCCAGAACTGGCATCCTAGTAAAGGCGATGTTGCAAATGCAAAATCTTAAAGATAGCATGTAGTGCTGATACGATTAAAGCTGTCTATAGCTCCACTGGCTGCATGCTAGTTTTCCAATTATATACCTAATTTAATTTTGTCACTTTTGTCATTTGAGACTTTTATTAAAAAAATATATATAAGAGGGGGAAAAGTATCAAACTCTTTGTTTCTTTTGACTTTATAGCTAAAACAATAGATTAAAAACAGTTCTCTTGCTTTATGAATATATGAATAAAAGTATATATAACACACCATAGAACGAATATGTCAGAAGATTAAGCTACAATTTGCTTATTAACTCAACTTCATTAGAATCACATCTTGGAGAACCATTAATAATTATAACAACCGTCTTTACACAATCGAGGCCATTTACTCTCTAGCAAGATAGGCCAGAGATAAAGAGATTAGCAGTGGGAACAATATTAAAAACAATATTAAAGATGTTTATGTTTAAGAAATGGCTTTTCTTAGATTATTTGAGGCGTCAACTTATAGCAAGATGTCCTCGGTTCGAATCCCGAGGGAAGAAGAGGTTTCTCTGTGTGGAATTTGCATGTTCTACCCATGCCTGCTTCCCTCCACCATCCAAAAACGTGTATGCTAGGTTTATTTAAGATTCTAAATTGACCATAGGAGTGTGACTGTTTGTCTGCGTGTGGCCCTGGGAAGGACGGGTGACCGGTGACCTGTCCAGCGTGTCACCTGTCACCTGTCACGCCAACTGTCAGCTGGGCAAGACCCCCCCGTGACCCCGCTGGTAATAAGCTGTATAAATAATGAATGAATGGATGGTCAACAGGGAAAGTCTCAAAATCCATCTAGTTAAATTGCTACTAGCACAAAAAAAAGTAATGAAAACACATTAAATAACCCTCATCTGGTTGTTTTGTAATATACTTTTTTACTTTCTAAATCTATCATTACAGTTTAGACATTTTATTTGACCTTAAAAGTAAAAAGATATGACATTCCAATAATTCAAAATAAATGCTATCTGACTTTTCTTTCACCATTTAACATCAAATAATTTATTTCTACTTGCCTGGGTAGCTGGACTTTCATTGTTTAAAGTTTTGTCTAATAACTTCTATTTTCCCAAAGGGACAAAATGGAATATGAAGTGATGGAATCACACCAAATCCTTTAGCAAATTTAATCTGGACCTTCTCTGATATTTGGGCTACCTCATTTTCTTTTGTCAAATTGAATCTAATGTCCCCCACAGATGGTTGTGAAAAGCCTAGAAAATAGCTTAATTTGATTTCTTTTTTTGGCAGATATGCTGATTTATTGTTATATTAAAGTTTTTTTTGTTGTATTAATTGCAGGCCCATGCAGAGCCCCGGGTTATTGTTGCCATCAGGGTTGTTTTTCATGTAATCTGTGGTCATTCACTACAAAATAGCTCTGCAGGCACACAGTCAAGAAGAAATGAAGGAGAAATACTTTTGCATTGCAAAAAAGAAGTAGGTTTTTGTCCCTTTTCTCAACAGTCTCTGGTAACTATGTGCAATATATTGGCGCTTCCAGTCATGCAGAGAATCCAGGTTGTTCGTTTATTTATGCATAAGGCGTTTGCATTCGTCAGTTGAACATTTTTGATACTTTCTGGGCTGCGTGTGAGCCTGTGTGGCTGTGGTTCAAGTGGAATCATGGTAAAAAGCGATAATCTTCTTAACCCTATAATGCCAAATGTATCATATTTGATACATACGGTTTCTGAAATGTTTTGCATCTGACACCTTTTGCATCATTTAATGGTAAAAACTTTGCTCAAATTCCTATTGTACACATTCAGATATACCTGATAACAGGGGGCGGTTGACTACACAAAAAATAATCTTGACTTATCGCATAGTAATAAATTATTAATATCAAAAATGTATTTCTGTTTTTTCTTCTTACATATTTTGTTAAAAGGGCAAATAAGGAATTCAAATTAAAAAAAGTAATTTTCTGTTTTGTTTTATTCTTGGGTCAGGCTTTAAAGGGTTAAATGAAGTTGAAGAACTGCTCAAGTTGTTCAATTCATTTAAACAAAAGTTCAGCATGTCTAATAATGCACCATTTGCCCGGTTGTGGAGAGAAAAAACGGGGATATGTGACTGCGCCCTCAGCCTCTGTGACCGGTACATCTGCTCCGTGGCAGATATACTCCTCCCGGTGGACTTCCGCTCTTCCAGAAACTGGGCGGAGGCATCTTCAGACGGTACACAAAAAAAAAAAACGTTACCTTTTTCCCCTCCACTTGTGTGCTCGAGTGGCATCGGTACACAAGCTGCTCCCGGAGCCATTACTGATATGCTCCGGCCAAGTGTAAAACCTCTATCTGCCACTTATCAGCAGACAGACTTTCCCCTATAAAAACTTCCCATTATGTCACACTTCTTCTCCTCTAACAGCAAGCGTGTGCCATTTGAGAGCTCTTTCGGCTCACTTAGAAGAAGTCTATCAGTTAATGAACTCTCACTTGCCATAAGGGGCCCTTGCATTCACTAACATTACTTAAGTTACATATATTACATTTTAGAAATGACCGTTATCTATAATTCTTACAGGTGCTCCACCAAGAACTACTACATCTTTGTAATGACAATGTTGTAAGATAGGTGGAAGGAGATAGATTCCATTTAGTTAATTAAACCACATGAACATTTTCTTTTGAATAAAACATCAGACTCAACCTGCGCAGGTTTTCTTTGAAACAGTAAAGTTATGGAAATTCATGAGCTTAGTTAAAAAGTCGAATTTCATTAAATTACATCTCTGTTACGATCTTTAGAAGCATACATAATAAAAGGACCGACCGAACATTTAATAAATGATCTTCTGTGTGAAGTCAAATGAATTTGGCGAAGGCTGTGGGGTAAAAAACGTTCTCTCTCACTGTTCCAAACACAGACACACACGCACACACACACAACACACACACACAGGTACAGATAATGGAGTGGGACTGAAAATCCTATTGTGGTGAAAAGAATAAGCAGAGCTGTTAGAAATGGATTAACCTGGTAAAAAAAAAAGTGATTTCAGATTTAAGTGATTCAAGACATGTTCTTCATAGAATTGAATGGTAAAACAGGGCATAAAAAGTGAAAACAATATGATTTATGCAATGAACAATGTCTTCTTGTGCAAAACGTGTAAAATAATTAGTCGAAAACTGGAAAAGTGAACATAGTACAAGGCCTTTAAAGTGTGAACATTTTTGCTTTGCTTGGTCAAAGTAAAGACAGAATAAGGAGGACAGACGAGTGCAAGCGATTAGCCTAACCAGCACAATGGAAATGTGCCACAAAATTCAATACTTGCAACTACATAAGCCATCTGCCAGACAAAAAAGAAAAACAGTAGCTTCATTACATTTGAAAAACTAAGCATTTTAAAGGGTGATTTCACGGAATAAAACGATCAACCATTGCACAATCCTTTTCCAATGGACACGCGTGGTGTTCCTTGGTCTATTTCCCAATATGGAAATGACACACAGGTATAAAAAAAACACACAAAAAAACGCGCAACAAGCCAATTTAGTTTTTTTTTTATCAGTAAGCCCTCCTGTAAGCGCTAAAAGAAGCATGGCAGCCCTCCTCTTGTTAATCCATCAATGTGCGTCCACCCCTGGGGTTGTTCATTTTGAATGTAATAATCTATCTAATCACAACATTATCGATCCCCATGTTAAAAAAAACGGTTTATGTGTAGGCCTGTGGGCTGACAGAATGACATGCTCACTCCCTTCTGTGTCATTTATTTACCTTGTCGGCCGGAGGGCTTGAGCAGGCCGTGGACACAACCAATTTAATATGCATCTTCTGGGAGGGACCTCATTGAACTGAAGAACTGAATAGTAAAGCTTTTGGTCTTACTTGTGCAAATGAAATAGGAAAAAAAATTATTACAAAGCACAAGTTAGGTGGTGGTTGTGTTTCAAACACCTCTGTTTCAACTGTAAACGATTAGAGTAAGAATACAAGCTTCTTTAAGACCAAAAAGAGCCATAACAAATGTAAAGGTTTCAGGTTATCATATCTGAATAATGAGTGTCTGTTTCAATGTGTTTTTTGCTAAATAAGTAACAGTAGGAATTTTATTTTTTCGGTTGGTTTTTATATGTATTTTTTCTTTTGTTTACAGGCTTTCTGAAAAAATTGTTTAACCCTTTGAAGCCTGATCCAAGAATAAAACAAAAATGAAAATGACTTTATTTTGGTTTTAAGTCTTTAAATTTGACATATTTTAACAAAATATGTAAAAAGAAAAAACAAAAAGAAAATTGTAATAATAATAATGTATTACTATGCGATAAGTCAAGATTATTTTTTGTGTAGTCTTCTGCCCCCTCTTATCAGGTATATCTAATTGTGTAAATTAGGATTTTTAGCAAAGTTTTTACCAATAAATTATGCAAAAGGTGTGAGATGCAAAACATTTCAGAAACCGTATGTATCAAATATGATACTTTTGGCATTACAGGGTTAACAGCGTTCGTGTATACATATCTGCAAAGTCAAATATCATTAAGGGACATGCATCAGATTTTCAGTTTGTTTCATTTTAGTTATCCTTTTTGACTCTTTTATAGCTCAGAAAATTTTACAATAGTCATAAGATTCAGTGGAAACCAAAAGTTTACTTCCCCGTCACGTCCTGTTTGCTATTAATTCCATCTGCCAAATTTCTCAGAAAGACATTTCAGATCAGTGAGAGCCAGCTTTCTGATCCCTTAAATTAACTCTAATACAATTTAGACTCGTGTCTTATTGAAAGTGATAGATAAATACTGCTGTCTGTTTAAATGTGTACTGTATCTGAAATGGGCTCATGTGAGCCGCATAATCAGTAGCATTGAAGCCACACACATCGTCATATGCTCACACACACACACATAGACACACACACACTGCTATATTTGCACATGCACTGGAATCAGCGGCTCGCATCAAGTAATTAAGGCCCAAATCATGGCATGTTTGAGCCTTCACTCATGCCCTGAAACCAACAAAAGGTGTCCTAGCTTATCAGAGTCATATTGATCGGAGGTGGAGAGGCTGGAAAGAGGCTCTGCAGGAAAGGTGTGTTCATTGTGGAGGAAGGTTTCATGAGCTATTGCCGCCATCCTATACTAAAAAAAACCCAGATGCACATTGACTGTAATTTAAGCGTTGAAGTAATAAATACAGTTAAATAGGAAAATTAACCACCAGCTACTGAGTGTGCAATAAAACATTTCTGCACCAATCGTCCACGCGATTCAACACATTTACCTGAAAAGCATGAGGTGTTATTCCTTTCTTAATGAGGGTTCGATTAGAGGTGGTTGGATCACTCTCCAGAAGGAGAAGCAGAAGGATGGAGACGGATGAAGTCTCAGACAGCTCTTTACTCTGTTTTCCGACTTCAGAAAATCATCACTTCCTTGTTTTTACACACGACTGAACCAATGAGATACCAGAATCTAGACTAAGGCAAACAGTGGAAATCCGAAAAGTAGATTCAACAGATTATTTCGAACTGTCTGAAAGATGCAGTTGTAAATACTGAAACATGTAAATATATAAATAATAAATGTGCAACATAAATATGTAAATAGTTGAATAAGGTAACTTATAAAATTTTAAATGTACTTTCGGTCAATTAACTCAAATATGAATTATATGAACTTCTGAATTAACTTAACGTTACATTCGGTAAGCTAACTGGGTTGTTTAAAAAATAAATGTTCTAGAAAGCTTTTCTCCCTTTTTTAGTGTCAAGTTACACTGGCATGTGATCTTTGGAAGCTTGTCTAAGAAGTTTTGTTCAAATAAAAAGGATAGCAGTGTGTTGGCAGGCTGAATTGGAGAGGAACTACTGTACCTTTAAGCCTTTATTCCTCTCAGCTCTTCAAAATGTCATTTTAGCTCGGGGGAGATTTCCTTTAAGAACCAACAACTTTATGACTCAGGTCACCTCAGGTCGCTGTAATAGCATAAATCCTTCTTACACAGTTTTAAAGATAAGCAAACATCTGATTTCCACATCCATTTTTTACCGCTTATTTCCTAATGGGGTCACGGGGGGAGTGGAGCCTATCCCAGTAGTCAGTGGGTAAGAGGCGGGGTACGTCCTGGACGGTCCCCAGTCCACCACAGGACCACACAGAGACACACAAGGACCAACAACCACACACTCACACATTCACTCCTAAGGGCAGTTTGGAATGTCCAATCAACCTAATATGCAGGATTTTGGACGGTGGGAGGAAGCCCGAGAACCTGGAGAGAACCCACAGACACAGGAGAACATGCAGACTCCACCCAGAAAGGTCCTGGTTCCCCCGGGGACTCCAACCCAGAACCCTCTTGCTACATCTGATTTCAGTGTACATTAAAAAGGTATTGTAGATGGAAAAAATGGGCACAGCTTCACAGTTGATGATTGTAATGTCCAAAAACGCAGTTCAGAAGCAAAGACTTGCTTCTGTAACCTTCGCCATGACTACAGATGACGCGAATCCTGACAAATGCGGAGATATGCATGGCAACGGCAACCAAAATAGTTTGGCATCACAATTTACATGCAAGGTTTTTTTCACTTCTTTTTAATATGGGAGGTAGTTTGATCTAAGACTCAGTTGTTCAGTCTTAAGTATTAAATAAAAATAATACTTTCTGAACTTTTTTCAGGGTTACTAAATAATGTTTAATTCAGACTTTTAAAAAATCTGATTTTTTTGCTTACAATTGCAATACACACACACACACACACACACATATATGTGTATGTTTATATATATATATATATACTATGTGTGTGTATATATATATATATATATATATATATATATAAACACATACTCTCTTTGTTGCTGGATTAATGGCACTAAAATTGTAGAGATCTTGAAAAAACAGTTAAAAAGGCCAGTTTTCAGAAGGAAGAAGTTATATTAATATATATTAATATTCTATGTTCACAATAATAAACATCCCCTCCAAGGACGGAAAGGTTAAGGAGCACTTTTCTTCCAACACCTACAAAGCTTCTTAAAAATAACAGTTCTTAGAATATGATCTTTATCGATAATTCTAATTACCTATTGTTTTTTTTTTAAATGTATCTACTTATTTATTAGTTTGCTTATTTATTTATTTATTTATTTATTTATTTATATATTTAGTCTAATATAAAATATAAAGTTATTGTAGATATGATCATTTTAGCTACCTTAAAATTTTTCTCAACTACAACTGGGGATTATAAAGGTTTTTATTCTTATCCTTTTCTTTTATATCTATAATATCCCGACAATGCAGGGATCATGAACTCACCGTCTAAAGAAAAATTCAGATACCACATTAAACAAGATGAAAACATTTTTATATAACTGTCTAACATTTTTCTATATGTGGTAAGTTTTATGTGGTATAAAGCGCTACAGCTACTCTTGAGACTCCAGGTGTATGTCTAATATTTACACCTCCATCCCAAATTCTTTATTGGCTTATAGGTTAAACCTAACTTTCAGAGTTACAGCCTATACCTTCTGCCACACCTCCAGTCTGAATTCCATCCCATCTGACGGATCCTCGTGTGTTCATTTATTGAACTCAGGTAAGTGTATCCAATTAGGGGTTTTTGTGTCTCCCGTGTCAGGGTATGCTAAATCTGCCTCAAAAAGCAGGGGATCCCATTAGCTTCCAGTAACGCCTCTGTATTTTATACAATGCCTTTTACGGGCTCTCCAATGTCACTGCATCAAAGGAGACTTGTCTGTTCATGAATCTTGCCACGCCAGAATCCCTCAACCCCATTATCCCCAGTAAAACGCCCTTCCTTTGCTATCTGTAACCCGCCGTGCCTCGCGCCATTACTTCCAATGCTTAATAGCTTCTCAGGCTCCTTTTCCTCCTGTCCTGCTTTTCTAGGTACAAAAAAAAAAGCTAAACCAAACTATTTTTGTTTCTTTTCTTCAAGATAGGATATAATTCCCATTCTAAAAAGCTTCTTCCTCTTAAGTGTTGGGGCTAAAGATACGGGGGTATATCTCTAAGACTGTTTCTGTTGACAATGAGACATACGCAGGAGTCATACAGCGATTGGACCTGAATGTTGCATTATATGATCTGAAAACTTCAAGATGCAATCGCTGAGTTTTTTACCGCTTTCCCATTAAACTCCCATTAGGTGATTATTTACTCTGCATGGTTTTAGGATCTCAGCCATGCATAGCCGATCTGTGAAGTCCACATCACAGTGTTGGATTAATGTAAAAAAAAGAAAGAGAAAAAGAGAAAAACCTCAAGGATAATGGAAAATTGATTTTTATCTTCTCATATCTGTTTAAATATGATTAACAGTGAGCTCGACACGGTGTGTCAAATTAATAATGAGGTGCGGT
Source organism: Menidia menidia (assembly GCA_907169785.1). Taxonomy (NCBI): domain Eukaryota; kingdom Metazoa; phylum Chordata; class Actinopteri; order Atheriniformes; family Atherinopsidae; genus Menidia; species Menidia menidia. Next base: position 2,500,108 of record CAJRST010006668.1, on the reverse strand, counting down.
TGGGAAAGGTAATCAATAATTGACAAGATAAATATAGATAGAGGTTCGTAATGCTCCCGATGCGGGTCACGCCGATAACAAATGAAGCATTAGCATGCGAATGATAATCAAGAGTCATTAGGTAGGTGTGAATGGCAACACAACGACCACTCGCAGGACAGCAAGTTGAATTAACCGAGCCTCAGATCTCTCTGTTCATCTATTCTGCGGCCCTGATATGAACCTGGAGGTCATTTGGAGCATCATATTACTCCCCCGCATTGACTTCCCCCCCCGAATCAAAAGTGAAGTGGCGGCTAATGAAAACGAATCGCACATTTGTACGTCGTTAGCGCGGCGCGTGGTCTCGGGAGGTGGCGGCGGACGGTTGGGCATGAGAGCGCGGTTCAACAGTGATTACGCAGAGGTTAACGAGCTGGCCGACATAAGTGCTAGACTCCTCGTATTACGTCGATTTACCGAGCAGTTGAACCATTACCGCTCTTCTCCTCCTCGCTCTCAGATAAAGGTATTTGCCCACAGCTAGACAGATGTACTTTGCATTTATGAGAGCACACATTATGTTTGACATCAAACATTTGCTTAACATTGCATCAGAATCTCGTTTTAATTTAGTCGGCTTGCGGTTTCATCCCACTTTGCTACCTGATACTATTTCCTGTTTGATGCATATTAACAGAACGGGCTCTGGAAAATCCAAGGGTGTACGTGAGCAGAGATCCGTGCAAAGTCCCAGCCTTGACTTATCATCCGCCTGCTCAAAACTATAGGTTTTAGATGACAGGGCTCGTAAATGGGTTATCTAAAATCCAATATATATTGGAAGAGAGATTGCAGGGGGAAAGGCGCGCTTGACTGTATCATCCTGATCCATAACTTTTCCTCCAACCGTGGGTCCATTTATTGTCGATTCCATCCGAAAGATGGGTCTGTCAGTTGGGTGGGAGTCTCACTGCTGTTTATTTTCAAATCAATACTCAATTACTATAAGGAAGATCCTCTCCCTTGCCTATTTTCGAGATGAAATTATGGACTCCAGCAATAACACTTAGTCAAGGCGAAAGCTGGGTGTCATTAACTTACAACTGGGCGGGATAAGTACACCGGGATTTTATAACGACTGGATTTCAAACCACCCCCTTTCCCCCCCTTGTACCCTTTCACTTTCTAATTAATCAATATGAAAAAGACCTTTCATGACGTGATGGATAACGAGAGAAAACAATTTTCGCCCCAAGAGCCTTTTAATTTTGAACTCTGGGAGCACATTGACTGCAACTCCCAACAACCCATCAATGCTAGTTTTTAATGCACTTCCTCTTTTGTTATTGAGAAGAATGGAGAGGCAGCGAGGCCCCGGCTCCTCTTCATAACTCATGTCATTGATTCGCTAAATGCCAGACATTTGCCATAGGAGAGAGTCCTGTCAATGGCTTCGGCAGGGTGTGTGTAAATTACTCCATTAAGAGAGGAATTTTAGTTATTTATAGCGGGCGGGATGAGAGGCTGCATGCGTGAGCGTGAGCGCGCCTCTTATCTGGCCCTGTCACATAAAGAGGTCCTTTTAAGTCGGACGGGAGAAATAGCGCCTTCGATATTGCGCCATAAAAACAAAAGCGATCATTCACCGGGACAGACGAGAGCTCCGGCTTGACGGGGTCCCAGGGCAAACCGGAGCGCCGGGTGACACCGGCAACGGTTCTGCTGGTCCGTACACATCTGCGAAACTTCAAACCAACTAACCGAGTCGTTTAGACGTCGAGGCAATGTTCAAAGCCCTGTACAAACTACATTTCTCAAAGGTCTGACCTATTACTGTAACTGTATGTGTATTTTATTCTAAGTCTTACAGTTATTAGCCTGTAGATCTTGTTCACTTA
>CAJRST010006668.1:2435328-2478958 GCA_907169785.1 Menidia menidia | reverse complement strand
GGGGGGGCATTGACCCGAACCGACACGATGTGTTGCAACATCCCTGATGTCAGGAAGAGGCGTTTCAGCGTTGAGGAAATGAGGAGCTGACCGGGCGAGGCCACGCCGGCTATTGCTTTGACCCGCCCACTTATCCCCCCCCCGGGGCCGTTGTTTTTCAATTAATCCCGGCCACTTTGCGAAGAGCGACACTGACAGATCGCATGGGTCTTTTGTCGGGGTTTGTGGCAGAGAGGTAGGGAGAATAGTGCTTACGAGTGGAGAAAAAGTTCATTTTGGGATCAAACACAACACGATACACAACTCCAAGCACGGCAAGTCAAGCAGACTTCCAAGTGCTGGTAAATGCAAGGAACCAGGAAATAAAGTAGAGGTGTCTCCACTGGTCTGAAGCATGCAGTCTCAATGCGTCAAAGCAGTGTGGGGAGACAGGATTTGAGAAACATAGTTTGGCAGTTAGACTTTTACTCGGACATACAGCCATTTGCCATTAAAAGTCTCTTTAAAACTTCATTATTCTGCTTGTGTTCACACTGAACAAGGATAAAAAAAATTATTAACTTAATAAACAATTTAGAAGTAAAGAAGTTGTTCAAATAACTACATCTTATCAAACCACTCACCATTGTACAGTTTCTCGTTATTAAAAGCTGCAGGTTTTGTAATATATGTCATATAGTTTGAGAAAAGACCAAAAGTTGATGATACAATAAAAAAAATCAAACGAAAAGCTGACTTTTCCACCAAGTGATTGTAATTTGTCACTTTTTTTAGTTCCAAGACTGAACAACATCCATCTGACACACTGAAAATTGCTCCAAACAGTTAGTAACATTGCTCAGAATTTGCAGAGGGAGCAAATAATTTGTCATCATTCTGTTTTTTTTCTCTTTTTCTGACATATTATGCTCCTGATCAGTCTTTTGTTCATGTTAAACTGTGACGGCTACTCAAAATACAATACGCTGTGTCATTGTTGCCTGTTGTGTATTGATATCTAGGCATAGCCAAGCAACCCAGCTTTGCAAAAACATTATTTTCATCTCCTCAGTCACATGAATAGATGTTAAACCGATGCTAATATCAGTCTATTAATCGCACATGTAAAAAAAAAAAAATTGTAAACAACAGAAAGCCTGTCAAATTTGAGTTGAAAAGAGAAAGAAAGTTAGTGTTTCGTGTTTCTTCTGATCCCTGGTGGGACGGACCACAAACAATAACATTACAAAAAAGAACATTACAAAAAAATCCCAGCCGTTTAGAGAATCGGTAGATGTGAGAGATGATTGCATCCGAGTCTCTGCTGTAAGGGAGAGCACCACATTGCGGTGCTGCTGGGGGGGGCCGCACCGGGGCGATCCCTCTCCTTTATGGCCCACTAAACGCTGGCAGATGCGCCGTTAAGTAGCTCTCAATGATTGCTGGTGGAGGCCTAACTTCTCCCCGGTGCTAAGCTATTGATTTTTGCATTAGACAAACATGAATCTTGTAAATAAGAGGTGAGCGTGGATTCGATGAAGCTCCCCCGTTGTACTGGGAGGGGAGACGGTGAGAGGGAGCGTTAAACATGGGGCCGATACAATGAGAGGAGCTTCATCTGAGGGGTAATTATCTTTCCCACTGGAGTGCAGTGAGGGGACAAATAGGAGCGCCCAGAAGAGACATGGACTCTGCTGGTGGACTCCAGAGGTCAGAGCTCTGAACTAGGAGACAAGTGTTGGGAGAAATTGAGCCGCTAACAAGTGCTGGTTAGGCTGAAAGCAGACGAGAGAAAAAAATCATATTCTTGGATGTAAAAAATGTACATATAAAGATTTCTATCAGTATGGCAGAGATGTATAAAGTACTGGAGTAGAGGAGTGGAGTAGAAGTACAAGTACTATGTAAAAACATTTACTTGAGTAAAAGTAGAAGTATTCTTTCAACACCATACTTAAGTGAAAGTACTGAAGTACTCAATTTTTTTTGTACTTAAGTATTTAAAGTAGAAGTATTTCAAAAAGTGCTACTTAGGTATGGAAAGTACAAGTATAAGTAAAAATACAAGTACTGTGTATATTTAAAAAAGGCAGTCAAAAGTGTGATAGATATTGCTTATATTATTTCAAACGTGTGAAAGGCCATACAGGTGTTAACAAAAAACAGACATTGCATTAGCAATCAACAGCACTTCATCTACTATTATTTATTATTCCAGTCAGAATTCTGAGCTGAGCCTTTATGCTAGCATGTAGCATACAGCTAGCTAGCTAGGTTAGCTTTAGCTAACGTTATCACACAGCTAGCCAGCTAGGTTAGCTTTAGCTAACGTTAGCATACAGCTAGCCAGCTAGGTTAGTTTAGTTAGTTTAGCTAATGTTAGCTGCTACGTCATGAGTGAACAGGGAGAACTGAACTAGCGCTTATTTACTAGCTTATATGTCTTTGTATTTTTAACTTACCTTGATATGCTTCTTCAGATTAGATGGGGAATTTTTGAAGGCCATTATTACGCAATCTTTCGGGAGGCTATCGGCCAATGAGGAGCCAGCTTCCCAAACCATGTTACTCGTTACATTTCAGTTACGAGTAACAATTCCCCCAGTGAAAAATATATCGGAGTAAAAGTATTAAATTAATCAAAAATATGTAGTGGAGTAAAAGTAAAAGTAGGGAAAAAATATCTACTCCAATAAAGTACAGATACTGCATTTTGGTACTTAAGTACAGTACTTAATTAGTTCTACTTCGTTACTGAACATCTCTGCAGTATGGTGAATTCAATATACCGTGTGTGAATTTCCCTTTTTGTAAACAAAAAATACAGACTAAAAGGCAATGCAAAGCTTTGCTGTTTAGATCCTAAATCACTAGCTTTTAGGGACAAGCAGATTGCCAGCACATAAATTCCATTCCTGTTTGGAAAAGTCATTTAAATCTATTGTACGGACATAAAACGATAGCTTGACGCTATAGCTCTTGGATTACAACCGCAGATTCTCATCGGGTCTTTAATGATAGCAGTAATGTTGTGAACACTGGCAACTGGCAGAAATTCATTCCAGAAAAAGAGGAGAAAAGACAAGCCTCAATGGTGTGTGATTCATGTGTCAGAGTGGCTTTTTTTTTTCGGCGAGGAAAAAAAAAAAACGGCTCTAACAAGTCTGATTTATGTTTATGGGCTTCTAAACAGACAGGTAGTCAGTGGAGCCCAGGGAGCACTAAACAGAGGTACATAAAAACAATGGAGAGGGGATTGGATCAGCTCAGCTGCGACACATTCGTCCTGGGGGGGAGAAAAAAAAAAAAAAAAAAGCCACAGAATCGGGCAGCAGCCAGAGCCTGTATATCTGGGAAATGGAATTCTGTGACCGTTTATTAATCAATAAACACATCGGCCTGCGTCAAGGCGTGACGCACTCGGCCGTGTTTTTTAATGCCGCTTTTATTAATTTCGCGTGGGGCCATTCGATGCCGAAAAGGGGCTTAAAGCTGACATATGAGGCTGAACCTGACGTGGTTAATACTTATAAACAGCAAACACCGATCAGTTTTTTCTATCATTTGCCTCATTACAACATACGACGGCCTGTTTAATCCAGGCAAAGAGAATGGCATCCGTTGCTGGTCCCTGAGCTTTTATTTTTTTTAAGAAATGCTCGTATTATATAATTTTGCAGCTTCTGCAATTGCCACTTAAGCATAGGGCTTCAGTGTTTTACAATAAGACAGTTTGTTTGACCAGTAGCTCATGTGAAAACTTAAGATTGATCTGGCAAAGAGACCTTGAATGCAACATAGAAAAGAACACCTCGGAACAAATATTGGCCGATAATGGTAAATATATCAAAGAAGTACAGTGTAAATTTATTCAATACAATATTCTACATAGGTTCTGATGGACCCCATGCAGACTTTTTAGAATATGATTAATAAATAGTAATATATGCTGGAAGTGTAAAAAAGAAACGGGTACTTTTCTACACCTTATATGGGATTGTGCCTTGGTTAAACCATTCTGGGACAAAATAATTAAATTCCTAGGGACATGGGTGGACATAACTCTCCCACTATGTCCGCGTCTATGTTTTCTTGGAGAAACAACAGCAATACCACAGCTCACAAAAGAGGTACACTCAGTGTTGATGGTTGGGCTAACCTCAGCGGCAAGAATTATACCCGAACATCCACATTCCAGGAATGGAAAGTGGTAACGGCTGAAACTGTATCATATGAGGTTATGCTAACTAGACTGAGAGGCAAAGGACAGGTGGTGTTACATAACTGGTATTTCTTTCAAGTGTACCTGACTTCTCAGTAGCGACCCTTTTTCATTTGATTTTTTTACCTACTTATTCTTCAATTATTGATTTATTTATTTTTTTGTCTTGCCTTCATCATCCAGGAACACCGTCTATTTTTGCTCTTATCCTTATCTTTACGTTAATTGTCTGACCATTTGTTTTAAGCTGTTACTTTTTGTATACTACACCATCAGTGTTGGGTAAGTTACTTTAAAAATGTAATCCGTTACAGTTACAAGTTACCTTGTTTAAAATGTAATTGTGGTGTAACCTTTTCGATTACTTTTAAAAAGTAATGTAACTAATTACTTTTGATTACTTTTTGATTACTTTAAGGTTTTAATGAGTATTGACCCATGGTTAATTTTAGCATGTTATTATCAGCTATTGGCCGCAGCTAGCAGTTCAAGGCTAACGTCTTGTTAATGATCGTAAACAACGTAAATAAATCGGAGACAAGGGGCGCAGCGACAGCAGGTCAGTCGTATCCGGATACAACATTTTAGTATCTATACTTTTTTAAGTATCGATACATTTGACAACCCTAGTCTGAAATGTAGGACATGTCCTGGAAAAAGAAGATGTCTGGTCACCTTACAGTTGGGTAGGCTAGGTAGTCTAGGCTAGGCTAGGTCATAGACATCGATAAACGTTTGTCATGCATCAACACCAAACAGTCAAATATTAGTAAATCAATACGCTTCGTCTATCAGTGAGTTGCATATTTTGCAAAGGTTTTTTATTTATATTTAAAAAAAAAATGTAACTAAATTTGTAATTCTTAATATTTTCGGAAGTAACTGTAACTGAATTACATATTTTCTCATTGTAACTGTAAAGAATTACAGAAACTCTTATTTTTAAATTAAATTACGTAACGTCGTTACATGTAATCCGTTACTCCCCAACACTGTATATCATGCAAGCTTTTTACCGTAGTTGTTTGATTGTTTAAAGGAAAATAAAAAACTTGAATAACAAAAAAATAAATGCTCGTATTTCTGTCCCTCCACACGCTGACATCCAAAGGCCCTTCGTCTCCAGAGTCTCGTTGTCGCAACGTGTAAGTTGGGGTCTGGACGGGATTGGAAGTGAAAGCCTTCCAGTTTTATTTCGCCCCGTCCCTCTGATTCAATATGAAGCCTGCCTGTGTGCAGATGATAACTGAGAGCAAAAGGTTGACATCAATAGGTCTGACTGTCTCTGCCTGTGTGTATGGATGTGAGAGCCTACATGCGTTATTAGTTTAGGAGTGGTGTGACCGCGCTACATACATGACTGTGTGTGTGTGTGTGTGTGTGTGTGTGTGTGTGTGTGTATGCACTGCATATACCAGCGTGTGTGTGTCTGAGTCTGCCCGCCATTGAACGATTCGTGAAACCTGCTACACAAATAATCCTCCTGTAATAGTTTTCTCAGAAGATGGCCCATTTGATTATTGGAATTCATTGGGGCCTTTAATTACATGCGCCAGGCATTTCCAGGCTAATTTGTACCACCGTCGCATTTAGCATTTCAAAGTGGCAAATCGTTCGGCACCTTATTAGACATCTCCGATTCCCCAGGCAATATATATTCTCTGCAGCCTCCGTCAATAAAGAAAGCTGAAATTTAATAACCGACGTCAAGGCAACAGAATCAGGATTCAGCCGCAGACATGAAACTGTCTCTCAGAAGTTATATTATTTAACCCTCAGATGCATTGATAACAATATTTCAGTAATAAAAATACTTCTGTTTTTCCGCCAACGAACTTCTTTGGTAAGCACCGCTGAGACTTTCGGGTCTTTTCAGAATATTTCTATCTTTCGAATACCAAATTTCCAGAGTTTTACCATCATCATCATCATTGTCAGACCAGTTCCACATACACTCGCGACAGTGTGATCACATTTATAATTACTCTATATTCACTAGTTTGCTTCTTATCTCAGTACCATATCTGAAATCCGTCCCTGTTTTGAGATATCTAGCTAACTAATTTGATTACTAGCAAACCACATGAGTAGATAGAAAACAACAGAACTATTTACAATGGTCCAAAACTGTCCCATCTTTCAATACCCGTCCTTCAACAACAACAAAAATAGTTACGTTTCTGAACTTACGTTGCAATCACTGCGGCGGTGCGTTTAAATGTCAAAGCTAATTGCCCGAACAAAGACTGATAAAGAGGGAAAAGAGTCCCTGAAACGCTGCCACATATCCACCGAGAGTTAAGAAAATAACGAAAGGCCTGGAAGAATGTCCGGTTTTTGCAACTTTACCGGAACAAACTTTTCTTTTACTTGCTAAAAAAAAATCTAGATATTCTAGATATTCCCACGGCAGAAAGAGCACCTGAAGAAATACACAGCTTTAAGAGAAAAACATAAATGTAAAAAAGTCAGAAACTGATTAAATATGTCATGAATAATAAGATAGCGTTCTGTGGAGAAATGAAACAGACATACTGTAACTTTCTAAACATATTCCTACCAGAGAAAATCATGAAGTTTAAATTGTTCCAGAAGAAAGAAACTCGCTTTGCATTATTCTTTTTCTGCATTTTTCTCTCCTGAATCAGATATACTGGGAAAATCTAGGAGTACACTCATGTTTCCTGAGGTACTTTCTCCACTGTTAGCATAGGGACCCTAAGGCACGTATTTGTACTTTAAGGGACCCTGAAAGGTACATTTATATCCCCGAGCAGTAAGTAGACAAACTACAAGGGTACAACATGATGATCTTTGAGGATACCCCCCCAGTGACAAGTCTTAAACCCTTTGATGTAGAACTAGGTGTTTTCTTTTCTGAGACTATTGTTTTTTTAATTCTGACACACAAATTAACATTTTCTTGTCTTAAACTTAGTCATTTGGAAAGTTGATTAAAAAAATAAGATGACTTGTGTTCGACTTTCATAGCCTCTGTGTGACTTTATGTTTAAGGATCTGTTTGTTTTTCAGACAATTAAGTTGGTCAGGAGGTGCTTCTTATGCATATTTCTATATTTTTCAGTATTAAGTTGCCATGGTGATGCAACTGATTAAAAATGTAAGATTTTCTGTGATACAGGAAAACCAAAGCCGCACGCTGAGCTTCTAATCCTGCCCCGAAAACAACTGTAAAAGCCTCAGGTGAGTGCAAGATCTTTTGTTTGTTTACTTTACTTGTAAGTGTTTGTGTGCATGTAAACCAATCCATACAATAAGACTCATTAGCTAAAAATTAGTAATATTCGCTTAATGAAAATGCGGTTTAAAGCCCTCTTCCATTGCTCTCTAAAGGCAGACATGCTGAAGATGGGTTTTGTTTACGGATGGCGGCAGTTGAGGGCCAAATTTGTGTGGATGTAAGGTCAAAGGTCAGCAGAGGCAAAGACAATGCGAAGATTGGTAGAAAACAGAGAGAAAAATGGAGGGTAAAGACTGTGGAGAGCCTTTACAGTGAGTCCAGTGCTATTTTACAAAAGCTGAAGCGGTTAAAAAAAAAAAAGAAGAAAAAAGGAAGAAAGGCAGTGTTGGATTTTTTCTTTCATTTCATCCGTCTCTGAGTCATCCTTGGTTTCCACTAATGGAATCCCTCCGTACGGTTCGAGAGCGATTATCCCTACAGCTCGAGAAGTTGCATAGGTGAACATGGAATCAAATTTAAAAAATACAATGAAATTTAAAAAAAAAATACACATCCCTAAATTCTTTATGTGTTAAACAGAATAGATTTAAAAGCCCCACTTTCTGTCTAGCAGCCTTCATTTTCTGTTAAAATTGGAATGAATGGAGAAAAAAAACATACAAAAAATTAACATACTACTGAAAGGCCTAATGACTGTTATATACAATTTCTTTTCAAAGACAAATAGTACCAATATTAATTCATATATAAAAATGTTATCATCTGGATTTAGAATTTATCATTAATCCGTTTACATTGCATATATGTGTTATTTTCTGTCTTACATTTTAAAACATACATACTAAAATATTGGATGCCTTCAGACTGAAACTTGGACTGAAAACTCACTGACCAATAAAGACTGCTTAAAAAGATTGTATAATATCTGGTGTCAAGTTAATGCAATTCCCCATATAACACATGGAAAACGACATCCATTAAGTAATCTCCATTTAAGGTGTTTTGAGGACTTTGAAGATGAAATAACTTTCATCTTAAAGGGAGTTTGTGAATTTTGACTTTTGTCCTAATGAACACCATTAATGTAACCAATAGAGCCCCACCAATTCATAGCCTCATCGGCTCTTGATATTTTAAGTCTTTTGTTGAATTTTCATTTCCTCCCCCACCTTTTTTTTTTTTACTTCAATCGCAAATGGCCTCCGAGGCATTTTTGTTTTTAAGACTATCTCTAATTGCCGACCCTCTGCTATTGCGGCTACGAATTATCCCCTTCCCTCCCTTCTGGCTGCAGATTTTTGAAGTGATTCCTCTGTCTGCCTACGCTGATAAGGTGTGGGAGCCTATCTGATGTTGCTTGCTGAGGAAGCCCGATTAGATCTAAGCTATAAAGGCACTTTAGTCTTTTCTAAAATAACCCACAAGGCAATGCGCTTTCCTGCTGGAAAAATGTAATCTGCGGGACAAAAAACGGTCAAACAATGCCGATACGAAGTTGAATCTTTCATGACCAGTAAGACATTCAGATTTTTTTCAGTATCTATCTATCTATCTATCTATCTATCTATCTATCTATCTATCTATCTATCTATCTATCTATCTATGTCATTGCAACCAAAACGTATGCAATGGAAACAAGGGTGTTTATTGTATGAACCGTTTTATTTTGACGGGACAATGCTTCAAATTGTATCGAAAAAGCTTTCTAAGACCCGTTTTCCGCGATTCCTCGCTGATTAAGCTTTCTAAAGTTTGCAGGAACCAGTCCGCCACTGCTCCCTTTGGCCCTTTCGTTCTCTCTGAAACATTAGTTCACCCTAATGGCAACCAGCTACGGACTGACGTTCTGCTGAAATACCCAGCGTCCTTGCCTCATACCCAGCGTCCTGATACAGAGTTTCACTTTAAATTGGTAATCTTTTGATTTCATCATCCCTTTGATACGTTCAGTGCCTCCAGGACTGGAGGCAGCAACAAACCTGACACCAGAAAACAAGTTTTTTCCCGTCTGTAAGGCTTTCTATTCATGTGCTCAATTCTTCATGGCTGCATTTGTATTGTGTTACAAATCAAATTAAATCAATCAATGGAAAAGTCTTTTTTCCCAAAACAATCGGTGCAACTTTTCATTATAAAAACTCCCGCCTGTGTATTTCTTTTCTGAATATAAGATAAAGAAGCCTCCAACTGGTGTGGTGGTCATTTAATATCTTCTCCAAGTTTACCAACTTGTGCGACATTCTTCTTTAGTGATCATACTGAGACAGTTTTTTATCAGTTCGCTTGGTGTCGTTGAGTCACTGGCTGGTGGTCATGAAGGCATCATTCAGTATTTTCAGGGGCTTCTCCCATTGCTGACCATCCTGCCTGCTTTGTCCAGATGAGGGTGCAGCTATTCCACACCGGGGTTGACCAGTAACAGTCTCCCCAGGACTTTCATGACGTAAGGGAACCATGAAGTGAGGATCCATGTATCGTACATCCCGGTACAATACATGGACGGTAATGTATAACAAAAGGAAGTCTTCTAAAGCTGGAAAACTGGACATTTCTCTTGACCATGGCTGAGGTTGAAGACATGCCGTCAGACCCATTTTATTTAATATTTGCTCCGGGACTCAGTTCAGTTTTCCATATGTTAAAATATACCAATATCTTGGATTTTTGTTTTCTTCTTACTGTCTTAAAAATGTGTTTAAGGTATTGAAAAATGTTCAAATATATGTCTCTGACAAAACTGTTATGCTTTTTTCTTTCAATGTGTGAAAAGCTTTTGTCAAGAGCTTTTTTTCTTTATTTTTTTTATTTTCTAACTTTGTTTTGGGGATTTGTTTCAGGTTAGAGATCCCCTTATGGTGTTGTTTATTTAATTCTCTTGTATATTTTCCCTATTACCCATTTCCTTTGTCTTATGTTCTTTTTTTTTTTTTGCGATTCTTAGATGTTTGCTTTCTTGGACTAGTCTGGGCCTAGATACCCAGCTCTTTTTTTATAGTTTTTTTGAAAAAAGTATTTCTTTTTTTGTGTTTCTGTCACCTTTAGCCCTTGGTTTTGCATCCAACTCAACCATCTGTGACAGCTCCACACATCAACCTTTTACTTAAACTGATGATTTTCTACATCTGATCTGGAGCATTCATAACTCCAACAGACACTTTAGCTAAACAATTTAAACATGGTTTAAAGATATTAAGCTATCTTTAAACTCTCAGTGTCTGAGTGCACTAAAATGTGGGTAAACTACTGCTTTGGGAAGTGCAGAGAGTTAGTTAGTTAGTTAGTTAGTTAGTTAGTTAGTTAGTTAGTTAAAAATAATTACAGTTTGTGTAAAAAAAAAGTACAGAATAAATAAAACTTTTTTTTTTAGAATGGGGCTGTAATATCTGTGTTATCTCTAATTTCTGCTTTTGAATTAAACTTATTCAAAGGTCTGTTTTCCATCACAGATCCTCACATTAGTGACATAAAGCTCTAGCTTATACTGATGTGTTTTACGACCGGGGGCCTTCGGAGCAAACGGGGCTCTAACTGGACACTGTAGTGCCATTAAAGATCTGCCATCTTTAATGGCGTATCCTGCTATAGCAATGGAGTTTCAGAAAGCGGAAAGAGGAAACTCAATAAGCTGATTGAGAGGGCCAGATTTGTCCTAAACTGCCCTCCGGACCGCATGGATGGTGGCCGACATTAGTCCACTAAGCAGCGTCCATCTTACCTGGAGCTATTAGAGTCTACACCACCACATTAAATCACTCAAGTCTGTTTCACCTGCCTTCGAATACACAATTTCACACATTTGTTTATTTACTTTATGTATATTCTTGCATCAGAGCTCTGCATGATGCAATTCTTCCACACAATATGGTTTTGTTTTCATTATTTTCTTACTTCTGCAAGGGAAGCCATTGTTTGATGTGAATTTGGAGGCAGACTTTGACTTCTGGTTCAAGGTTAATGCTTGTTGGTTCACCTCTGGATACACACGGCCGTGATTGATGCGTGCTCCGTCGCATCGCCCGGGGGATTAACACTACCTGAATAACAGCGCCGTTTACATTTGTTGACCTCTTGCGTCACCTTCCCGCTCCGGGAAGGATTCCTGTCCTAGATGTTGCCATTTGTGTTCCGTGTCCAGCTCTCACTTCTTTTGTGAACAAAGCCGTTTTCTAACAAAAGGTGGAGACGATTTAAGAGGGATTTGTGCTTTATGACTTATTATTTATCAATTATTTTCAAAGACTGATAATACCAATATTAATTTATATATAAAAATGTTATAATCTAGATTTCGATTTTATCATTAATTTTTTTATAGTGTATATATGTGTTATTGTCTGTCTTACATTTTGATACGTACATACTAAAATATTGGATGCCTTCAGCCTGAAACTTGGACTGAAACTTGGACTTGAGCTGTTTTCTAACAAAGATGGAGACGATTTCAGAGGGATTTGTCAGTGAATTCACAAACCGGTGACCCCATTTTGGTTTGCAAGTGCTGTAAATTTGTAAAACTGAGGACATTTTACTTTACTCGCAATACTTTGGTAAAATACTAATGACCGTTTAATTACATACCAAAGCTCTTCAAGTACACCAGAAATGTCTGAAAGTTTAAAAAATATATATATATAAATGTATGTTCAGAGAAAGTGAGGCTTGCAATACTTCATTTCCTTCACCTTATCGTGTGTATAAAGAAAAACAGAACCCTTGGGCAATGGACACACTCATTGTGTATTGCTCCATGTGAGTCGATCACAGGCCATCTGGTCAGGCCTGGTAACAGCTCTGCCCGAGGCAAACTGTTAAAGCAAGTCATTTATAAGTGTCACAGGTGGTCCCCCGCGTCCTTAAACACAGTAATGAGTAATGAAGGTTAGTCCGTGGAGGCTCCGACTTCAAGCAAGGAGCTGTAAACGCAAGGACACCAAATTTACCATAAAGAAGGAGATTGATCATGCAAAATGGGAATATGACCACAAGGCTACGCTTTAATTTACACTGTGACCTTCACGCAATCAGTAAACACGGTGTTACTTTTTTTTTTTTTTTTTTTTAAGCGAACAGTGTTGCTGTTACCCAAACATGAAAATGTTATAGTCAGAAATCATACAACGTATATTTTGCATATTCATAATTAATATTATCTAGCCCTATGTTCATGTTTGAAACCCAAACCTCTGATATTAGGTTTTGTGATTTTTCTACAAATTGTTATGACGTTATGCGATTTATTTTGTCATTTTGAAACACAGCATAACATGGATTTAATTAAATTTAGTCGTATTAGTTGGGGAAGTCATTTGCCAATCTGAAAATCTATAAATTAATCTGTGAATTAAAACTGAAAATGGCTCCAAATACAAAACAGTCCATTTCCCATGTTCGTTCTGCTTTACATTTAGTTTTCAATACGTTCACGTACAAATTACTTTTAATCAATTCCATGAATGTCTATTTTCTTTTTAAAGTTTGGAATGTTTCAACTGAAAAAACAAGATTAATGAGTGCTTTTGTGAGGTTGACTTGGTCTTATGTAAAGATAGCATGACATGATGTCTCTGTTATCTTCTAACTATGCAAAAATATTTCTCTTTTAGGGTTAGAGATCCAATTTTAAACAGAAAAAACAGGATTTAGATCTATTTTGCATATCAGTTGAAGTTGCTTTCATAACCAGTAGAAGTAATTTTTTTTAAGGTTAATTCATATTGTTTACTAGCAAAGTTTGGCCAAATATATGGAAGATTTTAGGAAGTTTTTGTCTAAATCCACTTTTGTGTAAGCTCATGTTAGTCTACTTCACCACAGAAGTGGCATTCATGTTCTCTCCAGTACAACTGAACGTGTGTTACGATGTTACTGATAGTAATTAATGACCATGTTCTGCACGTTGTCACATTTGTGTGAAAGCAGGTCATCGAAGGCTTCAAAGGGCAAACGTGTAACATTAGACTGAATATTTAACGCCCAGTCATACAATGTCACATTGTCGCTACATCAAGCGTAGTAGGTTTTTCCTTTAAGCTAAAAAACATTTTTAATTCATTCAACTGGAATTAAAGTAACTGGAATTCTAACTGACTTGAATTGTACTGTATTTTGTGTCTTGAAATGACATTTGTTGTGATTTGACACTAGAAATTGAACTAAATTAACTCATTTGAATTCAATTAAAAGCAACTGGGAAGAGTGGGAGTATACAGGCTTGACTGGGGGAACCACTTTAAAATAGAGAAGTAAAAATTGTGATTTTTAGAATAAAAAAAGAGGTCCATCCACACTCTGACTGACGGCCGATCTTAGTGCAGAAACTCCACTGCCTTGTTAGCTGTACGCTCGAAGGACGAATAAAAGACAAAAACACGAGAAAAAAAACAGATTACTTCAGCACTCCCAAAAAGAAAACTCTCTCTGCCATGCTGTAAGGAGAGTTCTGCAGCGCGGATCAGAGTATATAACAGCATTGTGTGGTGTCCTGCTCTCCTCTGCCACAGTCTACTCTTCTATATCTGAGGACCTAAAGACTGCTGTCCCCGGCTAATAATTGCTGACACGCCAAAGCCAACATAGCCCAGTGAGCCTTTAATAGTTTTCATTTTTCTTCCTTACAGAATGGCCTCTAAGGTGCCATCATGAATGATCAGCACACAGCCACTACAGCAGCTCCTTGTGCAGGCAGCTGCACGCACACACACGCACACACACACACACACTCCTTTCTTCTCTGATCCTATAGCCATCCCAGACATCTCTTAGCTCTCTGCCCATTACCCCTCTGTGTCTTCCTCACTTCTCATCTTCACCCCATACAGACAATCTATGAAAAAGATTTTCCGGCCCACACCTTTCATCACGGGGGCCTATTTTCATCACAGGGGGCTGTTTCACATTGATACCGGCCCCTCTCTTACCAAAAACCGGCCAAATATTAATTCATTAACCATTTCTTGGGTGTGATTCATCCGTTTCCTGACGGAGGATTTAGTGCAAACATAAAGACAGGATGGGGGGGGTGCCATATTACACTGACCTCAGCTACTTGAGCTCTGATGAACTGACCATTATTTAGTCCAAAGGCTTAAAACGGTGACGAGTAATGAGTGCAATGAATCACCGGAAAAAAAAACTGCTGGAGCCAACAATCCTGAAATAATCCATGTGAGTGGAAATGTCTGTGAGGAATTGTCCTCTCTCATGTTTGGCCTTGTGAGTCATTAGAAAAAGCGCATGCATGGGTGGTGAGGAAGCGATGCAGAGAATCTGAGCTGAGGTAGAAATTTCCCGCATTACCCACTTTGGAGGCCACATAAAACATTTCAGCATTTAGTCAAGGTATGCATGTTTCTCAAACGCTAAACCCATTAGGAATGCTGAAATTATTTGTAATTGATTTGCACATAACTTAAAGTATCTGTTGAAATACATCTGAAAACTGGACGATTTTGAGTCTCTCGAATTGTTTTGTGATTACATAACTGCTCTAAATCTGAATTTTTTTGTTCTCTAAAGCTGTCATCAAACCCATCTTATATGGGTAATTAAACCAATTTCTTAATATGTTTTATTTCAATGCCCTTTCTCAACATCCACCTAGATTAGATCAGTCTTGATTTACCTTGTTTTAATTAACACTCAGAGTACAAAAAAAAACATATTTGCCCATCCTTTTCCAAAATGACACAAAAGTTTTTTTTTTATGTGATAATTGTACTGCATGTGTCCATTTGATGTTCATTTAGCCTTCCACAATTGCCACAATAAGAAAAAAGAAAATAAATTCTTAGTGTGTTTTAATTTTCTTTTTCTTTAATGTCTTTTTTTTCTAGATGGTTGGGATGACAGAGCCGATATGCCTAATCTCTGCCATAACCGAGTAAAGCCAGTGAAAAATGTACTCAGAAATTGTCAGAAAATTACAATTTGCCCAGATACTTTATAAGGATCAGGATTTTCATGTGTACACAATAACATACTTTTCTGGCCATCTCACTCCACAACACTTGGTTTCTATATATAGGCTATGTTAATAAAAAGCCCTTCATTCGACAAAATCATACACATTGAGTGGATCATAAAGATATATTCTAACACATAAAATGTAAAGCAAATTAAAAACAGTAGGTTAAGGCCCTTAAATAAGTTGACACCATTAGAACCAGTATCTAGCATTAAAAAAACGGGGCATATGATAAGTAAAACACCATTCCTGTAAACTGACTGTATTTTTGAAGTTCTAAACAATTCAAATGCTTGTTTTTCCTTCGCCTATCGGTAGCCTTTACTAATACAATGCACACAGCAAATTATGCCAATTAATTTAACCAATTAACGACAGGCAAGAGCTACTTTCTTGACTGAGGAGTTAGCAAAAGTGAATGTAAAATAAAGTACTTTTCCAGAAAGGATGTGTGTTTATTTCTTTTATTGAATAAACTTAAATGTATTGTATTTTTTTATACTCCTATAACTATTTTTGGTTGTTTTACTGACTCCAACAAACACCTTAATGGAACTCGGTTTTAACTGCAGCAATAATGGCATTTTAAAATGAAAATTTGTGCATGAGTCCAGTGTTAAAAGTGGTCTTGAATATGTCTTTTCATAACTTTATTATTACTAGACTCACTCCTCATGCAACTCTCAAGTAATTAACCCCATCTCTGCATGGCATAATTACTTCAGGAAAATTTCTGTTTTCCTCTGGAATTAGAAATTTCTCAAACAAATGTCCAAATCTTCGTTGTAGAGATCTTAATCTAAACAGGTTGAAGCCCACGCAGTGCTTTTTTTCTTCGTAACGCATATATTTACACACCAATGAACACATCAGAGGCTGTGAAGGGTCAGTGCTTCATGAAATTTTACAAGTTGCCTGGATAAACTAGGGAATAAACCCCAAATCAAACCGTTTGAATATGTATTTTTAAACACCTAAAAAAAAAAAAAAAAAATCACTAAATACATTGCCTTTAGATGGTTCAAATCAAATGCTAATCTCAAGTGGGTATCTTTGCTCTTAACATAGTGTTAGAAATAGTCCAAAGTTAAGAAGAAAAAAAACTTAAAAAATATTCTCAGTATCCACAGAATCTTGTCTTTCTGAGCCGGTTGGTGCTGGTATGAGGCTGTGTCCTGGGAGAAATAGACCAGCTTTAAAAGGAAAAAGACATTTCGGCAGCTTGCGAGCTAATTTCTGCAATAATGCAATCAGACGCATGCAATTCTACTATGAACAGGGGGTACAGGTCACCTGAGGAAACTATGGCTCTAACAACGGTTGGGGTATGGTTCTGTGTCTCAAAATATAAAAAGGACATCCACCTGATGTGAACATTAATAATCTAAGTGACCTGATCTTGTATCTGTGATGTTTTAGTGTGTTATTTGTTCTGTTGTGCCTTGTGTACAGTCACTGTGTTTTGTGTAAAAGCCTAACTGGGAACAGGCATTGAGAATTAGCCTTAGCTAAAATGTAGTAATGTGTGACATGATTAATGAAACATACTTGTCCCTATCAAATAAACAAATAAATAAATAAAAATGTTTTGAGGTTTTAGAGACTTGGTACTTACTTCATCCTAAGATTAAGAAAATGCAGGACACATGATATTATTACATTTGGTCAATATTTCTATCCATGAACAATTAAGTCTACTCACTAAAGGACAAGATGATTTTTTGTTTGTAAATTACTTTTTACATGACTGCAAGTGCATTAAAATGTATCTGTAACTTTACTGTTGTTTCTACATGTAAAACGTAGCTATAAATCCTTCTCACAATCCATATTAAAGGTGGAACTGGTACCTTGACTGCATCTTGCATAAATCGGATATAGTCTGAGAACAGACTCAACCTTCTTTGCCGTTCACCATTGCTGGCATGTTAAAGCCATAGGTTTTCTTTAAATTGTTCAGTTTAGACTCAGAAATAAACTTTCTTTTTTTGACTGAGGTTATGATCCTGGACCAACGTCCCCATTTTGGGTGACAAATGATAAGGTGGATCACTTTAAAGACGGTGGCCTTCAGGATTTAGGGTCAAAGCAACGTGTGTGTCAGATTGAGTTTATGATCTTGACATTGATGCCATTTCCACAATACCGACATCACAAAGGTGAGCAATCTTGGTTTAAAGGCGGTTTTTACTTCGTGGCAAATAGTCTCATCTATCCATCAAAAAGTGTCTATGATGCATTCCTTTTTCTACCATTGTATTGAAAATCCAATGGGTAGTTTAGCTTATTGAGGAAAACCTTTTTAAACTGATCCCCTCTTACTGCAGGTTGATTAGATTTGTGCGTTTGCTACATTCCTCTGTTGTTGTTCTCACCCAAAAAAAAAAAATAGAAAAAGAAATCGTCTAGCAGCCTCAAACAATTATGATTGTGTTTTTACACTATCGAGTCACCATCCATCAAACGTTTCCAACCGTCAGCTGTGAGGTTTGTCTGATTGTTTATGATGACAGTTTGCATTTTGTTTGTCAGGAGTCCTTTCCATCAATATCCCTCCCTCAAACGCATATAAACCGTAGATGACATGTTTCCCCTTCTTCCAACCTATTCATGCTTTGTCTTTCAGGTTTTTTTCTGATCTGTTCCTGCTCCTGGCTCTGTCTGCGCATGTACTGGGGCGCCGACTGTCACACAAAGGGAAGACCGGGAGACGCCGGTCTTTTTTAAAAACAGCGTGTCGCGCTTGGTTATTCCCGGTAGGCTTCTTGTCTGACTGCATCCGACGTGATGCGGTGTAAATAAGAATCAACGCAAACGCTTTGCTTTCGGGGGACGTTTGGCACAAAATATGACAGATTACGGCCTAAAAAAAGAACTAGCACCAGTGGCAGCGCGTGAAAGAGTCTCTGAGTCTGTCAAGAATCGACTCTGCAAACCTCCCCCGTCTGGTCCCACTAATGGGACGGGCGGTGATGCACCTGATGAGGTGTTACATCACTATTCGTCTTCACATCTTAGACAATACCGGGAAGTTTCGTGCCAGAGCACACGGTCTCCCATGATTGATCGCTCTGCTCGTAATTTCCTAATTTGCTATCCACTGGGGAGTTTAACTGGAAGCAGCCATTTTTCCTGAACACCGACCAGCTTCCTTTTTTTCTTTTTTTTTGTCTGCACAGGGCTAAATGGGAAGAGTCTTCCAGCCCATTAAGCAGACTTTCTGTGTCATAAAAGTTTGGTGGCATAGCCAGCCCTCTCTTTCCCTCTCTGCAGCAGCAGCATGGAACAGTGTGTTTGATCTGGAGGCTCTAGGTTAATGGAAATCAGCCTGCTCATCAGCAATAGTGGATTGAACCTAACCACCCACCTCCGCCTTGTCAATTCAGATTTGGAAAAAACCCACTAACACTGGCCGTGGTCTCATTTCCCTCTGTCAGGTAATCAGTATCTCACCATTATCCTTCCAAGGGACCAAATCACAGTGACCTGGCCTTGGATTTAGAGCCAGAATAGAAAGCTGGATTTTGACAACACAAGCCAGGGGGTGTAAGCCCTAAGAGTCTGAAATAGATGTTGGCAAATCTCAATTACTATCTGTTTAGAAAATCTTTAGTTGGGTCTAATTCAGCAATAGCTGCTTTTTTTTTTTTACAAGAGCCCACATGCTTTGATTTTAGACTACTGATGGTGTTTATTTGGAGTTGAGGTTACAATTCTATCAGTTTATTTACTTTCTGCAGAACAAAATGCGAACATTCATCTGGAAAACCCAGTAAACAAGATAAGTTTGGTGACTCATGTCAAAAAGCTCCTTTTGACTTTATTTGTATAAAAAATAATCCAAAAGATATAAGTATATAAAGGTTTTTTTCTAAAGGCATTTATAGTGCAATTCATACAATGGGAGAGGATTATACATGCCTCCTGTGTACATGAGATACACTCCTGTGTATAACGAATATATACTGTATATATATATATATATATACACACACAGTATAATAAAGAAACTTTGTGATTTATTAGTGTTATTAATTCTATTAGTATTTTTAAGAGCAGTTATTTTCATCAAATGTGATCTTATTGTTGTCAGTATATGAAACATTATCCTGCTTTATTTCTTAAAATTGTTGGTGGTTTCTGACAGTGTGTTTTTTTTTTTTAACCCTTGATAAAAGATCAGCGTGTATTGTATATGTGCAGGGCTCAGGCCGAGGACTATTCTGATAATCTTTACTTCTGATAACTCTTGGAAAAGACAAATAAATCTATTGCTCTCATTGTGTTTTTAAAGTTTAAAGATGATTTGTTTTGTAGCCTCCTACTCTAAAATTGAATAAAAAATAGGAAATAAAAATGTGAAATTTGAATGTAATTATTCTAATCAGAGTCAATACTGAGTCTTTTGAGATCAGCTAATAGTTTGGATTTGTATTTTTTTACATTTGACCTTCCGGGGGTACATTTTTGGGTTATCAAAATCTTCTGCATTTCTTTCAAATAGAAAAATGAGGACAAGCATGCACTTTGCACCAGCAACTCAACACAATTTTGGAGTAACTTTGTGTTACCCTCCCTCTGGATTTTGGATCCGAGTCAAATCTGATGAGTAATTTCTGACTCAGCCTTGGGCACGGGAGATTTTTTTTTTGAGGAGTTAACAGCTTTTGCTGCCTCTTGACTTACCAATCAATCACTGACAAAACACGACGCCAAAGGTCATCAACCTCTACTTACTCTAAGTGTGCTTTGATGAGGCGGTGGAGCGGTGCTGATTCAGGCTGCACGGAGAAGAAAAAGGAACAATATGACGGATACTGACCTTAACATCATTGACTGATTAATTGAAATAAATAGGAAGATGATATTTAGAATGGGGTTGGGAGGGTGAGAAACACTGTATGTTTGCATGTCACAATCAAGGTGTTGATTACAGAGTAAGATGCTGATTGAGAGACTTCAATCAGCAGACTAAATCATCTCCATTACAAGCAGGTGAAGAAACTTTCAATCATCATTTAAGCATTAATTAATAGTGATGAGGAAAAGACATGTGACACCTCCGTATTCCTTTTTAGATATTTGGTGAAAACAAAACAAAAAATCTGTTTAACGTCTGAAGAGGCTGAATTTACCTCCACTGTTTTGAATGTGAAGGTGCGCACAGATACCTTCCTTTTCCTGTTAAAGCACATATCCGAGCTACTGAAGCACAAGAAGGAGGTGCACGTCTTTGGTAAATGATATAAATTCACTTTGAAGGAGAGGAGGAGCGTGAGGAAGCCCTGAATCCACCGAATGGGAATCCGAGTACGCCTTCTCGCCTCTTTCGTCGAGCCTTTTGTTTTCTAATTCGACGGCTTTCCCTCTTTTTCTGTGTTTGAGCTCTTGATGGATTGAAGAAAAGGAGGGTTTCTTTGAGATGACAGGGGTTGAATGAAATGTATAGTTTTAGGGCATTTTTCCAACAGATATATGTATATATATATTGTTAAGTTTAGTTCACTATCATGTTTTTTTATTTCAATTTTCCAAGGCTCTGGTGCATGCTATTCATTTAACATTTTCAATTGTTTTTTTCTTATCTGTTTTTAATTTATCAATTCTGACATTCTATCAACACACAATGATCATTCAAGGCAGTAGAGTTTAAAATAAAATGATAAAAGCAATCCATCGTCTAAAAATTGGGTTAAAATGCTTCTGCTCAACTCGGGGGACCAAAGCAAGTGTTTCTTTAATTTTTTTTCTTTTATCCCTATTAATCAATACCTTTTTTTGCAGTTGGGGGACTCGAATGTTCCCTGATCCCAGGAGCTGTGCTGATGGGGGCAGCTTGTCCTTGTTGGAGTATCCAAAGCCAAAGTCATCCTGGATAACAGACAAAACAAAGCTGGATATTAAAGAAAAACACTGTTATGATGACTTTGCAAAGGCACACAGACACCTTGCTCAGATTAGGGACATCGGGTACACATCATGGATTTGAAAATTCCTCTGGAGACTTGCCGAGCTTTCCCTCGGTTAGCAGTCTCTCTTCTCAAAACTCAAAAACACTCCCTTTGAGGGAAGAAGTTGCTTTCCCTAGAGCTTGAGATCGGGGAATATATTGACTTCCATCTTCTTTACTTTTTTAGTTTTTCCTCTGCAATCGCCTGATAATAACTTTAACATCCTGAATTTTGGATTCTGTGTTTTAATCCTCCCTTTTGGTGGATAATGTCTCTGGACACTCAGAGGCAAATGAAAACTTGGACTGAGCCTATGGAATGAACATTTCAAGACACTGGTTTGGAATTTATTGGTTGGTTTGAATTTATTATTTCAGTCAGTCTGATGTTATACTGTTAACTAAAACCCTCAACATTTATATGAATATGCTTATTTATTCTGTTGTGGGAAAGTAGAAATAAAAAAAACTCAGATACTGTATGCAATTTGAATAATTGATAACAAAAAAGAAACAGCTTTAGGAAAACATTATGTTTCAGGGTGGTAATTAATAGCAGACCAGTAGCATAATTGGGAATAAAATCAGAGCCACTATGAAGTGTAGCAGTAAAGCTGACCAGTCTCTCTCTATCTTTCTAAACCACAGAGAACAACTTCAGAACAACGTTCGTCAAAATGAAGAACCCAAACACTTCTCATATTGGATCCGCGGAAGAATATCATATTGCTGATTGATGTGGGCTCTGTGGAAACATCTCTGTGTAGGAGGAACACAGCCGAAAAATCAATGTTAGGTACCTGAGATCTTCAAACCCTCAGGTGACTACAGCAAAAACAAAGACAATTCTGTCATGGAAATCATTACCTGGGCTCAGGAACACTCCAGAAATGACTCTCTGTGAAATTAGCACCTACCATAAATGTATGTTAAGGCTTTCGAAACATAATAATGAAAGCCTGTTGTTCTCTCTGGGTCAAAGTTCATTCAAATGGACATAGAAAAAAGTGGGAAATTGTTTTCTGGACACTGAAGTAAAGAGAAGGTGGACCATGCAAAACATTTTGAAGTAATCAGGATTGCAGGGAATCCATTGCAAATACATTTTTTTTTATGACAAAGGCCCAGGGCTGTGGACAAGATAGAAATCTTTATCAGATAAGTCAGAAACTGCAAACTTACCCCAAAGGTCCACCAACTGATTTTCAAAGTTCCCAGATGTTTGCTAATTGTTAAATGAACAGGAAACACTGAAATGTTTTCTTGTTTCTGCTGTCAAAATAAAGTGAAGATAATCATTTTTCTATATCCGCTTATTCCAATCCAGGGTCACTCCTATGATTAATTTAGAGCACAGGTGCAGGTTTTGGAGGAGTCACCTGATTCACATCAAAGAGCCATTAGCAGGCAAAGCTCCACAATGTCCAGAGGAGATCTAATTTGATCAGAATCAGGTGTGCAGAAGCAGGTAAATACCTAAAACCTGCATGTTTGCGGCCCTCGAGGACATTTGTTTGACACCCCTGATTTAGGGTTTGCAGTTAACTAACAGGCTTGTCTTTTTGGGTGGTGGGAGGAAGCCAGAATCCACAGAGAGAACCCGTTTATACACAGGGAGAGCATGCAAACTCCACACAGAAGGGTCACAGCAGGGATGTGAACCAGGAACCGTTGGAAACAGAATAACATTTCATAAGATTTGATTGCCTTTTGTTTTAATGTGACACAGCTCCCCCCTCTTTCATGTAAATACGGTTCATCCTGACATTTTTGGAGAAAAATATTGTAGAAAAAGGTCAAAATGATCATCTTTGTTTCTTTCACGTATTTTTTTTTCATGTAGTATTCGGCCTTTCGTGTAATAAATTTAGAGAAGTTGATTGTGTTTAAAGCTGGATTGTCTTTTTTTTATTTTTTTTGTTTTATTTATTTATTTATTATTCATGATTTATTATTTATTTATTTTATTTATTTTATTTATTTTATTCATTTTATTTATTTATTTATTTTTTTTTATTCTATTTTTTTATTTTGTTTTATCTTATTTTTTTAATTAAAAAAAATAAATAAAAAATAAAGCTGGATTGTCTGATAAAGTAAGGCAAACCTCTTTAAATCAGAGCTAATCCCCATAACATGTTAATAAAGGCACTTATTACTGAAGCACGGTTTGAATTTTGAAGTGAGGACGTCAAAATGACACCGTGCTCACCTGTTTCTAGGATACTGGTGGTTAAAAGTGCGCCCTGTGTGTGTGTGTGTGTCTGTATGTGTACATATTTGCTGAGGTTGAGGTTGCCGTGTGATGAGGGAAGCAGACAGGAACACCAGGTGCTGACGACCAAAGAATATGATTGTACCAGAAGCTTCTCCCGACAAGAAGTCGGGGCAGATGCCGGAGATGACAGAGCGGTCCCGGAGCGCCGTGACAGGCTTCAGCTCGTGTCAAGACCCAGCTGCAGCGCACGGAGAACCGACGCGGTGTCAGCAAGCTGAGGCCCCACGCAAGCACAAACTTGTGCTTGTCAAGCCGAGGAAAACACTTTTGTGCCAAATATGAGCGTCAAATTGCGCATATTGCACGATCGATCTTGAAATATTCCGTCTTTCTAAAAGATGCCTAATACAACAATTGATATATTTCACACAGTTCGGAGTCTGCAAAAGTCAGATCCAAAGAAAAACACATTTTGAGTTGAAGAGGCCTTTAAACACAACCACTGCTTTCCTTCCTGATTACTCATATATTAAAAAAATGACATATTTCAAATAGAATTCACTCTAAAGTCCGTCTACAATTCCACATTTTTGGTCTGTGCTTAGTCATACATTAGCTAAAGAACGGAATAAACAGATAAGCACTGACAAGCTCCACACCAGACGTCTGATACACTGTTTTAAGAGCCATAAACACTGATGGAATTAAAAGTCCAACTCCTGTTCAATGAGCCTGTGCTGCCCTCTAGTGGTCGAGTAACATTGATGCACTCACATAGAGCACCCCAAAAATACACAAAGCTTTGGAACTTTTGTTGCTACTTTTGTCTTTGTGCTTCCCGAAACCACACTTTTCTCCAAATAAATCCAAACTCGAACAAACTCAACTGAAATCAGTTTTCATTTTGTCGCTAATTTGGAACATTTCATTCTTTTTTTTCAGAAATTGCAATGCATCCTGAAGTATGGCGGTAACTTTTTTTAGCGTTTTTCCCCGTTTTCTTTCTGCAGAAGTTGAGGGGAAATGAGGGCCTGTTCGGCAGCAGGCTGCTCTGCTCCATTATCGTGTCCTAATAGCCTGCTCAATGGCGCGGTCCGTCATACGGGTTCACTGGTCAACCAGGACACACGCCATTAGCCCGAGCAAAAAGAAGTCGGACTCCGACGCCACACAAAGCATACCTTATTTGTATCACATTAGCTCTTCGGTGTGGCATAGGATATTATATCAACAGCGGCAATTTATCAAACAATTTCGGCTCTGATTTGCTTCACTACCGGGACCACCGCGGCGGCAACTCCACCATCAGCCATATCTAGCTCTCGCCTCTGTTCCTGTACGAGAGGCTGCAGCAGCAAATAAATTACACATGTGTCATTGAGCATGCTAAATGGCTTGCAACACATAATCATCTAAATAATTATGAGGCTGCCATTAAAGTGAGCTAGATGGATGACACATGAGGCGTTATAGAAAAACTGGAGCTAATGGTGCAAGATTCAAAACAGGAGAAAGGGGGGGGGAGATGGTGGGAGGATGAAGGCGACAAAAGAAAATGCAGTTGTTTTTTTGTGTTTTTTTTTTTTACCAATGCACTTCCTTTCCTCAACCTTTTTCGTCTTGTCGACAAAAAATCCCAGATTCAAAGTGCTGGGGGACAATAGGGTGATTAGCCCAATCAGAAAAAAGCAGTGAGGGATTGTGGCACTGCTCACAGTCGGTTTTTTTTTTGTCCTCCCACATTTCATTAATCAGGAACCTGAGGCCCCCCGAAATCAGTTCAGCAGATTGGCAGCTCGCTCGTTTGTTCCTGTGTGGCAATCACAGAGGAAAAAGAAATCAGTTCACAACCTTTATGCTATTACCCGACATCATAAACCGTCCCTTTGTACTCTTTTGTTACTTTTCTCCGCATTTTTTTTCCCTACTTCTTTGTGATTTGCTGCTGCAAATATATGTCCCTTGTGCCAAATGTGACCTCAATTAACCCCAGTTTTGTACCTGCAGTGTTAATAATAATACCCTCAATTAAACTCTTTAAAGTTATTCTCATTTTCCTCTAACGAGTGTAGTTAGTGTATGCGCTTGCGTGTCAAAATCAGCCGTAAAATGCCCCGCTATCAGACATCTTTAATAGCAGCTGGATTTTAACAAGTCTCATGCATCAGCCTAAATGACGCATCACATCAGCAGACATGGACGACAAGCACAATAATATTCTGCTCATGGAGGATTTTTCTTCATGCCTCTGCACATTTTAAACACCATTCTCACTCCAATTGCTCTCGTCTTAATGTAGAAGAGAGAAATAAAGTAGAGATGAGTTTTTTAAATGAATTTTTTTTCCACAAAAAAACACACCTTTTGTGTTTGTCCATTAACTTCAGAGACGTAGAAGTGAAGATATTACTATTGTTATCATTAAATGCCAAAATGTGTGCATTGATTATAAACCTAATGTTAAAAATGCATAATAAAGCGTATGTATTAGATTAAAAACATGTTGAAATTAAGTTCTCAAGTTCTGTTCACCATAGAACCAAGAATACATATCAAATGTTGAAAGAAAACTTTTTCTGTACTATCCTCTAAATATAAACATACATACATACTCACACACACACACACGCGCACACACACACTTATATATATATATATATACATATACATATATATACCTGGACTCTTCCTGTGTAAACTTACTGTTTAGCCTTATTTGGCTGGAATACACAAGGTCCATAACTGAAACAGTCTTCTCATTTGAATGAGAGCATATCTTTTCAGGTTAGTAGCTTTTACTTGACCTCCATAACATCACAGATGCAGGTGTTCGGGCTGACCATTGATGACCAAATTTTTCCTGTCCAGACGAGCGTTTTCTCAAATAAATGCAGCCTGTACCAGTGATTGAGAACAACGGCGTTCCTTCTATGGAACGCTAAATCATTATGGCTCCCTCATTTGTGATTTGTAACGTTAAGAACACCATTTAATGTCCCGCTGAAAAAGGGAAAAAAATGTACAAACAAAAAAAAATAAGGGGAAAAAGCCTGTGAGTCCACATTCCACTAAGCTAAAACACCTGTGCTGTCACAAATATGCTGACTCATTAAAATGCTGAACCTCCCCTCCGTCTACGTTTTGATGCCTCGACTTCCAGTGGTTGGGGCTGTTCTCTCACATATCTTGCCAGATTGTGAGGAAAAGTGCATGGCCTATATTTCCAGAACACTTAGCAATGCGGAACAAAAATTCAGAGGGTTGGGGAATAGTTTCTGAAACATAAAATACGTTTCAACAATACCTTCATGTAAACAAGCTCATGAATATAAATATCTAAACACAAAAAAAGATGTAACATGTCTGGAAATACAGCTTGTTTTTTAGAAAGCATGTTGTCAATATGGCACCTTAGAAATATTATGAAATGTTACAGTTTATCCCAAAATTAATGTTCAATGGACTCCGATTATGACACTTAAATTACGCATTGCTCACTACTTTTGGAGTAAGAGCCCTCAGGCATTGATTTGACGGGTGCAGTTCTGGAAGAAAGAACAGTTTCTTACTGACTAGAAGGTTGGTGTTTCGAGTCCAAGTTACCCCAAGGCCACATGTCAAAGAGTCCTTGGGCAAGGCACTAACCCCAAGTTGCCTACTGGTGCATGAATGACATACAGTGTAAAGTCCGTTCACTGTTTAGTTCAACATTTAAGCAAGTAAGTTTGAGATTATACACTTTCACATAAATACCACCAAATCCAAGTGGGCCGTTTGGTTGTAGAATTCCTAAATTGTGTCAAAAGTTAAAATAAACCTGTACATTTTTTAAATGATTCTACATTTTTCCTCTATTGATGAGGTTCTTAATATACACCTAAGAATAGCACGATACAATA
Organism: Menidia menidia; assembly: GCA_907169785.1. Lineage (NCBI taxonomy): Eukaryota > Metazoa > Chordata > Actinopteri > Atheriniformes > Atherinopsidae > Menidia > Menidia menidia. The sequence continues at coordinate 2,451,525 of CAJRST010006668.1, read as the reverse complement.
GCATTTTTAATTCTGAAAAAAGCTGAAACTGTGACAAGGTGCACATATTTCAGTATATACTTGCAGTTGAAAAGGGAAAAGAAAATAAAGCTTTGCAACAACTTGCTCCATTCGGTGCGACTTTAGTGGCAGCATTTCCTCCTGGGAATGGCTAATGATTGTGCTCTGTCCCTCTGGGTCACAAAATCTGCTAAAACCTAATCCTAACAAAAAGAAACCAATCTAAATGACAACCTGCAGCCAATAAACAAACAATCAATGCGAGGCGATATTGTGGAAACCTGCTCGGATTGGCACATGATTTCCCCTGGGACACAAGTGGTAATGAGCAATGCAATAAGGAACCTGGGTTTTGGGGTGTAAAATGACCAAGCAGTAAATGTAATTTGACAAACTGAGCTTCTGCCTAATGGACAGATGGCTGCTGGGACAGTGGATGGGGTCATGAGTGACCTCTGCTGGGAGATAATAGTTTACAATCAGTTTCAAACTGTGTCGGCGATTTGAGTAAGAATGCATTTCATTCAGATTGAACATTGCGAAACAGTTTAATTGGTCTTCAACCAAAATATTGCTGCAACCATCATAGTAATAACCATAATGTTTCAAACATATGATATATTGATAGTGGTGATTAACGTGCGTATCACTTTTCATTTCCAATTTGGCCCGGGGCTTATTGGTATCGCTAAACTATTTTCAAATAGATGAAGGGCAATGTAACTATTTTTGCTGGATCTGAATATTTTATGAAGACTATTGAAATCCATCAAAATAAACAGTGTCATAGCTACGAATGGTCCAAACATTATGCTGATCAAGTTAAGATCCAATTTATTTAATTGTGACCACCATAGGCATTTATATTATCTGTCTAGCTTTGTCATAAATTTCAATTCAAGATTCAGTGTATATATTAAGCTTTAGCTTCCTGACTTTAATCATCCTCTTTTCTTTCCTTCAGAACCATCTTATACAATGTTAAATCTGAATAAATTTGATATGTCCACTTATTAGGTCAAATTAATCTTTTATTTACATATTTAGATAACCTTATTCCCTTTTTCCTCAGTTTCAATTCATTAATGCTAACTATCAATGTTTGCAAGCTAACTATCAGTGTGTATGAAAAGAAATTTAAGTGTAAACATATGTAAATATTCCTAGTTGTAGGCATAAAACACACATTCCTAAATGCTATAAATTATACATGCAAATGGCCATGATGTTAGCACTGCTTGATAGCTTATTAGCGGGTTAATAGTGTCAGCAGTCAGAAAATTGTTTGCTACTGATAACCTTATCTTTGTTCAAATAAATATGTTATTGCCACGCATGCAATGAAGGCCTATAAAGACCAGCTTAAATATCTTGAAATTTATATTACTGGTGCAGTATAAGATGTCACCCAACTGACCCCCAAACAACAAGAAAAATAGATATTTTGTGGAAAACTGGGTTTACTGACGATAAAATGTGCCCCCTCTGAAAGTTCTCCACTGTGATATAACTAAGCCAAATGCACATTCGTTCATCTTAGATAACAATCGGCTTACACCGTAGTGAATCTAAATCCGAAAAAGAACTGCACATTACAGAAATGTTGGACAACTCTCTGTGGGACAGCGACTAGTGTGCATAGAGTGCCAGATTTTGCTGTTCAGAAAATGCAAAGGAAGATAAACGCTTTGGATATAATTAATCAATGGCTGCTAAGCAACAATAATAAAACTCCAATGTTAAACAATTCATTTTTGCTCAGTTCGAATATAGTTTATAATTACAGGCATGGAGACGCGGAGAGAGACGGTTGAAGCCATCAAACTAATGATCCAAACCTGACCATATTAAATTTCTATTATTTGAGTTTATCTAATGGTGCCCCACAATTCCCATTACACACTTTTAAGATGAACTGAATAGAACAGAGCAGAGGCAACAACGAGATGGATCATACTGTCTTGTTTCAATCCCTTCTTGTCATTAGTTTAATTGGAAGCTTGAAAACTTACCTGCCACTTAAACCCTTAATTTTGCAGGTTATAATTTTGCAATCCTGTGTACAGTATGTTGCAGTTTCACAGATAAAACTCATACGTTTGCTGCGTATTTAACTTGTCTAATTTGTCACGGGGATTAAACCTTTTCACTTTCAAATGGTATCCTGTGACTGATGGCATTCTCTGACAGCTTTCCATGTGAACCGTAAAAAAGATAAGCACAGATAAGAGACAAATGAAGGGGCCCTGCGTCAAGTCTCCAGCTGGCAGTGTAGATTTCAGAAAACTCCACTAAAGCCATCTTGGCAGCAGCCTTGTCGAATGAGAGTGTGTGATCACTGAAAGCGCCCGAGGGGGTAGACGTGCTCATGTAAGGGAAGCAATTCGAGCTCTGAGTGGCAGAAGATCGAAAAACAGAAATAAGAGTGAAAACTTGTCATTTGTGGGGTTATATGGTTTTTTTTCTAAACTATTTTTTTTCTTTTTCGTAGCGTAGACTAGCTATTGACACAATTATCTTTCCGCTAAAAATCCCCCCTCCCCCCCCGAGATCAATGTATTCTATTGATACACAACAGGAATTTAACACTTCTCTGAATCTTCTGACATTTGAAAGTTCTTATCCAGAAATTAAATTTGCTTAAGTTTTGTTACATTTAAAGCAAACTGTGTTCAAATCAAATTCATTTTAATAACTGTTTAACTCATTGTTTTTTATATCAGTTGTTTAAATTTATGACTGAGTATAGTCTATTTTTTACATTGGGAAAACTGAAATTCATTTTTCTACTTAAAATGTAACATTTAAAGACTTTGAAAGGGTGCTATATCTGTTTCACTGTATTCATTACATGTGTTTCATCATTATTTGTCTTGTCTGCCGTGTGACATGTGCATGCATGTTATATGAACTAATGTTGATTGAATCCAGTATCTGTAGTGATATGTCTGTGATAATGTTCCTGCATGTCAGACTATGAAGTACCAACAGTTCTGTGTGTACAGTACTAATTCTAGATATGTTAAAAGACTGATAGTCTCAAGTACACTTCAATCTGTTGTTCTGGCAATTATTACTTCAACTTCTGTATAAGCAATTTATACAGCAGACAAGGACAGAAGCTTTAAAATTCAATTTGAATGCCCATTTAGTCATGCATCTAATATTTCTTTTTTTTGTTCAATCTTGTCTTCACTCATTCATTTTTTTAAACAATAATACTGTTAATGTTATATGGGTTGTACTATTTGACCATATCTAAATGTTTATTCCGGAACAGAACAAATTTTGCTTTGTGACTTAACTTTTTATGTTTTTAATCCTCTTTTCAAAAAGAGGATTCTTAACAAAACAGTTTGACTGGATTTCACCAAAAAATAAGGACACATTAAAACAGTTGTTGAAAATATATCTTACCATTTGTAGATGTAGCAAAATTTTGATTTTTTATTTATTTATTTTTTTGCTGAAACTTGTAGGTTCATCAAACGTCCACATGATGGTGACATTCAGCCAAAATCCATGTCCAATGTCCTCTTTTTTGCTTGTTATTTGGATTTTCAACTCACTCTGTCTTCCAGGTGATGCAAACATCTGAAAGGTAAGAGCAAAGACTGTGACAAATGTGCTCAGGTAGCAACAGAGTTCACTGGTGCCTTCTGACAATTTGAACAATTTGAAAAGCATATATTCAGAATCAACAACTGTCAAAAATTCATATCAGAAAAGATTTTTTAAAGAAACTCAGTTCAGTGCAGCATTAGATGGAGAAGGGGAGGAAGAGAAAGACTTGACAACTTAAATGTATGAAATGTATAAAAATGAGTAGCCTGTTGTTGTGTGGCGAAGAGGTTTTGAAGTATTATTGGAAAAATAATTATTATTAAAAAAAACTACATTAAAGAGATTCATAGGTGCCCAAAAAGTACCCCTATCGTACAAAGATATCAAAGAAGGAAAAATTAAATTAATTAAATATCAATAGATCTAATACTGTTATACATTGAACAAGAATAAGATCAAATATAATCATAAAGCGATGTAAAACTAAAGCAGAGCTTCAAATAAATATTAAAATACACAAACCAGGCCACCAGTCTCCATTATAGGTGCATACTCTAATTGGTACAAAAAGCACAATAAAACCAACGCCACAAAACTATAAAAGGACAGTTCGAAAAATTTGAACAACTGACGAAAATATATTTAATAGACGCATATCTTGATGACTTGTGTTTCTTTAAATGTCTGCAAATGGCTTTCAAGTTTTGTCGCGCTTTGTTGCACACTTTTATGCACCGTGTGCATAAAAACGATAATGATAATAACAATGGCGTATTTACTTGGTGTCACTGCCACTACTTATTGTCATTCCTGGCGTTTGTACATCATAATGACACAGAGTAACCGTTAAGCTTGAGAAAGTGAGTTATGTTCGCCATTCAGATGCCTTCATCATATCAAAGCGACGCTTCAATTAGAGGGTAAAAAAACTACTTTTCCTCAACAACTTAGCATGAACGACGCACATTTCTTCCTTACCGGTAAACCCGCCTACCAAAGAATCATCTTTCTTATGATTGGTTCAACCCCCGGCTGAGGCCACCTTGGAAATATTTGATTGGCCCAATGTTCTGCCAGTATCTGCCTACGCTCAGTTGATGCAAATCAGCGAATATCTGCGGAAGAGGGAGGAGAGCACAGCGGGCATATCATAGGCAGAGGGGGCCGAGGACTGTTGCCCTTCATCATTTCGGTACAAAGTTACAATATTGCGGCCCCCCCTTCGGAATATTTTCTTATTCGAATTGGTCTGAAATAAATACAGTGAAAATGGCGCAGCCAGACAGTAAGAAAATATTCTTTGAGAACCTGTCGGGATCCGGGAAAGCCATCGCTGTACTGACAAGCGGAGGGGATGCTCAAGGTAAACCCACGTTCACAGATAGAATTTCATAGATGTATCACAGTGTGAGTATGAACAGGCCCGTAGAGGGCGAAAATACACGTTTTCACCAGTGTGATGCTGAAAAGCCGGGAGGCCTTAATTTCGCTCAACGTGTCAGCTCAGGGCAGAATGGACAAGTACAGTTCAACAATTTAACTGTACATTGCGTTCAAGTCGTTAAGGAAGTTAGCTAGCAGGCTAACATGACACTTCTTGCTAACTCGCTAACCATAATTTACTCGTAAGCACTCTTGTGACACCAGTTCAGCAATGTCAAGGTCAAAACATGCCGGTTTTTCCTGTTTGCACGAATCCGTTTCATGGTAACTTATTTCAAATTTAGGTTAGCAGTAAATTCTGTCACTGCCCGGTTCATTTTAATGATGAGGTCATTGGCACGAAGTGGAAGGGGCAACAGTAAATTATACACCTTAAAGTATTTACCACTGAGGAAGGGCCAAAACCTCTAAACGTCTGGTTTTGATAGAAAATTATAAGACGTTAGGGTTAGATAGCTTAAAAAAGGACCTGCAGTGGGATGCCTGCATCCTGTGTACGTGATGAGCGGCACCGAGTTTGCTGCAACGTCTCATCTAGTCGGTGATACGTCAGAGAGGAAAACCCTGGTCATGTGCTCCTGACCAACGTACATCAAGTACCGCCGGAGACGGCTTCACGTCCATGGGAACTAACAGCGTCCAAATACCCGGATTTACTTTTCTTCTTCGTCCTTTTTTTTTCTTATAACAAACTGAGCAATTTGACTATTGCCGTTTTCTTTTTAGTACTTCAGACCTTTTAAGTGCCACATAAAAATTATTTCAGATAACAAAATAAGCCAAACATAATAGTGGACTGTGTGTTTTGGACTAAATGAGAAAAAAAATAAAAACTGGTACAGCATGTGAGAGGGACAAAAATAATTTAAAAAAAGAGCAACAAGTTCAAAAAAGAAAAACTCAAAATATGAATAGTGAGAGCTAGGGCATTTGTTTTTTTTTCTCTCGAAATTCTGCCTCTGCTCTATCAAGTCCATTTCTAAGTACATCTTAACTCAGGCGGTGAATTTCTTTGTATTATGTAAATTACTTATTTAAGTCATTACAAAAGGAGCACATGTTTCTCAAGACACAGTTTCATGCAACTTGATACATTTACATGGTCAGATTTTAAACAGCTGCTTTTCGTGATAATATGGGCATGTATGTTTTTTTTTCAGGAACATTTTTTAGCATCTTCATAGTTTATTGTTGTTGAACTATTGAAGAACGGATATCCAATTCCTTTATCTTTACCCCTGTACAAAAAATCTCCGTATTCTTTCACTCTGTCATTGAAAATCTTAGCGTTTCCTATCTCCTCATGAATGCATGCAAGTTTAGGCCCTTTGTAACTCAGCATGTTTAATTTCTGGTTTAGCGATACTGGCGCTTTGAACACCATGATTTCCGCTTCTGATTAATGGACAGCCTGATGCAAACGGCAAAATATGAAGGACTGTGACACAAATGAATTCAACCATAACACTCAAACTTGTCTGTGTAGTCCAACGTGAACATGGTAGCAAAGAAAACACACACAACACAGGAATAAGTCACTGAGAAGTGAAGCAGTGAGGCCGGTGTCAGAGGGTATTATGTGGCCTTAGCCAGAGAGAGTGTCAAGTCATGCAGAATGAGGGAACCGACCCTCTTTAGAAACTTTGACAAGCAAAACGAAGGTAACCTTTCATGCTCTGATTCAGTGATTAAAGCTGGTTGTTCATTTCGGCATAGTTATGTAACACGACAATAAGTCCGCCCTTTCTACACTGGTCAGTACTGTTGGTTCTTTTTCTCCATCTAATGAAAGGGACCACAGCACAGCACTGTCTCTGACGGCCAAAAAGGTTTTGGTTGCTCAGTAACAACGCTGCAAACTGCGCTCTCGGTCTCTGAGAAAGCGGTCAGTGTAGAGTTCGTCCAGGCTGCCAATTTCCTGTTGGCCTACAGTGGGTGAAGCATTGTCTTTTATCTGCACCGTCGATGTTCAAGCCAACCAGTCGCCCACTTTCAAGTCACGTTGCAGAGTCTTAGTTAATGAGTTCGCTTTGAAAGCTGAGCGGCCATCAGAGGAGCTGGGCAATCTGTTGACCAAATATGGCAGCATTCAGTTGTAAATGACTAAAGAAAAAAAAGGCAGCGGACAGACAGAGAGCCTGAGATTAAACACCCAAACACAAATGCTCTCACATTACCTTAGCATGCACATCTGTGTGCTGTAACACAAAAGCTTCTTTATTATTTTAATTCTTTTTTCTTTTTTTTTCTTTTTCCCCAGGAATGAATGCCGCTGTACGCGCTGTGGTCCGGATGGGTCTGTATGTGGGAGCAAAGGTTTATTTTATACGAGAGGTGAGCCTGGACATGAATTTTTTTGTGCTTTGTGCAGGGGGTCCCCGGGTTTAGGCCCAGCTGGACCTGGACCTTTAGTCAGACATCCGTGCATGCTCATACCCACATCCAGCTTAGAATCACTAATTTACCTTGCATGCATGAGCACGGGGGAACAGAACTCACAGAGAGAGAAAACATTCTTCCACCTTCTTGCTACCAAGTGATGGCTGATCACAGCACCGTGCGACCCATACCACGTTAGTAGGTGTTGTTGATCCTATTAGAGGACCGAGTTCAACTTTAATATGCAAAAGGGAACCCATCTCATCTCTGTTGAATGTTTTGATACATACGACTTGGTTGGAGCATCACAGCCTCCGCCGATCAGTGCAAGACTGTTTATATTCATGCAGCAGATGCTGGAGCCGCTCTAGGAACTGAGCGCTGCGCCTCTGTTTGCTCACACCGGGATCCCAGTACATCTGTGAATGTTTTTATGTCCTCTTACATAAGTGAAATGAGGTTTTAGCAGATGCCTCATCTGAACCTCCACCCCACACCCGGGTGGCTCACTTGCACAGAATAAGAAAGATCAAATTCTAAACTGTTCAAAAGGATTGATACTGCTCTGTAGTTTTGCTTTTTTTGGTACTTCACTTGTTTTTTTCAGTACGCTGAGCTCCACCAAACATAGTTTTTGTTCATTCCTGTCCATCCTTTCATGTAAAATTGACACAGTTTGTTTTGACGTAAATGATCATCATTTTTTAATGTTTGACCTTTTAAGTAAACCTATTTCCAGCAAACCTAGGAATTAACCTAATTTATTGAAAACCATACCTTGTTTCTGCCCGAAAAACTAATTTCACTATGACTGAGGTCAGTGGCGCACAAGCAGATGGAGAACCACAAAGTGGTACATCTCAAATTTGAAACCAATTTCAACATTTTTAATGGCAGCGAATAGTCACACCTGTTGTCCTCCCACCTCAAACCAACTGTTAAATAGAGCATGAAGTATAAAATGTTTGAGTAACCTTCAACTAATCATGCTTAAAAACACATTAACACTAATTTGATATTAATCTTTTTAATTTATCGGTGCAACAGACTTCGGTTACATAAAATTCAGCCTAATTTCAGAGAAATAAACAGCTGGAATATTTTGACTTTCGTTTCTTTCAAAGGCACATTGGTTAAGCTATTATAAACAGTTATGTGTAGATGGTATGGAACAAATTCCTACATATTACCTTTTGAAATGGGTTCAAGATGGGTTGAGGGTTTGTTTCCTTCTCTAAATTCTTATTGACTAAGAAATTTGTTCATTCTCTTCATGATCAGGGGTACCAGGGTATGGTGGATGGTGGGGAGAACATAAAGGAGGCCACATGGGAAAGTGTGTCCAGCATGCTACAAGTGGTGAGTAATAGGCAGCATCCCACATCTCTGATGATAATAACTTAGTTTTAGTTGTATTTTTAGATTCTTAAAGTTTAAAATGTGAACAATGAGTAGTCAGAATGTAGCAAATGTCATGTGAGACTAAAGAAAAAGCTGCTTTTTTGATCCCTTGCTAACGCGTGTTCACCAGGATGCTTCATTTTATTAATGTAAAACTCAGCTATCATAATAAAAAAATTAAAAGTAGTATTCTTCTGGCTTGAAATCAGGGTGGGACCGTGATCGGCAGCGCCCGCTGCAAGGAGTTCCGCTCCCACGAGGGGCGGCTGAAGGCCGCTCACAACCTGGTGCAGCGTGGCATCACCAACCTGTGCGTGATTGGTGGAGACGGCAGCCTTACCGGAGCCAACCTCTTCAGGGAGGAGTGGAGCGGCCTGCTGGCGGAGCTCGTCGAGCAAGGTAGGGTAAAGGGGGGGATGCAACTCTTTTTCTGCAATTCCCAGGAGAGAAATCTGACCCTTAACAGCATCAAACACACATTCACAGTGTGTAAGAGCAGCTTTTATGTACTTATCTCTAAAATCTGCACAGCGGGAACGACCTCAAGTAAACCCAGAAACATCCCATGCAGTGAAAAGCTGTTTAGATTTGTGCCTGAACTCAGCAGCCTCCATTGTTTCCCGTTCTGTAATGTTATGGCAACAAGCTGGAAGCTTTCCCGGTGGGTGGGAAACACTCTTATTCAACCCCGAATCTTTAACGTGTTTCAGGACTGATCGAGGCCGATGCGGTCCAGAAGTACTCGGCCCTTCACATCGTGGGGATGGTGGGCTCCATCGACAACGACTTCTGCGGAACCGACATGACCATCGGCACCGACTCCGCCTTACACAGAATCATCGAGGTGGTGGACGCCATCATGACCACGGCACAGAGGTGAGAGGGAGGATTTGGCCGCGCTTAAAACTCTGTTGCCAAAACCTTTTAGTCCTTCACTGAGTTAGCTTTAACTTTCTTATCTCACAGCCACCAGAGGACGTTTGTGCTGGAAGTCATGGGCAGACACTGTGGGTAAGACCTCAGAAACCTTCGAGCAGATCCAAAAATCCCATTTTTTTCTCCCACCGGGCAGAGATACAATGTGTTATCACATCCCTGTATAATCAGAGTGTATTGTCTGTGTTTTATCGCAGCTACCTGGCTTTGGTGAGCGCGCTGGCTTGCGGAGCAGATTGGGTTTTGATCCCCGAAATGCCTCCAGAGGATGGATGGGAGGACAAGATGTGTCAGAAACTGTCAGCGGTAACTCAGTCCAGACTCGCTTCCTCACCTTAAAGCCAACGAAACACACACAGTACCAAATATCCAGGATGTGTAAAGCTTTTTTTAAAATCCTCTTCTACAGTAAGGAAATTCAGTATTGCGATGTTTCACTTTGCTTCTCTCTGCTTTGAACCCATGACAACGTTCTATGGTTCAGACCCGTTCCAGGGGCACAAGGCTGAACATAATCATAGTTGCAGAGGGAGCCATTGACAGGCATGGGAAACCAATAACCTCTAGTTTTGTCAAAGATGTGAGTATCTTAGTGTAAAGAAAGGGGAAGCCAGAAGCACGGAGAGCCGCCTGATGGACAACAGCCTCACGGGCCCGGCTCATTTCCTACTTTTCAATTTAGCTCCCTCTTTGACGATGAGATGCCGAGCGTTTGAGGGGAGCCCGTCCAGGGCTCATCATCATCTGGCCCCGTGCTTCTGAAAGCCCACGTCGCAGCCACCCTCTCAGTTTTTCTGTCATGTTGTTTCTCCTCCACGCCAGAACCGTGCGGGGATGAAAAGGCTGAATATCATAATTGTAGCCGAGGGGGCGATTGATCGTAACAACAAAGCCATTACCACTGACTATGTAAAGAATGTAAGTACAGAGCTCTGTGTGGCAAGCCTCCCGTATGACTCTACCACTGCACCTGCTGCCCCGACGTGGCTTTGACTCTGTTGCCGTGTTTCTGGAATGCTCTATCCGGCACACTTCTCTAGTTTGGTAAGGCAGCTTTCACCGAACTCTACTCTAACATGCTGTAAGACATCCTCTCTAAACCTCACAGCAAGATCAAACCAAATCTTAGCTTGACTTTGTGTTCCAGCAATTTTCAACACTCTAAATTTCCTCAGAGGTGCTACGAAGCTCTGTCAGAACCCCCCAACTAACTGGTTGTAATTCATTTGGCATTTTATTTATTTGTTTGTTTGTGCCGGGAGATGTTTATTTGGTTTAGCTCCTCCTGGCTGGGACGCTCTGTGGGTTACAAGCTCCCCGCTAACATGACTGAAAAATTAGAACGGCTTGCTTGTGCTTTGCTGCTTCCCCTTCTCTTCAGCTTTTATATATCGCGTGCGTGGCGTGCTGGTGTGTTTATTTTCCTGTGTGTTATTTGGGCATTTTCTATCAAATTGTGTTCTGAGAGGAAAAGCATGACTGGCGTTTGCACCATTTGATATTAACGAGAAACAATCACGAGTGTTCAAAAAAGAAAAAAGCTAAATCCTCTCTTTTATAGCTTGTTGTCAAATGCCTGGGTTTCGACACACGAGTTACAATCTTGGGGCACGTGCAGAGAGGAGGGACCCCATCAGCCTTTGACCGCATCTTGGTAGGTTTATGAAGTTCATATGTCCACTATCCCATCTAAAATTAGGTTTTTGGTGTTTCATGATAGAATTTAAAAAATATAAATAATTTCATTTGTTAGATATATTGACCTTTTTATTAGGTGTGCTTTCACTGCATAAATTCTAGATGTAAGTAGTTGCACATTGTAACCTTTGTTTGGAGTAGAAGTTGTTCCCCAGAACCTCTCTTTGGTCGTGTGTGTTGTGTGTACGAGGAGAGCCTGCCGCAGGTTTTAGGTTAAGCCCATTACCAGATTAATGGATCATCACGTGAACGGATGCACAGATTGGCCCTCGGATACACGGTCACTTCAAACCAAGTCCGAAGAAAGTGACAAAGCACTTCTAACCGCGTGTGTTTGCCCACGCAGGCTAGCCGCATGGGCGTGGAGGCTGTTCTGGCCCTTCTGGAGACCACGGCCAACACGCCGGCCTGTGTGGTCTCACTGTGCGGCAACCAGTCGGTGCGCCTGCCTCTGATGGAGTGCGTACAGATGGTGAGTGCAAGCGCCGCGCTGGCAGCGGTCCAAAAAAAACGCCGCGCTTTGAGGACACGTGCACGCACACACTCATCACAGAGGTACACAAGCTTTGGAGTGAGTGGGGATAGCCGCCTGGGCTCAGAGTGGCACTAATGTTCAAAAGAAAGTGGCATTGTTTCAGAGGCAGTCGGTTAACGATCGACTGAGACTTCTGGAAGGGCTGCCGATGTCTGCCAGCATGATGATGTAAGAGCATGGCATCTCCCCAGTAACACACAAAAGAGCTTTGTTGCCTGTCATGTTTGGAGTTTGATAGACCTCGGGGAGGGGAGGGGAGGGGGGGTAATGTCACTAATGCTCCACTAAAGGTCAGAACAGAGGATACCTGAGAATGCTTTTTTCTTGGCTGAACAGAGAACAACATGTTTTATTTGTCTGTTACTACATTTTTCCATTAGGCATGGGTTCTGTCCACTTAAATCAGACCCTCCGAACGTGAGACTTTTTTTTTTTTTGTATGAATTTGCAGGGTGCATGAATAAAAACATTTGAAAAAATCGACTCTCTTTTTTTCTTAGACGCAAGAAGTCCAGAAGGCCATGGACCACAAGCGGTTCGAGGAGGCGGTGAAGCTTCGGGGCAGGTGAGATTGACAGACCAGCTGGATGTGGCAAAGCCACCACCTCCCTTGAGCAGCAGACAGCTGGTTTGACGTTTATCGGCGCCGACAGCTGTCTCAGCGGCCGACAGCGTCCTAATTAACTAATAAACACGAGGAGCAAAGCGGGGTCGTTTTCACCTCACACATCCACCAGCTTTGTAGCACGAGCTCATTGAAACAGCAACGCTAACTTTTGTCTGTTGGTTTGCAGGAGCTTCGAAAACAACCTGAGGACGTACAAACTGCTGGCGCATCGCAAACCAGAATCCGAACTGCCGACGGTAAGTCCAGCGCACAAAAATTAGCTCCACCCACACCCGGCCCCGCACTGGGGGGGGCTCGGAGAGCAGGCAGTTCAGCGGATTCAGTTCATTAGTCATACCCGATGACACCTGACTCCCCTGCTGGGAGATGACTTGTCCAGCCGTGGCCAGATGCCCCCCACAGGAGGGAGCGTGGCAGCCTCCACGCTGAGGAGCTCTCCTCGGGGTCGGACAGCCCTCCGCATTTGTAATGACGACTTCTGTGAGCACAGCGTGTAGCCGAGGGAACGCCAGAAGCCACGTACCATGTCCTTCTGCAGGGCCAGCGTGTCGCTCATTTAGCGAGATTAGTTAAACCGCAATTAGAAAGATTAAACTGTCACGTCTGAAGCTACGCCCCGCACGCGCAACCTTTCGCTGTGCTCTTTTAACCCCCAGAGCAACTTCAACGTGGCGGTGCTGAATGTCGGCGCCCCCGCAGCGGGCATGAACGCAGCTGTCCGCTCAGCCGTCAGGGTGGGCATCTCCGAGGGGCACAAAATGTTCGCCGTCAACGATGGATTTGAAGGATTCTACAAAGGACAGGTGAGCCAAGTCCTCACAGCCATTTAAATCTGACACGAGAAGCATAATGAAAACTTCCAAGGCACGCCTTACATATTTTCTCATTAATAACTCTGAGAGAATTGGCTTAGCTCAATGAGTCAGATAGTGCACAATCACCGTTTGCTCCCTCACTAAAGAATAATCAGAAAAACCCAGAGGGATAATCTCCCAGATTAATGTAAACCAATTCCCACTGACTCGCCACGAGTAAATGCAGTACCACAGCCAGCCAATAGATGGCAACAGAGCCTTACTGAATATGGACGTAATAGACAGAAAAGCAAAACTCTGGAATGATTGTGAATTAATCTCTCCTCACCTCGTCACTGGAACCGAGGGAGATAACATTTTTAAAGAGAGATAAAGGCGCCGAAGTAAAAAAAAAACAAAAAAACTTCAGTGTGTAAGACCCCTCTTTGTTCCATTACAGGTTGAACCAGTTTCACATTCTTTCCTCTTTTGTGTTTCTTTCAGTCAGAACCCTAAAAGCACCTCAGTCCACACGCATAGGTTACATTATAACGTTTTTTAAACCAGTGTCACTGGTAAGGGAGCTCTGACCAGTTATAACAATTGACCCTAAGGGGGTCAATCCAAATGGGCTTCAGCTTAAATGACACCAACCTGTTGGTTTCAACTAAGTATTATTATTATTCAACTGGATTTCCTTTAATTCTTACATAAAACACTAAACCATGAGGTCTAACAAAATAAATGTGAAGGTGATCGAAGCAACAACCTGAGAAGTTTTTATTAGAGCTCTGTTTTGACACGAGTGCCTTTGTCATCCTTCCAGATAAAAGAAATCAAATGGGGGGACGTTGGAGGATGGACAGGACAGGGTGGCTCCCTGTTGGGAACTAAAAGGTAAAAGTGGAGTCAATTGAGCTTATTAATGTTGCTTTAGTTTATCCCAAAAAATCCACGTCTGTTTGAGTATGCAAATACAATACAGTTTTTTTTTTTTTTTTCTGCTCCCCAGAACGCTTCCTGCTAAGCATGTTGACAAAATTGCTGAGCAGATGCGAAAGCACAATATAAATGCACTTCTGGTTATTGGTGGATTTGAGGTATGTTTGAATGCTTTATGTGTTGTGAGTGTTTAAGCTTCAACTTTGATTTTGTCTTCAAGCTTATGAGCTATTTAATGTTTAATATTAATGACTGAACAGACTATTATCATTCAGGCAGCTGTTATATTTTGTACATGACACCAGATAGACATTAGCTGTATAGTACAGTTATTGGTTAAATGCTATTGTTCTCATTCAGTCTTACCTCATTTCATGCTCAGTGATTTATCTGCCTGAAACAGGAAAAATAGAGAGAAGCTTAAATGTAACATGTCAGTTTACTTCAGAGTTTGAGTATACAAACTGCATTTTCGGAAAGGTTGTGTTTTCTTAAAGGTTTTTTTTAAATCCAACAAAACATGATTACTCTTTTATGTGAAAAATACCACTAAAAGCATCTTCACTGACCATGTATATTGTAGTTAGAAAATATAAAGATGAGAATTTAAGACAAGTATAACTGAATACTAACAACCTGAGTTTATCTGGAAGATTCCGCAGTTAAGAAGTTAAAGGATGTCGTGTAAGGGTATAAGTATAAATGGAACCATCAAAGATTTAGTCTTTCCAAGAAAGATTGGGTGGTTGTGCACTACTTTTTTCCAGACTCAGCCAAAGAATCATCAATAAGAGAGCAAAAAGATATATATTTCTGTTTAAGGCTGCAGAGCAAGTACTTTAGCATTAAGAATCCATAATATTAAAAGAGTAGTTGACATGCCAACTTTTCTGAAAACGTGCTTTGTATAATTTAAATGAACATGAACAGTATCAATCCTAGATAATGTGATTATTTTTCATTGAAAACAGAGACCACCTGCTTTTTCCAGCCATTTCACGCAGCCCTATTTAGACGCTCACCAAGCTTTAATCTTCCTGTGACGTATGCAAGTCAATTTGTTATCCTCCGTGTATATGGATGTGTATTATGGGGGTGAATGTGGAGTGGTACCTGTCTGTTTCGCTGCTGTCCGTTGTGATAGACCCGGCTCCTCCCCTTGGCATTCTCCACTTATGCCTTTCCCCCCCCTTCTTGTGGCAAGTAGCACCTCACGACCAAGCCAAACCTGCCAAAGCTTCCACCCTTGCAGACGCTACTAAAGCCCTTGGCTCTGCCCTGCAGGCCTTCCTGTCACTGCTGGAATTGTTAACGGCTCGTGGGAAATATGACGAGTTCTGTGTGCCCATGGTCATGGTTCCAGCCACTGTCTCCAACAATGTGCCTGGCACAGACCTCAGCATTGGCGCCGACACGGCTCTGAACGCCATCACTACTGTAAGTGATGGAGCCTGCCGGCAAGAGTAGATGACCTCAGCAGCACGCAGATCCCACACACACACACATACACACACATACACACACACGTACACACAGACATGCATCCAAGCAGAAAACACTAAAAGCCTCAAGTTGAGGTGCACAGTTATTTCCCTCCAAACCCCCGAACAGGTGAGTAAGCACCATGCGGCATGCTTTGAGGTGCACAGGTGTCATCACCGCCACGTTTGCTGTGCCTGCCCCCTCCCCCCATCACTCCGTGTGTGTGTCCTCCTGCTTCAGCAGTGTTGCCAACTTACATGTCACACATTTTCAGACCCCACCAGCGACAAGTCTAGCAACCTTTTTTTTTCTGGTGTTCCCAGAGACTTTTGGAGACTCACTTTGAATTGGGTGTCTCTCCCAGTCCTTGAGCCTAACCCCCCCCCCCCCCCCCC